>JAGWCC010000253.1:0-600000 GCA_022651775.1 Drusus annulatus | reverse complement strand
ACTGAATACAGCTGCGCTCTCTCTCGTATATTATTGCTCTGAGGTTTTTAATGCAATAATAAATAATTAAGTAGTGTTGTGGATACGACCGATATCACGAGACCACCCGAGAAGTAAATAAATGGTTCTCTCAACTATCTCATTATATTGCAAATTGGATAAGTAAATTTATTTATAACTATTATCTTTTCGTCGTACTGCATATCTGAAAAGCAGTGGCGTAGCAACAAACTCACGGCGCCCTGGCGAGTTTGTGAACCGGACTTCAATACGAAAAGATATCACATCTGTTGATGGTTGTTTCGATGTAATTTTTAAAGCACTATTTCTTACTCGTGAAAAATCACGCGACGTAACTTGAATTGCTAAGAAAAAATATTAGTTGATTTAATCCACCTATTTCAAATATAGAATAATATCTGCCAAAGTGCATTATGGATAGATGATGCTAAAGATCTAGACTAGCTTTGCATGTTTGGACAATTTATGATATATCTCTTACTTTCTGAAAAGATGAGTTTTGAGTTTAGCTCTGAACTCTGTCGAGTCTTTTATCATTCTCAGGTAATGCGGCAGCCTATTCCAGACTTTAGAACCTGATACTCTCCAAACTCAGTGGCTGGTGTGCGCTTTGGTTCCTTCAACCTTCCGATAGCCGATGACGTTGCCGATCTAAGGGTTAACTCTCGCAGTTGGCCCTTAAAAGCTTTAATACGAATAATTCCCACACCAAATTGAGCCAAATTAGTCGAGTGGTTAAGACGCTCGACTACGAATCCAGAGGTCGCGGGTTCAAATCACGGCGTGCGCGAATAATGTTCATTTAATGAATATGTTATATTTTACTTTAATTCGTACAAAATAATACAAAGCATATTTGCGGCACATTCCAGAGTTGTAGATACAAAGTATCGTCCTGGTGAAAGATTACAATTCAGAAGCGAAACGTTGCCTCAAATAGCTTTAGCCGTGTTTTGTGATCAGATCTCAATAGCCAGGTACTTCCCCATCTCATTCCCCTTCCCATTACCTTCAGCCTCACAACATACTCCAATTGGGGACGCCATAGTTCCACTGGCTTCAGACGGTTGGGACTCTTGTGCGGTATTCAATATATATATTTTTTAAGTACATCATTTCCAATTATGAAAATGTCACACTCGTATGTATGTATGCACGAGGTAATTATATGGACCCTTGTGCGGCATTAGCTGTTTAAGAAAAAGTCGTAAAATTTCCATGGTTTTTTTAATCAATGCTTTGATGCAGTCTCCTTCGAGGTCCGGCCCGCCCAGCAGTTAGTTGCTCAGACTGTCCAGGCGACCGCTACGCCACTGCATAAAATACACATTATATGCATCATCATATAAGTTGGAATTTGTACTTGTAACTATCAAAGTGGCAGCCATTAGAGCCATTAGAATAATTTGGTTATTGATTATTGGTTCGAGCGCCAAGCCAACGAGAATCCAATTAGGCGGCGGAGATTTTATGGGGGGTGAAGCGACGGTAATTATTATAGCAGTTCTAAAATTAATCATAATTGAAATCAATTGAAAAGATTACGAACTGCGTAGAATGATTTCTTGCAATCGTTACACAATTTAGCACAGCTTTTATACAAATATTCAAGCCTTCGTAAAGGGGTCAGCTTTGAGATGTAAACATTTATTTTATTGGAACTTTTTTTTAGTACATATCGTCGCCGGAAAGGCAAAAGGACTGAATCGCCATTTTGGGAACTTTTCACCAGAACATTTAAAAGTTTTTTCGTTTTACACTAAAATTCATAAGTCTTCAATACCTGGTTGGATTTTGAAAAAAAAAACTCAGGTAGCCCAATGCTCTCACTAAGTTACCTGAAGCGACAAAAAGTTTTTTAAAAGACCCAAATTTGTGTAGCTCGTGTCAAGCTTTCTCCCAAATTTCGCTCCCATGCCCTAAATTAAAAAAATAAAAACATAATTATAATTTTAAATTAATAAGTGTTTCTATCTGATGGGACCTGCCAGGTAAGTATTTTCCTGTATATTTTCTTATTTTAACTATGAATTAATATGTAATAATAGGAAATAAGATTTCTACAGTGCCCTTGAGGTGATTTTTCACAAAAACGGCGCTATACAAATCGTCCAAATATTATTATTATTATTAAATGGTAAATATATTTTAGACGGCTGAAGGGTCACAACAGCCACCGTTTTGAAGATATCACAGCATAAATGAGAGATGTGGCGGGGCACCCATCCCGGTTCAATTTCACAATATGCCATGATAATTTTCGTCTTCCGATCCCATTATTTCCCTCACTCTTTTATATTAAGTTGAAGCAGATGATAGGTGTTTTTTATAAAATACAAATACCTTTGTCTAAGCAATAAATTTACCAGTCTGAAGATGACCGTAACAAGTTGAAACCGGTCCGGTTCAAAAGTAGTGGAAAAAGCTTAAAACTTTGTATTATTATTTTTTTTTAAACTGTCATATCAAAAAAAGTATGGTTCAAGGTAAAAATCAACATAAAAAAGTGAAAGTCACCGTGAAAAGTAAAGTAGAAAGAATCGATCTTATAGAGGTTTTTTTTTAATGCAAAACTAGAGAAATAAATAATAAAAGTTTAATTAAAATAATGCAATTATATTGACTGTGTCCTTACATCATCTTATAGCGGTATTTGGCGCATCCAAAAATGTACCTATAGCCAGCGCCGGATCTACCATACGTTCAAACTGTGCAAAAACATAGGCGCCATCTCTAAAGGGGCGCCGTGAAAATAAAGATCTTATTTTAATTTACTAAAAAACACTTCTAAAATCATTTAAAAATACCCACGCCATGGGATGATTGTGTTTTATATTGCGCTGGCAACATCACTGTGCATTCAACGACTATCGAAAAATTAGGGAAAAAGTTTTTTTTGTCAAAGATTTTTTTTTTAACCTTTACGCGACTGAAAGGGTACCCAGGGGTACCCGCTTCGGTTTTTAAGATAGATTTTTTTAATGTTCCAGTAAGTCCAACCGGCTGAAAGTTCCTGACTTCCCCACAATAGTGAAAATGTACAGTTAAACATAACCGCTGGATATGTGGAGGGTGGTATGTTGGCGGAAAACGCTTAAGTATAATTTACAACTTCTGATGACTGAAAGGGTGGGTTTCTCATGTATTTTAATATGGAATTTGAAGCTTGTCCGTATTTTTTAATCATTTTATCTTATTTTAAATTATAAATATGATGTACTGTTGTGTTCAAAGTACATCACCTGTCTCCTTAATACTATTTTTAATCACCTACTGAATTAAAAACCCCAAGAAAAGATGGTACTTGGGGAAATTCCTATCCACTTCCCCAAGTATTGAACTGAGTCGAATTGTATTACGTCATAAAAGTGGTCCAGCAAATGATATACTGTGAAAGAAACTTTCATATCAATTTCAAAAGGGTGTAGTTTTCTTCAGTCACATAAGGGCAAATAAAGAAATGGGGGGGGGCGCAATCGGTACTCGCTGCACAGGGCACGAGATGTCGTGGAGGGGGCCCTGCCTTTACTAAACTATTAACTATGTATCTAAAAATAAATTTAAAAACTACTTCGGTTTTTCTAATGTGACTTTTGTGATAGTAACGTGCACATAATAGTCAAGTTTGCTTGATCTCATATAAAATTTCTTGTTTTATTATTAAAAATATCTCTAGTAGACGTCTTTCATAACAACCCGATCAAAAGTTCATTTACCCTTGTGGTGATAAACGCCGCTTTATCGGAGAGACGCGTCTATGATGTTTACCATTTATTATAAGCAGATAAAGTACCTACCTACTATTCCATTACGTCAAGTAAAAAACACATGATGCCTCT
This sequence comes from Drusus annulatus, assembly GCA_022651775.1. Classification (NCBI taxonomy): domain Eukaryota; kingdom Metazoa; phylum Arthropoda; class Insecta; order Trichoptera; family Limnephilidae; genus Drusus; species Drusus annulatus. The sequence continues at coordinate 596,140 of JAGWCC010000253.1, read as the reverse complement.
TAGCTTTTATTGACAATTCATAGATGTATATAATATCTGAAAGGCGTATCAGTCGGAAGTCGTATATATAAAACGTATTTATTATGCGTATCAAGATGTCGCATAACCTATGTTATAGTGCTGCCAACGAAAAAGTGGTATGATCCGTCACCCAAAATAATGGTTTTGTTTATTAAATGATCGTATTCAGATGCGAGTAAAATACCACGAGGGGGGGTCTCTTTTAGCCAATATTTATTTTACCAAGCTGTTTTCAGAGCCGGTCGTGTGCAGGCGCAATTAAGGCAGTCCGCTCCAGGCGGCGAAACGCCAAGGCGCTGATAGTACCTAATCACAGTGCAATCATATACCTATGATATAAAATGAAAAAAACCATACCATTCATGGACGGCAATTGAGCCCGTAAGTTCCCGGCCCGACGGCGCGGAACAAAAACCCGCGCTTCTCGTCTTATACTTGATACGAGTTGGTACCAATTTTCAGTTCGAACGAAAATTTTACCTGCTGGCTGTACCTACAGTTTTATTTATGTAAGGTTTATCAAACTTAAGAAGCTATAGCTACACCAAACCTATACCTACTTTATTCCCGAGTGGTGTGTAGATACTCTCAGTATCGCCTTAGTGAGAGACCAACATTCAGAAACGAAACGGTACTTGAAATGGCTTTAGCCATTTTTAGTGACCAGATCTGAATAGCCAGGTACTCCCGACCTTTGTCTTCCCATATCCTTCCCTTCCCCACTACCTTCAGCCTCACAACATACCCCAATTGGTAGTACCATAGCCCCCCTGGCTCTAGTCAGTTGGGACTTTTGTGTGGTAATGACATAAAAAATCAACATTCGAATTTAAAGACCAACGCGTATACCATTGGGCAACAGGGGTCATAAAATGAAACAATGGAAACTAAATTCGTTAAGTTGGTACCCCTTTCACATCCTACCTGACAGTACTATATGTTATCAGCTCATGATAACTGTCGCATTGCTGGACTTATAACACGCAAGTACCTTCAGTGATTTGTGCAGGATTACATTTAGATATGAGAATAATGAATATATTGAAACACCACATTATTATGTTTGGGATAATTCATACCAGAGCTATAGTTTGCAGAACCATACTAATATGTATTCATACGGAGGCCTCCTTACATTTGAGCTGAGGAACAAGGAATCATTTGTTTAACGATACAACCAAGCAAATTTGAATGAAGAGTTTATATACCATGCAATTTGATGCTTGGCCAAATTGCTTATTTCCCAGGGAAGGGTAAAGAATTAAGAAAACTAATTTAATTTTGATTACCATAAAAACTTAATTACGCTACTGCTTGCTTATCGAAGTCGAAACTTCTTTCAGCTTTTGAATATAAGGCTGAATTTTAACAAGCGTTTGATGCTTGGTAAAGAAAGACGAAACAATTAAGCTTGTAAAATTTCTTGGTTTTGTGTTTTCCACTTGAAAACCGTGCCCTTTTTAAAAATAGGTCGTGGTTCCAATTACAGGTAACAATGGCACGGAAATACGAAAGGAAAAACCGAACCGCCAAATATAGGTCGGTGTGCAAAATCAATTCATAATAATCTGACGAAGCCATCTCGCCACCTTAAATAGAACCTGAACAATGCAGTGAAAGTGATTAATTAATTGATGATTCAGCTTTTTTGCCCCTTATTCAACGTGCTGACGCAAATGTTTTAAGAGCAAGCTTGTCCATAATTAAGACCCTTCACTCATCTATTTTTATGTAGAATACAGTACAACTCACTTAAAAAGTTCCTTGTCTTCGGCATGCCGTTGTTGTGTAATGGCCCAATCAGTAGCGCACATGTATAACTTTCCTACGCCACTAAGCATTCATACCAATCTCGTATTGAATTCTTGATATCTTTATGTCTCATAAATAATTTTATCCTAACATCGCTTTCTAAAATCCTTTTTAACGTGTATTATTCCATAGACCACATGTTTGGACTGGATACTTTAAGTTGACCATGCAGGTATAAAAGCAGAGCATTTCTGTAAAAACACTCTCTACCATTACTCTACTACCATATTACCTTTTCTATTCTCATTGCACTCCCGGCGGTTGTAAACCATGTTCAGTTAAAGGTTCAATTACAATATTATATAAATTCTTCCAGTAAAAAGTATTCAAGAGAAAGTGATAATATTTTACTCTACATCCCCGAACTAAAGCGCGCCTTACCCAAGAAGCATTCTGTCGGTCGCACAGCGATCATTACAGTTGCAACAAAGTTCATGGTTCTAAAAGTATTAGAATTGTATACATAAAATAGCTATATACCTATTTATAATTTTCAAAATAATTTTTTTAAGCATAGCATACCCATATTTCTTCTAACAAAAGTAAGACATTAACTTAATCAATATGTTTTATTTTGCATCTATATTCACTCACATATGAACAATCCATTAAAACATTAAATAATAAAGAATCTAGGTAAAACGATAAATTTTATTTTGATACAGTGAAACCCACTTAAAAGGTTCCATGCTTACGAAATTTTGTTTTTTCGGTCCCTTGAATACTGGAATTTAAAAATGGCATAATTTATCCCACATACTCGTATAAGGTTTTCCCAAATAGGTTTTTTTGTTTTCCTTTGGAAAACCTTATAAGAAAGTTTCACTGTATATGAATGTCCATAATAGTCTGTCTGTTTATAAATACATATATACGCAATGACTGAAAAGGTGAAAGGTTTTGAAGGCACAAAGGGCTAACCAGGGTGTATTCCCATAATAAATATCTCCCCCTGACCAGCCCACCCCCTCCCAAAGATATAAATATGTATTTTATTGTCATCTATAAATACAGTCACCCTAACCCCCCAAACTAAATTGAACATATCTATGTTATTTTAACAAGATAAGTTATACGGGTATGTATATATTTGTAAAAGACTTTTCTTTAAAAACTCTCTTCTACCTTTGTCTACTTTAAATTATAACAAAAAAAAATTAATACCGTATGGTGTTAAGTTTATATTAAATATTGTTTGATTGCAACCATAACACAATAAACATTTATTTCAACAACAGTGCTCAATGTTGGTGTATTTTGTCACCATAAGAATAAACAGTTATACAATTATTACCAAAATACAAAAGCAAAAATATGAAACATGGCATGCAGATACAAAATGTTTAAACAATGCTATGTATTATTATAAACTCGCATCATCAACCATTTCTTCTAACTGTCTCTTCCAGCTACAGGTTTCTGTATAATAGCATGTCTAATGATGAATGTGTATTGTTGTAGATATGGAGAACATTGTGGTGGTGTGGTGCCGGGAGTCCCCGAGGGCGGGGCTGTGGGCCGACTACCTCACCTCCTGCTTCAACAAGATCATAGCCCAGCGGGCCCGCCAGCACTACAAGTAAGGGTTAACAAACCTAACGGGAATAATTTGCAATTATCGCTTAAAACTTGAACAATTTGTATGAGATGTATTTAGATTTTTCAGGTTACCTACAGTAATATAATATAATTGGAATCAAAAGAAAGTACTTAGCATTATCCTTCCATAAAAGCATTTCTATTTCAAACTATGAACATTGATAAATCGTAGCTTGACATCTTTAAGAAAAAAGTTACAATACAATGGTTAAATTGGTAGTTAAAATAGCACATGCTTTTTGACAAAAACCCAACCCATATTGCCCTGAATTATGTCCATCCACTCAGAGGCATGTTGTGACTTTTCTTCCAGTTTTTCAAAACAAAAGTCTTTGTTTGGTTTTAATCCAAAAAGTTTCTATTTTTCAAATTTTACCTTTTTATGAAAAAATCTAAAGTAAGGGAAAGTACTTTTTTCAATTAAAAAAAAAACGTAATAAACTCTAAGACATATCAAAAGCATCCAACTTACATAAGATAATAATTACAGTAAAAGGTTACACTTCAATATAAGATACAAAGAATTCATTTCTTTATATAAATTAGCCACTAACCTGGTAATTTGTTCAACCATTGCAGGGTGTTTGCCGTCCACATAGAGGACATGTCTGAAACAGCAGAGGAGAATGCCAAAGTGAAGCTAGTGGCCAACGCCAAGCTGCAACTGCTCATCATGTGCCCGAGGCTGCTGTCCCATGTCGAGGAGCTGCCAGATAACCTTCTGGAGGTCCTGAACGTGTTCCAGGCCGAGAAGGTGCTGACCATGCTTCTCGGAGTCAATGATGATATGGTGTCAGATATTCACAGAAAAGGTAAATAAAAACACATTGTGAACAATGAAATAAGTCACATAACTTCAGGTGCTTTATCGATAAAACCAAAAAAAATTGAGTTTTCTCAAATTTCTGGTAAATTAAATTTTTCATGAACAACAATGATTTGCGCATATTCAGAAACATAAACATCTGTTGTACCGTGTTTATTCTGCTCTTGTTAAAGAAATAACTTATAACACACGGTGTTCCACGCTTATACGGCAAAACTTCAGAGGGTGATTAATGATAATTTTAGAAAAAAATCCTAAGATAGTTTTTCACACAGCTAATTTGAATTGGTTTATTTTCCTAGCATTCCCTTCCTACGAAGAGTGGCAAAGGATGATAGTCAAGGAGCAGGACAATGCGTTTGTGGACAATTTCCTCACCAAAGCCGTTGATATCATGAGCAAGAAATATCGTCCTGCTGTCGACAAAGCTTCATTCTCCATCATTCCAAAGAAGATAAAACCCGTAAGTATTCTTAATTTCTTAATATTTCGTAAGGCTTAATACAATAATTAATATTTCTTCACATTTCTGTTTTAACCCATTCACTACTAACCGGCAAATAATACTCCCAAAAGGCTGCAGCACTAAAAATATATATATGACGATCAACAATATTTCCGTAAACGCTTCTTTGTTATATATGGTGAAAGAATGAATTGTATAGGTACTAATGCGTGCAAATTTCATTTTTATTTCAGGGTCAAAATAGAGTAATAGCACTCCTGAACGAACCGATTTCCAACGAAGATGTGATAACCGTACAAGTTGACAAAAAGGGAGAAATACTTCAAATACATTCCTTTAAGAAAAGGAATCCGTATACACTCCAATTTGATGTCCCAGGTTGGTTAAAACATCTACTGCCATATTATATTGACATTGTATCAGATTCAAGCAATTCTGTTGAATGAAGGTGATAACATATGCTATTTTTTTGTTACAATTAGTGTTAATCTGTTGTTTATTTTTTTAAAGATTGCTGTCTGGAAGTTTCTATGCTGGTCTGGATCAAGATAGAAAAGAACGGAGTATCATGCGGAAGTCGCCAAATCAAGTGCGAAAGTAGACTTAGAGAATTGGACCAGATCCTACGAGGAAGTGACAACCCGCTGGAGTTTATGTGCCAGGTCAGTTTTTAACATAACGACATATAAATAAATCAAATGTCAATGTGACAGAATTCATCATAAAACATATTGTATGATTCGCAGAACAATAAGTATTTTTCAGCAGATGTAATTTACTTTGTTTTTTTTTAAATGTATTAATGATTTTCAGACCCTGGGATTCAAAACGACGGACAAAGACCAACTGGACAGTTGGATGCTGACCGCCTTCCAAAGAAACATTCCCCCACACTTTAACCTGCTCTCCACTCCTCTTCAGGGCAACTTGAAAGTCAATACCAACAGTAAGTTCATTCACATCATCACTATTAGATATTTTTTATTTTTTTATTGTTCATTTATGTTCGAATTCTTCTGTAATACATACTCGTACTATGATTCTAAAATCATATTAAAACCACGAAATGCATATTTTCTGATATCCGTTATTTGGTGACACTATTCAATCATCACTTGACTACAAAAAGCGTTGTTTTTCCTCAAGGTGTGGACGAATACCCCACTCTGCTCCACTTTGCGGCCAGGTTTGGTCTGGAGCGTCTGTGCTGGCAGCTGCTGGAGTGTCCCGGAGGAGAGGCCGCCTGCGCCGCCCGCAACCTGCGCCATCTCACTCCCGCCGACCTGGCACACCACCACGGCTTCCCACAGCTGGCCACCGTGCTCCGCGGGTACATGGTAAGATACAGAATAATTCACTTGCATATAATTCATATACTTGTAATTCCACCATTCCATATTTCTTGCAAGTTTCAAGTTTCATCCGCATATTGACTTATTATCTGTCTCTAACTTGCAGATATCATGTACATATTCCCATTTGCCAAAAGAGTCCGTCACATTTTTCTCGTTAAGTGATACATTTATGCATGTAATAAAATACTCACCTGCATTCTTTGTCCTTTCAGCAAATGAATGAGTTCTCAAACATGTACTACTACTTGAAAAACATGAGCGAAGATGGACCCGATGGAGTCAAAGCTCCAGAAAACGTACCGAAGATATTAAACACGGACCACACACAGGAATCATGGGCTAAATTCAGCGCTTCCAAATCCACCATCACACCCATCAACACACCCGATATTAATCGCTCCGACCCCTTCAGCGAGGAGTGCATGCAGAACCTCGAGGCTAAACCATTCAACCATAAGTTTATAAAAGCTCCAGAAAGTCCACGAGTGCCAACCTCTCCCAAACTGTTGACCGGCGAATGGCTCTATGAAAATGACACGTGTCAAATGAGCTCCTCATTCATATCCCAAAAGAGCATTCAGAAAGCAATCGAGCACGACTATTTGATTCAGCCTTCGAATATCAAAGTAGAAATTGTTGAAACGCCCCCGCCAAACAGACCTAAGCTGATAGAACTCAACATGAATAAGAGAAACAATTCTCAAAATAACATCGACATCAACTCTCCCGTGACAGAGAAACTGTCCCTATTCCAATTACCTCCGGAATTCTTCGAAAGCAAATGCTACAACAATATTCCACTAACCAAAAACAAGCACAGCGCATCCGTATCAGTCTCATCCAAAAGCTCTCACGATCATGCGACAACGCCGACCGGACAAGATGAATTAGCCGAGATCATAAATGACTTCAAAAATAATGTGTTCAGCATATCGGAGGTAGAGAAATTAGTTCTGGATTGGCGCAATAGAAATGAAACTCAGCAATCTCTCAAGGAGAAGCAGGAACAACTCAATAAAATGCGAGAGGAATATGACAAGCTTCAGCGCCGTATTAAGGACGATATGAAACGACCAACACCTTTTGACCGTGTCCGAAAAATATTCTCAAAGGGAAAATCAAAGAGTGAGTTTATAAATACATGTTTCATTGCTTTACAATTTGAATTTCATTGTACATGGCCTGTTCAAAAGAAAAGGTGAATTTTGAATTTTCGCAGGCTGTGTACATTCGATTATCGTTTTTTTTTTTTGTTATGTTGATACACATATGTTTATGATATGTTAGCATTATCAGCCATTTTGGATTAGTGGTTTGTTTTTGACAACTGGAAAGGTTAGTCACGTTTTTGTGTGTTCTTCGATTTATTACTTTTGAAAAAAATGGATCAAAGAATAAAAGCCATGATTTGTTTTTCCACAACTCCAGGACGCTTATCGTCATTAACATCTTCTCGGCCTTCTGTAAAGCGCTTGTACCACTTATAAACACTTTTTTGAGACAAAGTAGACTCGCTGAATGCCACAGTCAACATTTTAAGTGCATTGGAGCACTTTATTCCATTTTTAACGTAAAATTTAATACATGTTCTTTGATCCATTTTTTTCAAAAGTAAAAAATCGAAGAACACACAAAAACGTGACTAACCTTTCCAGTTGTCAAAAACAAACCACTAATCCAAAATGGCTGATAATGCTAACATATGATAAACATATATATGTGTACCAACATAACAAAAAAAAACGATAATCAAATGTACACAGCCTGCGAAAATTCAAAATTCACCTTTTCTTTCGAACAGGCCTCGTATGTTATATATTGTAATGTTGCTTTGCATTTGACCCATTAAACTCCAAAGATTCATATTATATTATGGGTTTTAAACTAAGTTTGCTGGCAAAGGGTTAATGAATTTGCACTTTTGATCTAACTCATTTCATTATTTTATTTCAGATGGCAAGGCGGGAACGGCAGATACCAAATTGAACGGTCAGAGGCCAAACAGCGGCCTTAGCATTCACAGTGTGTCGAGTGAGTAGTCTTGCAATCATTCAAGTCTTCAATCATGTCATTCATCTTATTCAATGAATGTGGTGATAAATAATGCTTCATCCGTTTTCAGGTTCGTCATCAGGCAGACTCAGCACAGCCAGTGGAGGAAGCCTTGGTGACAGTGGAACGCAATCTGATAATGATGATGCTAAGGTAATTAAAAATATATGTATTCCATTTCTTGCATCTTAATGGTACTTGCTCAAGATTTCTAAATATTTTATTTTATTAACATTGAGTTTTTTGCTGCACTAGTCCCGATCGGGTCCATTCGGGTTAAGTTTGTTTATGTCCTCAAAATTAAGTGACGATGAATCAGTTGAATAATTTCAAAATATTCTCAAAATGCAATTGTAAAACTAAGGAACTATAATGAATAAACGTAGTAAGTAATTGTCAAATGATAGTCTTTTAAGTTAGGTAGATCACTTTATTTACAGATTAAAACACACTGATGTAAGTAATCACAAAAACCAGAGTTGTGTTCCGTCACAAAGGGTAAACCGCAGTGTCCGCGGGCAAATTCATCCTTTTCCCACCGGAAACATCTTTCTCTGCTAGGCTGTTAGGTGCGCCCTGTTGCTGGCCATGTAAATACATATTAGTATAACACCTAAATAGGCGTTATGCAATAGGCGTAATACAATGTATGTTTACCAGTTTTTCTGTCAATAATATCACCTGTCAAAACAAACTCCTTTGCTCTTTACAAAAATAGAACTCATTCAAATATGATTGAAACATTATGTAATATAAAAAGTGGAAAGCAGGTATGAACTTACATCCTCGAACTTTCATTTGAGTCAACTAACAATATCATTGTGTTCCAGATGTTTATGGAGATGCACGCAATCCCAAAGTCCCCCTCCAAGCTGGGCTCCGACCGCTTCGTCCTGGAAGACTATCTCATCCCTCCTCCGCCCCGCCCCTACTCCAACCCGCCCCCCAACCCCTCCCACCCCGTCCAGCACCATAACCCCCGCAAGAACGACCCCCTGCCCAATATCCCCGTCTGCCATTCCAAGCAGGAGTACATCCTCAAGTCCCCCTACCCCATGGACACCATCAGTGAGAGGGACGTGCCCCTGCAGATTCAGGAGACCAGCCTGGACCAGGCCCAATGCTCCCAAGATATTGCCCCCCTTCGGTACCTGTCCAATGATGTGTCAGAACATCAGTACATGAACATGTCGCCAGCGTGAACAATCTAGTAATGTAAATATGTTCATTTTTCAGACTAAATTTACTACTTTTCTTTGTTTTGAATCTTTGAGACTAATACTCAATATGGACTAAAAACAAATGAAATTATACTTCATGTTTTTTTTAAACTTTTTTCCTTATAATATGACTGCCTCAAGATGGACTACAAATAGTTGAGATGAATATTCAATACTATGATCGGGTCAACCCGTCCAAAGATGTCGTTAGAACCAAAAGATTAGATAGGTATCAATTATATTTGTAATTCAAATGAAATAATTGAAACTTAACTTGTAATTATGTATTTAAATATTTCAATTTCTCCTAATTCATTGTAAATAACATGTCGAGAATTTCGAGTTTCTTTTATTATTATTATTAGATGTAAAAATTTGTATAGGTAATATTTTACTAGAACCAAATGAGATTTTCTTTAAATCTATTTTCTCTGATCTAATTTTTGTAAATAATATTGATCTCCATGTTGTAAGAATACTACATATTTTAAATAAATGATGTATGGAGACCTGAAGTTTTCAGTTGTAATGAATGAATTTCTTCTTTTGACCATTAACTAAGAAAAAACAGCTTTTCTTAAAAATTACACTGAAAATATCAGGTCTCTAGTTATGTGTGACTGAATATTATATTTTTGTATGAAGTACAAATATCTTATGAAGTAGGTTACTTTTTAAAAAACTAGCATAAATAAATGTACAATTAAATTGGAATACTTCTTAAAGTAAAGATAACCTATAACTAGTTTAAATTCTATAAGGGACTGAGATTAGATTTGTAGATCACCATCAGTACTACGAAGCCAGAGGTCGCGGGTTCAAATCTTGATGTGCGTAAATACATTATATTTAATTGATTAATTTGCGTTATTTCACAATTCACGTTCCAAAGTGGTTGATACTCTAAGTATCGCCCTGATGAAAGACCATGCCGAAAAAATACAGCCAGGTATTTCCCAACCTTCCTCTTCCCAATCTCCTTCCCTCACCACTTCCTTCAGCCTCATAAAATATCCTAATTGGGGATGTTATAGTCCCATTGGCTTCAGATTCTTGTGCATATTCACTATAATTATAATTTTTTTAAAGATATAGTTTAGCATTGAAGATTTTACGACATAAAATAATTGTCGGTGAAAAAAAAAAAATGTTTTTAAAGGAACTAGTTTATATTATTATTAATAATCTAGTTATTTCGAAAACCAGACCATTATATAATTATAAAATCTCACACAATAAAACCTTTTATTATTTTAATTGTTTAATTAGATGTTTAAATTTTATTATTGTAAGTAAAATTAATATGTATTGAGTTTTACTCTTTATTGGGAAAACTCAAGGGTGAAATATGTGCCATATATTTTTTAATATACATAAGTGAATTTCCCAAATGGTATATTTGGCAATTTGGGAAACATGAATACAGATAGCATAGCATATTATGAATTAAATTTACATGAATTTAAATTTATATTTACAAAAGTAGTCATTAAATGTACAAATTCAGTAATCTTTATCTGAAATATTATCACATTACAAAAGCAAACACATAAGCATTTTGTAATTTATGAATAAAAACTTTAAAATTTTCACAGATAGCAAACACGTTGTGGTTGGACATGGTAATTAAAAATATTTTTGTACAACACCACTTTTATTTTTAAATACTTTTAAGTGTGCTTCTGTAAAGTAACAGATACAAATAAATATAAAGTTAAACAACGACAGTTTGTTATTGCATAATTATTGTACATCAAATGATGTCATAATAAAAATATGTAGAATGCAAAAACTGCTGCATTTTGTAATAATGAACAATCTGAATAATTAAGACGTTTGTAAATATTATTTAGATGGATGAGTCACATCTATTCAACCACAAGTCAAATAATTTATTTGTAGGAAAAAAAATATTGAATAAGTTTTATATGACGTAATAATTTGTCATAACTAGGACCCAGATTTCTTTCATAAGTCCAGAGCCGCTCATTATTTAAGGCATTATCTATTTATTTTTGATGATTTTTAAAGTTCATTATCTCGTTCACCACCCTCGAGCCATCTATGGGTGACAGGGTGACCATGAGAGAATTTGGTCTCAACGGTTTTTCGATGTAGTGTAATTTTTATTTTGTAGAAAGCATTCACTTTTTTAAATCAGAAGTTCTGATGAACTCTGGTTCAAGCGAAACCTGTATGCTACATCCGGTTGATCTTCGATTTAAGCGAAACCGTTAGTCTACACTCTGATGAACTTTGATTCAAGCGGATCCGGTAGGATACTGTTTGATGACCTCTAGTTAAAGCGATAGCAATGTTACATTCTGTTTAACTGCAACATACATTTAACAACTTTACATATTGTTTAAAAATAAAATGTAAACATATATTTTTAAGAGTTTTTGCCTCACTCATTCACAATATACTAATCTAAAATAAGTGTATTAGTATATGTCTTTTTTGTCATACTTAGGTAAAATTGAATATATTTTACCCTACAGCTCGACCCTGACATTGCAAAGAGAAATCTGGATCCTAGTCATAACCAAAAAATACTATTTAATTCACTTTTTAAATGATTGTTTCATTTTCCCTACCATTTATTCCTCCTCCCAATGTTTTATTTATTATTATTAAAATTAAAAACTATTTTAATAATGATGGAATCCAAAAAATAAACACAAAAACAATTTTTAAAAAAATACTGCGTTTTATTTATTCTTACCAGTTATGTTTGAAGTACTTACTGCTAAATGCCTCTCCAAAGAACTCCAATGAAAACATTGTTGTTGCATTATAAATATGTATTTATTCTTAAATAGATTTTTGGTTCATACACGATTCCTCTTAGATATCTATAAAATTTATTGCATAAATATTACTATGTATTTTGACGTACACATTATTCTTATTGACTTCAAACAGGCACTAAATATGTTTATTTTATTTTATTGTGTTGGACCAAACGTCAGGTTGGATAGTTACAACATAAAACACATAAAAATTGTTGAACTCAATATAATAATTATGTACCTAGCAATGGAAATTGGTTAAAGCACATACAACAACAATTGAAACTATTTTGACTACATTTTGGCATTATAGATAATAATTGTTCCTCAACTTATACCTTATAAAAAAGAAAAATATTGCCTAATTTCGTAATGCCTAAAATACTTTTTTAAGACAATTAATACACCTAAAATTGTGATGTTAAATCATTGCTAAACTAGTAAGCTTATAAATAATTAAGGTCTCTAGGGCTATTAATGCTTAAATGTGAGGCTTCTTTAACTGACAGTAGTACATATTGGTGAAAATGCAGAAAGGAACAATGTGATGGGATAATTACCTACGATAATTTAAAATTAAATGCCAGTAAAAAACCTAGTAATTATTTTATGACAACTTTGGCACACAATTTTGTGTTTGTGAAACGTAAGTTTAACGATGTATACAGGCATAGCGCTGATAGATTCGTTGTAACCTCTCCCCTTTTCGAATAATGATGCATGTAATAAACAAGGGAGTTCTCAGAGGCAAGACACTATGCATGTGTATTTATGCGATTATGACCATGGAATGTGGTCAGTCAAATTATCATCTAATTAATAATATTGAAAGAAGAAAATCTTCTCTTTATTCGATTAACTTTTTTCTAGAGCTGTTGACACGGCAAGAATTATATTTTAAATCCTTTAAATATATCAATATATATGGTAATAAAAAAATGCTATACATGTATAGTTCTATAAATAAGATTCAAAAGATACAATACCTCCTAAAAACCGACACATATCTTTGGTTAGGCTTTTTATGGTTGTGAAAAATTAATTCTCTTTGAGAATAAAAAAAAATAACCTCAAATAATAATAAAACATTGCTTGCCTACGGGCCATAAAATTTATCACAAAGATTCAATAAAACTGCCTGGACGACCATTGTTTCAAATCAAACTTAGCAACCGTTGCGATGAAATTTTACCTAAACCCGCTCAAATGCACAATTACGCTCTTCCCAATGCACTCTCTACTTGACTTACGCCAATCCGATAGGGAATCTAATCATCAGGATTAAGGTCGGCTAACCGAGGGAGAAGTTTGATATACTGTCAACAGAGTGAAAAAATGTGACATTTCAAAAGTTCATGTAATTCAAAATTTGAATTTCGTAGATATTTATTGAAATAACCACAAATAATTAGATATGGAAAGTGAAAAAAAAATCTTAGAGTAAAAATGCTCAAATCGAAAAAACTTATTTTTCTTTGGGTTCTCCATGTGCTGCAGATGATCACATTTTTCCGCTGTACCACGAGTTTTCAGACACCGTGCATATAGAGGAAAAACAGTGTCAGAATACTGAAAACAATAACCGTTGTCAGAACTCGTAATGTATATTTACAGGCAAATTGAAATTCAATGTCAAGAAAGAACTGACATTGAGATGATAATTAAGTAATGAATATTTGTTTTCAAAATATGCAATGTGTGTTTATGTATTTAAATTTGTAAAACAAACTATTTATTTGTACTGGAGAATAGGGGCCGAGTCACCTAAGCTAAGCAAAAGTTGGAAACAGGCAAATAGACGTTACTTGTCGTTTTATTGCGAAATATTGGGAACAACGGTTGTGAGGCTAGCCTAAAAAAGTACACAAAAGCCTCCTACAAAATATGTATGTCTAAAACATAAATGCTGTCATTTTTTCATAAACAATCATAATCATATATTTTGAAAGGTACCAATGTAAGTACTATAATATTACTAACATGGTAAAATTTTGAAAATATCACAAAGTTACTCTTTGGTAAACACAAAACTAGAAAATAGACTAGGAAAATAAATATTGCAGATTCTAAAATATTTAAGGCACATTTTTTCATCTTCATAAAATGCAATAACAACATTATAATATAAACTCTCTTTTTCCTAATTCTTGATACTGACAAAATATATAAGATTTTAGCTAACACAGTTACTGACAAATAATACTTTCACCCATCTAAAAATAAAGCTCCAGAGTCAACGTTTTAGAGGTTTGGATTTCCAGGCATGATGCATCGCCCAGATAGACAGGGGGCGCATATATCCAACCGATCGATAATTTCCATTTTCATATATTGCTTCGGGAGTTTCAAAACTCATGCCAAAGCGATAACATAAACTATTGTATAGTCCTCCAGCGGTTTTGAAAGCTTCCTCTGTCATGCCTTCATGAAGCATGAGCGCTGAGAGTCCATAGGTCACACCCGTCCAGCATTCTTCACTTTGGATGGACGTAATATCAATATGTCCTGATTTTTCACCATTACTTGGGACATAACCATTGCAGGCTCCGAGATTTCCATCTCCAAACTTCAACACATTGTTTTCAAAGATTTTCTTTAGCGCCGATGTTACATTGTCTTTGGGGAATACAGGGTATTGAAAACCGCAAGCTCTCAAATACCAATGGCCGCAGAGCTGGTCTGCCATGATGGATTTACTGTTTATATCAAAATTGTAGTAGCTTCCATTCCACAGTGTCGATTCAAAGGATACTCTCCCCTTTGCCAAAAGTTTGGAGAAAAGGGTCATGTCTTCCTTGTTATTTTGAAAGGATGCCATGGTGTACATGCAGTACAATGCTGACAGCCAGAGACCACCGCAGTAAGCACTGAAATTTAAAAGAAAAAAATGACAATGCTGAAAACCAAAAAAAATAGAATGAACAAAATAATAGTATCGTAACAAAATTGCAGTGGATAGGTATTTTCTTGGTAGATTTTCCTCAATGTATAGTGTATTCCATTTTTGATGTTTGCTAAACAAAAAAGCTAATGATTTGGTTTGAACAATTAGATTATTGAGTGGAAAACATAGTTTAAGAGGGATAACGAGTACCTAGCGAAACAGAGGTGTTGAGATTTATTGAAGGTTTAAATGAATTTATTGTGGAAATGATATAATAAGTATAATTTGATCAAAAAAATAGTCAGAAGAGGAACAGACTGCATAGAATTATAAAATTAATCAAAAGAATACACAGCAGTATGTTGAACCTACCTGGGCCCGGTCATAATCCAGGCGTCGAAAGTCTGATCCGGCGCCCCAGTATTTTCGATGAGTCCATCTCCGTCTGTATCCCAGGTGAGTATCCGATCGACGAGACCCCTGCAGGTGGGGTACATATCGCGCATGTAGCGCTCCGCATCCACGGCGTCCTCTGCCAGAGCAGCTTCGGTCATGGCTTCGTTGCACTGAGACAACTGGGTGTGAAATAGAAACGGCCGACCGCCTGAATTCTGCCGCATCATATTCGGATGTTTATGAGAATCCTCGTCAGCATAGTCGTTACTGCTTATACTAATATGTTTTTCTCTTGGTTTAAAAGCGTTTAAATTAAATTCTTCGGCGTGGAGACAAAATCCGTTCATTTGTTTCATATTTGATTTGTGATTTAAGAAATGTGAGTGAGAAATTAGTGGTTGGGGTAATTCTACGGTAACGTTTTGGTTTGTTGATCTCACGTACAAATCATCATTGTCCTCGGATATGTCGTCGATGAATTCTAATGATTGGTATTTTTCTAGTAAGTTTTGCTCAATCTTTTCAGATCTAATCATGGAAAAGTCTCTGAAGACTTGAAGGATGAATTTTAAGTTCAAGTCTCTCCACTCGCTTACGTCGTGGATATTGTACGCGTTAATGGACTCAAAAGGATCTTCACCTGAAAATACAAAAAAAAAAAGCTTATATAAACGTAGGAATCATTATTGAAATTTATATCCAATAATTAAAATGTATTTTACTTGGGTCACCCAAATCGTGTGGAATGGTATTGGAAATTTTTTTTTTCGTTTTCTTGCCGCAGAACAAATTTCTCCGTAGATTTCCCAATTCTTTGGAAACAGTTTCTTTAAATTGGTACTGAAGTGATATCTAAAATTGAAATAAAAAAAACATTAAGAAATGTATTTTTAATTATTTAAACACGGGCAGACATTCAATAGAATCGGTTGAAATCTTACCTGTAAACGAGGCCACAATTGAGCCAAGGCAAAAGAAGCATAGAAATGTACGTCGTAAGTGTTATACATTCTGTATTCGTGTCCTTCTAGGTATCCAAAAACACCATAAGTCCATCTGAAAATATTTAGGTCTTATTATGGGCCCTGATCAATTAATTTATTAACAATAACTTATTGAAAATTCTAAAAATAAATTAATAAAAAATTATCAAATTGATTTTCTTAAATCAGCAAGTTCTACACGGTACCACATAGTTTATGATAATATATTTTCGAGCTGCATGGAAAACAAATCAACATCACAATTGAAAATAAAATGTATAGGCCACTACACCATGGAGGTCTTTCATCATTAAAAGATAAAGTAAAAATTTTGACGGTTAATTAATTTTATTTTAAATGTGCTTGCATTTGGAAAGAGATTGGCTTACCTTGGATCGTCTCTCGGACAAGTTTCAGAAACATCAAACCAAACAGTTCCACCGTCTGCAACGTAGTACAGCTCGTTCATTAAGGCACTTTTATACCAGCTGGGGAGAGATCTGAAACAACGGTAGTCACACAGGTGCATTGCTTGCATACAACATGTTTTTTAAAAAAAAATTCAGCAAAATTAAAAAAAATGAAGAACACACAAAAACGTGACTAACCTTTCCAGTTGTCAAAAACAAACCACTGATCCAAAATGGCTGATAATGCTAACATATGATAAACATATGTGTACCAACATTACAAAATCGATAATAGAATGTACACAGCCCGCGAAAATTCAAAATTCACCTTTTCTTTTGAACAGACCATGTACATACTGTAAAAAGTTTTCTTAAGTTTTTACAAACATTTCGAATATGCAAAATACAAAAAAATGCATACACTGCATATAAATAAGTAGGCGTAAGCAAGACCAAATGCTGTTTCTCAGTGACTTTTCTCAAGGACATCGCTGTCGGAAGTGTATACATATATATATATATGTGACATCAACTCTAATTGAGCGACCTATACATTCCCCACCCTCAACAGTTCTTATTTTAACAAATATTCAATCAGTAATCAACTTACTCATCCTCCAAGATGGGATTCTGCCATTCCTCTATGTCTTCTTCCCATTTCTTGTAATATGTGAGAGCGTATGATGCCATGCTAGGGCCAGCTATACCCTCGTTGCCAAAAAAGCGACTGTAATATCTGAAATTCAAACAAAGAATTACATTTTTACGGGCAATCAAACTTAAAAATCAACATCACAACACCCAGACCAAGTCCAAATCAAATAGACCACTACGCTATCAATAGTAACTGGGGGATTGAATTTGATTCTCACAGTGGGTACTGACAAAATCCCCTTTCAGAACAAGTCACACATAGTGAAAGGTCCTATACTATAAATATTAGGGTTCTATATACATGGCCTGTTCAAAAGAAAAAGTGAATTTGAATTTTCGTAGGCTGTGTACATTCGATTATCGTTTTTTTTTGTTGTTATGTTGGTACACATATATATGTTTATCATATGTTAGCATTATCAGCCATTTTGGATTAGTGGTTTGTTTTTGACAACTGGAAAGGTTAGTCACGTTTTTGTGTGTTCTTCGATTTTTTACTTTGAAAAAAATTGATCAAAGAATATGTATTAAATTTTGCATTAAAAATGGAATAAAGTGCTCCAACGCACTTAAAATGTTGAGTGTGGCATTCGGTGAACCTACTTTGTCTCAAAAAAGTGTTTGTAAGTGGTACAAGTGTTTTACAGAAGACCAAGAAGATGTTAATGACGATGAGCGTCCTGGAGTTGTGGAAAAACAAATCATGGATTTTATTCTTTGATCCATTTTTTTCAAAAGTAAAAAATCGAAGAACACACAAAAACGTGACTAACCTTTCCAGTTGTCAAAAACAAACCACTAATCCAAAATGGCTGATAATGCTAACATATGATAAACATATGTGTACCAACATAACAAAAAAAAAAACACGATAATCGAATGTACACAGCCCGCGAAAATTCAAAATTCACCTTTTCTTTTGAACAGGCCTCGTACATATACAAATTATTGGGAGCGTCATGGGGACTTTGGTGTGGTGTGGCATTAAATAAATAATCTAAAATTGAGATATCACACCTGTTATGTTTTTGCTTCTGGTCCCCGAAATGTACAATCGGCATATCCCACACCAAGCAAAATTCTAGAGATGTACAAATCCCCGGTTCCAAGGTCACCTGGCTCGAAAGCCCAATCCCATTGGCTGTAAGAAAACAAGATTGCCTTACAATCATAGTGTTACAGACACAAATGCCAGGATATTAAGGAAAGAAAACATACAAACTATTTTTGAAATCTCAAATAAGATCCAAGACATTTTGAGGTCTGCAAGAGACCTTTGAAGCAGATAGTCTACAAACACAATCTCAAAATGTCCAAACACAATGGACAATAGAACATGTAAGGTTATGCAAATTCAGTAATTTGGAGAAATGCGCAATACCTAGCTATTTAGATTTTATGGCTTGACTATGGTTTAAATCATAGAGTTGGTAGAGTAGTATCTATCCAAGGCAGTGAAGTCAGTTTTTGACTTGTTTTTGATGGTTTTAAACTGACTCGGCGCACCTGGGCGTGGCTAAGACTAAGGCTACGGTATTTATACATCCATTCATATCACATATCGACATAACGTTTTTGTTTATTCGTATAGCCACTTTTTCACAGTATTTTTATCAACAAAAATATAGCATATAACCTAAAAAACCATTTAGCTGTATCAAGTTTAGTGGCATAGTTCAAAATGTGGGCGGAGTCCCGCCGTGAACCAGGACCTTAAGATCATCCTTACAGTATATAGAAGCGGTCTATGAAATTTGTTGTTTCTTTCTCTCTCATGGTGTACGACGTAAAAACTCGGAGAAAGTGATTTATCGCAAGTTTGTGTAGGTTGGGTAAAAATAATTAGCTCTCCCTCCATATATTGTTACTTCAAGGTTTAAATAAACTATACATATTGACGCTGGAAAGGCAAAAGGGCTTAAGCGAAACTTTGGTCAAAAATAAGTTAAATATGCAATTTTTGATCAGGTTTTTTTCTGCATCGAATGCTTGGACTCTCATTTGATTCTGAAAACTTTTGTGGCGCTTCAGCCATCTTAAATATATTTACCATTTGGGAGAAGGCTTGACTCAAGCGACCCAAGTTTGGGACATTTTTAGCTTTTTTACGCTTCAGCTAACTCAGTGAGAGCATTGAGTTACCTGAGTTAACTTTTTTTTCAAAATCCAAACAGGTACTGAAGACCAATGAATTTTTTATTGTAAAAAAAAAAACTTTGAAGGGCTCTGGCGTAAACATACCAAAATGGCACTTCAGCCCTTTTGCCTTGCCGGCGTCGATATATACTGTTTGCTACACTTGCAAAACATAAATTTTATGAATTCATTAATTTTTTGTGGCTAAGAAATGTGTATAGCCATAAAAATGTAGTAAAAAATACTGAGAAAAAGCAATTATTACGAAATTATAAAAAGGTAAAACCATGAAGGTTAAAAATTACATTTCGCCATAAAAAATAATCTTCTACTTATATTTTATTTTTTATACTTTAATTTTTTCAAAAGGAATTTAAACATTTCAGAATCTTGTGACCACAACAGTGTTTTGAATAACACAAGTAGAATCTAGAGCAGTGTTTCCCAGCGTTCTTTATGCCATGCCCCACTGTAGTCTTTTCAAAAGTCATATGGCCCACCGGCATCTTTTTTAATTAAAAGTAATTACCTAGTGAGGTCTTCGTAAAAATACGAATATTTTGTACATCACTTATTAGAACAATAACAAAAAAAAACAGTAGGTAAATTTATTAAATCATATTGTAATATGTTTGTAAACATATGAACCCCTAATGTCATTAAATAAAACCTTTTCTAACACATATATTATAACTGAAATTATTACAAAACACAAATTAAAAATATAATTAGGTAGAATAAAATAGAAAAATAATAAAACACAAGTGACAATTGAAATTTAGTACAAATACACACACATCTTGACGCCTAATTCATTATTAAAGTTTTAAATTCAGTTACGCTTGCTACAAAGAAATTTTATGTCCGGATCTAAGTTAGTTAATTTCAGTCTTATTCCCCTGTATTAATTATATCAAATCGATTTATTTTTTTAATGAGTAAATCGCTTATGGCGCTAAAACCACATCCCACCAAATAAGATGAGGGAAAGGGTAATACATAATAATTTTGTGGCATGCAAAGTAATATTAGGATATTTTGTGTTAGTTTCTTCGCAAATCCATGCCGTTATTCCTTTTATATTAAATTTTTTTTAATAAACTTTATATTTATTTATTTAACTATATACGCCCTCATGGGGTTTTACATAACATATGATATAAAACATAAAATAATAGTGACATAAAAAATAACAATGATTAGCACCCAAAAACATAATTAAGTTGATAGAAATATTATAATGCAAATTAACACTAGTATTTTTGAAAGAGGTATGCTATTATAGCCTTCTTGTAAGTAGATTCAGTGCAGTTGAATATATCTACTATTTCAGCGATAGAATTACTCACTGTATGCAATCTAGGTACAAGCGAGTATTTAAATGACTCAGTCCTGATATTATTGTTACATATTATTGTTATTAAGTTTAATTGGCGATGTGTCTCATCTCTGAAGCGTGGTGCCCCACCTCTGAATCGTTATGCCCCACCGGTGGGCCGTACGCCCCACTGTGGGAAACACTGATCTAGAGGGTTTTTAAATGAACACAAAATAATATTTGTTTACCTGTAATCTTAGGATCAATCGGAATTTCTCCAGGAATCAGTCTTCCTTCTTTTTTTAGACAGTCCCAAACCAGCGCAGATGTCTTCTTAGTGCTGAACTTACAGAAGCCGTCCGTGGTGGAGTCGTGGGTCTGCTTTCTCTTGGCGAGGGTGAAGGTGCACATCATGTCGGCCACACTGGTCTCCAGGGACACGCCACAAGTGTGGTTGTCTGAATATCGCTCGAAGATCATGACCTCTATAAATGAATGATAATTGTGTTTACTTTCAAGTCGGAACGACAGACAATAAACGTTGAGGAACAAAGCCGTTTTTGGCTGAGTACTAGAGGATTAGAGAGGGACTAGATATGTCTTCATGTCTCGTTAATGTAATTAATAGCACAAGAATCCCAGCTGCCCAGAGCCAGTGGAACGATAGTAAACTCAAATTGGGGAATGGTTGTGGGGCTGAAGGAAGTGGATAAGAGGAAGAGGAAGGTTTGGAAAGTACCTGGCTATTCAGATTTGATCACTGAGCACTAGTTATAGCCATTTCTTACAATGTTTCGATTCTGAATGGTGTTGTCTCACGACAGCACGATGTTGAGATTATCTCCCACCCTGGAATGAACGGTGCATATTTATATACTATATTTAAATCCTACACGTGAAAAACTCACACAAGTTGAATAATTATTTTATTTCAATAGTTGTCAGTTAATAAGGGCTTTTACTAATCATTAGTTTCTGATGTTTAGCGCAAAATGGCTTCAAAGCGACTTGAACGCTGGATAATTGACACGACATTTAAAATATTATAAAATTATTTATAAACGAGTTTAATAAATACATACAACATTCACTGTTTCAGCAAATGATAGCTAAAGCAAAGTGAGTATTTAGACCATATAAACATTGTTATCAAGAAGAGAAGATGGAACAACTAGATTATATGCATTGCAAAATATGACTAACGGACCATTTATGTGATAAAATGTCAAGACGAGATGTCATTTCCAGTTGAGAGGAAAATATTTTGAATAATATACCTACCATTGGCATTTTTCTTTTTGTTTGAGACACTAGCATCTCTGAACGTAAAGGTGATGCTGACAGTTCTTTTTTCACCGCATACATTGTGGACATCCCAAACAAACACCCCACAAGGCAGGCTGCTGTCCTGGAAAAACCAAATTTATTTTGTAATACGGCATTCCATATTTATATTTAGTTCCCAATCTTCTTCTTCCTCCCCCCCCCTTTTTCCTTCAGCCTCACAACATACCACAAATTAGAGATGCCATTGTCCTCCCACTGGCTCTGGGCAGTTAAGATCTTATAAGGAATTATTATTTTTTAATTGGTAATACATAAAGTCCAATGGGCAGGTATAGTCGGGAGGTGAATTCTAACTTTTAAATATAGTACACAAATTTATATGTACTGTCAAAGTAAATACCATTGAAAATACATGTTTCGTGGGTATCTATATTATCAAAAGTATTGACAGATCAATCTTTAAGATAAACCATCAGATAATTGAGCCAGTCAACTGCCAAATCTATCATTACTGTAATTATAAAGATAACATAAAACAACAGATCTACTTGCAGATAAATTGAATTATCATCAGATTACACGACTGCACCCAAACTAGATCACTGAAACTAACTTTCCATCTACTACCATCCTTCGTCCCTTTATCCCAATCCCATGTTCCCTTCCACCTTCCTCTCCCCCTACCAACTCAGTTAAGCTAATTGAAATAAAACTGTATATTCTCACACTTTGTCAACATAACTGTATTGTATAAATTTGATGTAAAGGCCCACTAGGGCATAAATAAATAAATAATAATTATCATCAGCAGTGGAAAATTTATAATTGGCATGATTTGTTATTTGTATTATTAAAAATAAATTATTAAGAGAGCAACATTGGCAAGCATGTTTTTACTACAGATAAATCTGTAGGAGTTATCGTTAGGTAACAAGAGCTTACTAATCACAGATTTTTAAGACTGATTTTCAAAACTGGTAGATTAATGCATGAAATAATATGATAAAGGGTCCGCCAAATAACTTTTTTTTTTGAAAATGCTATAAAAAAAAAACTACTGAATATTTTCTCAAATTTCTTTTTTATTTATAAGTACAATCCTTCCGGTTAATAATGGAAAATAATTTCATTCAAATGGCTGCCTCAATTTTTTAAGCACATTATCGATTGTGTGCAGCTGTATTTCACCAATGGCTTCACGAATATTGTCCTTTAAAGCGAATTGTCTCTGGCTTGTCGGCGTAACATTTATCTTTTGAGGGCACCCCACAAATAAAGTCCAACGGTGTCAAATCGCAGCTCCAAGGTGGCCAAACGACATCAGCTCTGTTACAATGCGATCTTCAAAACAGGGCGCAAAACATCGTGCTTCGGCTGTGGCACGTATTTTGTTGAAACCAAATGTTTCAATATCCTCTTCAATTTTTGTGAACAAAAATTCGTTCAACATGGCCCGATAACGATCGCCATTGACTGTAACGCCACTCCTTGCTCATTTTCAAAGAAAAATGGCCCAATTATGCCTCTGGACCAAAATCCACCAAACAGTGACTCGTTTGGGTGTACCGGCTTTTCAATGTATGCGTGCGGGTTTTCTGTGCCCCAAATACGACAATTTTGCTTGTTTACATACCCGCCAAGATCAAAATGAGCTTCATCCGAAAAGATGATTTTTTGGCAAAATCGGCATCTTCTGTAAGTCGATCGCAGGCCCACTCAGCGAAGCGAAAACGCATTGGATGGTCAGTTGGCTTCAACTCCTGAACCAATTGGACTTTGTATGGCGTCATACCAAGGTCTTTATGCAAAATTCGTCTCAATGATGTCTCCGAAATGTTCAATTGTTGAGAACGACGGTGAATTGATGTTGATGGCGCTTCGCACACTTTCTGCCACAGCATCGATATTCTCGGTGTACGCACTGTTTTTGGCTTTTCACTGGTTTATCGATGTGCCAGTTTCTTTCACTTTTTTCACAAGATAACGAACATACGGAGCTGATTTGCTTTCTTCCAAAAACCGTACGCAATTTTCGCACACATTCTGCAACATATGATTTTCAAAGAATGTCGCAATATTTCCCAGTTGTTCAAGCGTATACACAACCATATTCGCTCAGCGGAAGGATAAAACTAATTATCTGTCAAATCAGACATGAGCTAAGTGTTACCATTCACGAAATAAGCACTAGTTGAAAAAAAAAAAGTTATTTGGCGGACCCTTTATAATGTGCAGTATACTGTCAAGGTAAAAACAAATGGTATGCTACAGTAAAATATGTTGATTATGTTATCAGTAAAAACTAAGAAAGTGCCAATGAGGTATTTGCATGAATAAAATGCATAGCTTATTTTTTTCCATAATGATTTATAAGATAAAATTAATAATGCCCTGAAAAAGTTGTTAAATAAATATTAAAATAATATGTTTTACAATATTTTTTAACAGACTTTCTAACTATTTTAAATGAATTTAAAAGAAATAAACACGCAATGTAACATCACGGCTATTTAAATAGAAAATTCAATATTTTACAATTCATGAAGATTTATCTTACTTTGTAGTTGTGAGGAATGACTGGCGAAATCTGTCGACAAACCAGCTTCACGCCGTACTGGCTCAGGTTGTAGGTGGTCCACGCTCGAGGGTACAGTCCCGTGTACTCGCAGTCGGATCCCTTGAGGTTCCATTCCCAGGTGGGCGGCGCATTCTTAGGCTTGCTGCAATGACATAAAGGAAAACACTGAACATACAGAATGAGCGCACCTAGACGGGGACTATTACGTCTTCACTCTCTCTAACTGGCGAATATATCTTGATTTCATGACCCTCTATAAAGTTTGCAACAATATAATTGACTGTCCTACCTTAGTAAATCTAATCAACTTTGAAATATCACCCAGAACAACTAGGCTTAACGACTTATTCCACATTAACCGGACGCGCACAGATGCTGGTGTCAGGGATCCAATTAGAAGAATTTAATCAAAATCAAACATCAATAGATCCCGACATATTCTTTGATACACACGGTACTTTTAGTAGAAAATTTAAAGATCTTTTCATGTAAAAAAAAAACAACTGTGTTTATATTTTGAGTAATTTTTTTTCTGTATTACCCAATCATTTATCTACTGCTACTCTGATTAGACACTGCACTTTTTATTTTTTTCTGTAATCTTTAATTATTTTTTTTCTTTTAAAATTTATATGAAAATTATCTGTTTAGATTCATTTTATCAGCTACTTAATATGTTAATCTGTGAGAAATGGTTGGGATACAGGCGAATTCTCCAGTGAATGTATATACGAGGCCTGTTCAAAAGAAAAGGTGAATTTTGAATTTTCGCAGGCTGTGTACATTCGATTATCGTTTTTTTTTTTGTTATGTTGGTACACATATGTTTATCGTAGGTTAGCTTTATCAGCTAACTTATTATCTATTTTTTTTCAAAGTAAAAAATCGAAGAACACACAAAAATGTGACTAACCTTTCCAGTTGTCAAAAACAAACCACTAATCCAAAATGGCTGATAATGCTAACATATGATAAACATATGTGTACCAACATAACAAAAAAAAATCGATAAATGAATGTACACAGCCCGCGAAAATTCAAAATTCACCTTTTCTTTTGAACAGGCCTCGTATATGTATTCTCTTGGTTTCAATGTGCTACTTTCCCAGGCTTTTCGGGCAGTCTATATGTCGACAGTTGAGTATATGTATAAACTGTCATTTTCTGAAATACAGGTCAATTAGTGAAGATCTTTTAGCCAGTCAAAAATGTCACGGCACGTCACTAGCGACGAAAATTAGATTGAAAAATTAAAAGCGGTGTTTAATTATGTCACTAAATTTTAAATAGAATCAACAGATTGATAGAACTTACATAGGATAAAAAAAAACAGTAAAGTTGTAATTAAATAATATGGAAAATAATGAATGCACTGACCTGTATGTAGACATGACACTTTGAAAAATAGTTTTATCAGTTTGATCTCTAATATTGACAATGAACTGGTTTTCCGGATAAGTGACATAATCATAGATTCCAGGTCTCAATTGGTATCTGCAGAATTCTCCCTTGTATCCTCTGCCGATACTTCCAGCCCCTATGCCTCCCAGGGGACAACCTTCAAGAGAAGAAAAAACACGGGATAGCAAAATTGAGGTAGGTACTATCATATTTAAATGTGACTATGAAAAAGATCTGTTATTGCTGTACAGAGTTAGTAAAAACGGTAGAAGTAGCGGTATTTTTTGTAAAAATAGATCAAGTTTTCTCAGTTTTTACGGGCTTTAGTAAATTTATCAAATTAACACTTAGCCTCCTAATCAACGCTAAAGATACCAACTACAAAAATCATATTTTGAGATAACACTATTCGAAAGTGTGGAGATAAAGTATAAATCAGGAAAGCATGTTTTTTTTACTGTACATATTTATGGTTTTTGTTGTTAATTTTAACAATTCAATATTAAAGAGTATGACAATGGCTAAAGGCTCAAGGGCTAGCTAACAGCAAGCATTACATATTTATAAGACTTAAAATACATATATATTTAAAATAAAGCGTAATCTTTAAGTTTCTAAATTGTGCTTTTGAGGTCGGTGTCTTTAGTCGTATATTTTTGATTTCCGAGTAGTTGTAATGAATTTTAATTATTAATGTTAAGGGGTTTATAAATAAATATTAGAATCTGAATAGTGCGGCGCTTTACAAAGGAATGAAAGCTCAAAAAATTATACTTATTTTACACATTTTTGTGCTCAGTTTTCCATTCATTCCAGTAATCTGGAACTATCAGGTTTTATATGGTGCTAGATTAGTGAGATTCAACTGTATTTTTAAAGCATAATATATTATATAATTTATTTCTAAAGTACATGTTATATAACTTCTTTCCAGAGTATGATTGTGAGGTAGTAAAAATTAAGATAACCTGAAATCCTTTTATCAATCCACTATCATCTGTACAAATAGTATTTTAAAGCATGATGAATGGCACCTATCATGCACGCAATCATAAATAGGAATCCATGGTATTTGAAAGAAAGACCAAGAAAAGGCTGTGCAATATAGTTGTGAACGATGAATACATGGAGCAAGTGGATGAGTTTGTATATTTGGGAAGTATGTTCACGAGAGATGAAAAGGCTGATAAGGACATTGGAATAAGTTGAATGTAGGAAACTCAGTAGTTTCTAATAAAAAGTTAGGCCAACCGAACAGCAAGGCTAGCAGTCCAAAATGGAGTGCTGATACCAACCCTGATGTACGGCAGTGAGGCATTGTACTGGCAGGGGAAGGATGAAAGTAGACTGAATGTTGAAAATGACTTGTATGTGTGGTAAAATTATGTTTGACCGTGTTACAAATGTGGAGATCCGGAAAGAATGCAAGGCTGAAGAAAGTGTAGTGAACAAGAGTTTGGAAATCTGGAGCAGACAGATGGAGAAAGGAGCGCCAGGAGAATATGACACAAGAATGGAAACAGAAGTCGGGGATGCTCAAGAAAAACATGGCACTACTGAGTGAATCAAATACTTGAGTCGGGTCATGTCAAGAGTCAAAATATCAGAAGAGTATGTTTGAGACGATACATGAATGTGAATGAAGCAAGGAGTGTGTGCCAAGACAGAGTTGTATGGCAGTCTATCCTCTCTGCTTATCACTCTGGAGAAACGGCGTCATGGTTAGTTAGTTAGTTTACTTTATTATTTTATGTTAGTTAATGCAGCGATAGGATTTCGTTTCAATCCGGGAAAGAAATAAATTGAATTAAAAGATTCATATATTTTGGCTAGTAAAAGAAAATGACAGTTAAATATTATTTGACTTACTCAAATCTTAAATTAACAGCTAGCATTAGATAAGATAATAGTATATTCTCTAAATGTGACGATTTGCAAATATTCCGTTTGATTGGCTGAATTTCGGTTGTGAGAGTAAAAATAAACCAATGTTGACATAGCACTAGAAGGGTGGCCAAAACCAAATCCTTATCTGATAAAGTGTTCAAATATTTATTTAACATAAAGAGTGATATACATTATGTAAAGACAAGTGGTTCATTTCTAATACTACACAAAACGTGTACATTTTGTATCAGATAATTTTAAATCTTTTATTGCACATAAGGTTTTAGTAATAGCAAAAATAAAGGTGTTTAAATCTATAGAAACATGTAAAACACAGTTCCGATACTCATTTACTTAATTAACCCAAACAGATGCTAAAATCCATGTTATAAATCTCAAAGAAATCAATAGGTAAACAGATTTCATAATTATGCATTTATCGTTCATATCCACAGCAATCATTTGTTTTCAAAGTACGTAAAACTTACAAATAATGTTACTAACTGTTAAAAACTTACAAATATTCCTAAGGTACCTCTAACCCACATAGCACTGAAAACCAATCAATTTAGAAAATAAAACATAATAATGATTAGATGCAACGGAAAATATTAAGTTAAAATACAAAACTTACCGTAAATGTGTTTTGCATTTTCTAATTTAATAAAATCCATCACCGGTTTTTTCCCCTGCGCTTTACATTTCCAATAGTAGCCTATATATCTGCAACAGAAGGGAGGGTTCATAATATATAAATATAATATGATTTTTTAAATGCATACAGCAAAAATATATTATTTATAATGCAGAATGTTGCATAGAAATCATCAAAAATATAGAAGCAGAATGGAACCCATAGTAAACAAATAAATTTATGTTACAGTAATTTACAGATTCATACATAAACAAATTATTTTCATAATATAATTATATAATAAAATATAACTTATTAGTAGAGGTTTTATGTTTGTTTGTAAGCGAGAAAGAAATTAAATCTAGCATTGAAATGTAATTATTGTAACCTTGCGCCTAATGGTATTAAGGGCATAACTTGATTCCACTTCGGTTTTGACTGCGGTATATTTTTCTCGGGATACACATGATCAAGTCTTAATTTAAGACCAAATTCAGGAGGTACACTGGGCAAAGCACTGTTACAATTTTCCATTTCGAACTTAAAAAACACCGTTTTATTTTACGGATCGCGAAGACTTTTATTTTCGAAAAAAATCACCAAGCAGACAACATCAAAGAACTGGTATTGAAAATGACTGAAATCGTAATAACAAGATACCGATCTTTTGACAGCAAAAGTTAATGTTGCCAACATTACACAGAAATATACTCTCAATTATCAGCCCAGTCCTAAATGGCGTGTTTAGACAAGAATAAATTGAAGTATTTTATTCATTGATGGTATTATTGAAGATATATATTAATTTACATATTTTATACAATATTTATACTACAGCATGTAAAAATAGGTACATAAAATAAGTCTCCTACACTCGTAAAAATTATACAATAGAAAAACAATTTATTTTATCATAATAATAAATTTTGTAAACTTCAATCGTATTACTGCTGTCACATTTTTTTTTAAATCACGCGTTTTCATAGTTTATGAACGGATAAGTTTAATAACGGATTTGATATTGTTTGAAATTTTGCTTTCCTGCATTTTTTTGGAAAAAAAAATTAAATGACCGAATAACTTTGAAAATGTGTTAGATGGGTCGTAAAAATATTTATTAATTTAATGCGGTCGTCGGAACTGTATAGTGAAAGCTGTTTTTATAATTCTCACATCTTATTATTTTATACTTTAAAAAAAAATGTTTTTTAAGACAAACATTATTTTAAAATAAATAATGAAATTTATCGTTCTTTTTTTAGAAGCATTTTTTTCAGTGTTGAACGGTAAAAGGCTGTTTTCATTATCAAAATTAGTTTTTCCTATGGGCAAACACATTTTTTTTTAGAGTTAAAAATTTATTAATAGGATTTTTATTTATGACGAACCTTTATTAATAAGAGAAATATTGGTTCCACTGATAAAATTTTGTTTAAGTGTTGTACTACACAAAATAACATGTGTACGTACAACTTAAAAACAAAAATAATAAATTCATCAAATATAGAGGAAAAAAATTAAATGTTAAATAATTTTATAAGGATTTGTTGTAAAAAAATGATCAACGAAGATTAATAAATGTGAGTACTTACCTGAATCCAAAATGCATTTTATTTCTGGCATCACTTTAAAGCCGAAATGATTGGTGATGGCTTCTTGTTTGGTTGTCATTTTGTGTTGTAGGCGATCCTAACAAATATTTTATACCCTGTAAAGTTATAGCACTAAGTACTAAATTATATGATGTTGGCGAGTGGTTAGGTTAATACATTATCATAATGTTTGTTTCATTTTTACTGTACAAATAAGTCGGGCCGATGGTATTTTGAGATCCTGAATATGGCGTCGGACTGCGAAGTTTTGACTTGCTCTGACCCTAATTTTGCTGTTATATGTTCATTTCTCGAAGTATTTGGCAAAACATGTGCACTAGATGCCCTCAGCATGTCCCAGCTTGTGGAAATGCTGGAAAATACGCAAGAAAGTAAGTTTTATCGCGGCCATTCAATAAAATATTTGACATAAAGGAATATTTATGGAGAACCATCGGTGAGCACATTTGAGCTTATTTATCTTGTACAGTTCATAATTTGATGTCATTCTTATGTTAATAGTCGCAGAACCATTACGGGATCTCCACATAAAACTTCTAAGAAGAGCTGTCAAAAGCTTCAATGCAGAAAGATGGGAGAAATTCCTAATAAAATTTTGTCATCAATGTGGCCATCACCAGGAAGCGTGGGAGTTGGAGAGATTCGGTTACAAAAAAGCGAGCAGTCAAGTGAAACTCCGAGTGCTGAAGGTTAGAATTATTTAATTTATTTTCCTGGAATTTTGCACAATTTTCTTGATAAAATTGGGGCATTGTTGTGATAACAATAAAATATGTGTCAACAAATATAATGCGCCTTATCACTCACGTTAAATTTATACACAGCTTCTAAGCTATTTGTTGTTTAAACTAATAATTAGTGTAAATGTTAGCACCTTCTTTTATTAATTATTTTATTTAGAGTTCACTAATTCCGGCCAACTTTACAAACTATTACAATTACAATCATGGTAATAATTGCTCATATATAATATTGTTCTAAAGAATATTGAATTATGTGATGTTTATATCAAAATGTCGGTCAGACGTAGAAAATTCTGGCTGAAGAACCTTTGAGAATGGGATACTTAAAGTACGACTTTATTGTTGGAAGCGGCCACCTCTATAGTAAAATAGACACAATGATGGTCAACCTCCAGTAGGAGAGCTGCAAGAAGAATGCCAAACTAAAATTTGTATGTTTCAAAATCTTTTGGAATTTAATTTTTATACTTTGGTTACAGCATTTACTGGAATACCAATTTACATGCAACAACAAATTCAAGACCACCGTCAACCAGCTGGGCAGCGTAGAGCTGCGACTGAACCCTGTGGGCCGGGACGCCAAAGGGCGCTGCTACTGGATGCACACAGACCACCGGGCCAACGTGCGGCTCTACATGGAGGACCAGGATGAGGAAACCTGGAAAATTATTGCAAGGTATTTCTCTTAAACTCTATTATCTGTTAATAATAGTTCATTAGTTTCCTCATTGTTGCAACTTTTTCAAAAAAAAAAACATTGCATTTTAACACATGATTCAGCTTGGTAGATATGAATATGAATAATAAGTACTAAAGATGTATGAATGCTTGATTTGTGCAATTATTATTATTATTGCATTTTTTAAAGTGAATAGTCAATAATGCCTTTCACTTCAATTTTTGATTTGTTACTCAAAAGTTTTATCAACTATTAGTATCTTTTTTGACTTCATTAGTCCAAATTGTAGATATCCACTACGTGGAACATAATTACTCCAATATTGATAACCCTTGTAAATCTGTAATTTTGCAGGAGTTCTTTTTTTTATGTACTTTTGATATTTTTTTTTCTGAGAATTAATTGAATACTGGAATTAATTAAGGCTCTAAGTACCAAAAATATAAAAACTGTTTTTTTTTAAAGAATCGTATTTTATTTCCATCATAAAATACGATTCTGTAAAAAAAAAAGTTGTTAATTTTTTGGCACTTAGAGCCTTAATTAATTCCAGTATTCAATTGTGCATGCGCAGTGTTTGCCTTGTTTAAGTTTCTGATTTCTAATTTAAACTATTTTAGTGACCGTGAAGGGTTGGCAGAAGTAATATCAAAGCTCCGGTCTGGTGAGAGCCCGGTGCATTCCTCGTCTGAACCTCTCCTGAATGAAGATTCCAACAGTCTTGAAAGTTTGCCTGTCAATAAGGAAGAAGATGTTTCCATGGTAAGTGTAATTAATTTACAGAAAGTTTTTACTTGTAATGTTTTCTATTTTCTTATTTGTGAACTTTTTTTTCTAGACCAAAGAAAATCCATTGAAACAAATTGATGAAGACACAAATCTGCCTCCATCGACATCAGACTCTGAACCATCTAAAACCAAAACAACTAAAACAGAAAAAATAGAAACCGATGACAAAACTACCTCAGAAGCCAAAGCAGATATAGAAAAACATACCTAAAAGGAAAACGAAAATCCGTCTGAAACCGTTGAATCTAAAAGTGAGGAGAAATGTAGTGAAGCCTTAACCTCAGCATCCGATGTAGCTAAAGAACCCACTCCTGCACCTCCTCAAGATTTAGTTAAGAGTTTAGAGTCTTCTAAAACAAAGAAGGTTGATGAACTAGAGAAAAGCGCAGACGCAGATGTTTCTGTAGATAGAATCACTCCACCCACAAAGCGTTTCAAAAGTTCCAACTCCCCTAGTAAAAGCAAAAAAGAAAAACCCGAACTAAAAGATACAGATGAAGAAGAGTCTGATGATGAGGAAGGGGAAGAAGAGGGTGAAGAAGAAGGTGAAGAGGGGGAAGAAGTGGATGAAGAGGGTGAAGAAGAGGAAGAAGATGAGGGTGAAATAGAAGAAAAATTGATGATGGTTACAGGTCTCGGAGACGGAGCAGAGTGTGAAGGAGCTCCTGAACTATTTTTTAGTGAAGAGATATGCGAAGATGTAATGTACTTCTATGGTGAGGGGTCTGGTGAAGATTGCTGCACCGGAAACCCCGCGGTAGAAACCGCCGCAGAAGCCGACAAGGAAACCACCAACTCCGACAATAACACCCTAGAAAATAACTCGCAACCTGATGACGCTGAACAAAACTTAATAGCCACTAAATCTATTTCGAGTGATCCTGTTTTTTCTGGAACTTCAAAAACAATCAATGGTGCTGATAATTGTAAAAATCTAGACTTAAGTAAAAATTCTGAAGGTGCTGTTTCATCAGAAGAGAATTCCGAAGAAGCTACTAAGGAATCCAACTCTCAACTGGACGATTCCGAACTGAAAAATTCAACTTCAGCACCTCTCCCCGTAACCAAAAGGTTCCTCCAAAATATTCCTAAACCCAATACGAGCACAAATTCAGATAGTGATAGTTCCATTAGTAAAGTTAAGTTATGGAGTGTGGATTTTCTCTGCAGTAAAGCTTCGGCGCCTGAATCTCTCGACCCTCCCGCGACTGATAACAATAGTGGACATGACACAGCTCCCTCACAAGTATTACCTAATGCCGATAGTTTAATTAGTCCAAATAATGAAACCCCTAATGTAAATAGTGTTGAAGAACCCCCGTCTGCCCA
Source organism: Drusus annulatus (assembly GCA_022651775.1). Taxonomy (NCBI): domain Eukaryota; kingdom Metazoa; phylum Arthropoda; class Insecta; order Trichoptera; family Limnephilidae; genus Drusus; species Drusus annulatus. Next base: position 562,276 of record JAGWCC010000253.1, on the reverse strand, counting down.
GAGCCAAGCCTTAGTTAATAGTGACAAATTAAGTAATAATGAATCTGCTGATAATACTGATCAAGGAAAGGATGCTGCGCAGAATACAAGTGACCTTCCCGGCTCTCCTCCCAAACAGTTCTTCTTCGGACGCCCCGGCTGCCTGAAGCTCTCCCCCAACTCTGCAGCTGCTAAGGAAAATACCTCTAAATCTGACGATCCAGAGGATCTTTCCTCGCCCCAAAAGAAAGATACCGATCAGAGCGCAGTTAGTATAGATCCGGCAACTAATGACAATGATGTAGCTGAAACTGTTGATAAGAAAACATGTTTAGAAGAAGTAAAACCGACAGCTAATGAAAGCAATGAGCAATCAGACATATGTAATAAAAACGAAGAATCAAATGTAGTTGTAGAAAAACAAGAAATAGCAAATGGTAAAAAAGAATCAAGTAAATCAGAAGATATGAGTGGTGAAACGGTTGGAGAGAATTCTAAACAAAGTGAAAAGATTTCAAAAGAAGATGAAAATAGACAAAACCAAGATGCAAAGAGTTCTAAGCAAAATGAAGAAAGTTCAAAGAAAGATGAAAATAGTTCTGAAAAGTTACCAAATGATACCAGTTCACAAAAATCGGACATTGTCGAAGCATCTCACATAGTCAGCAAAGAAGAAATTGTAGTGAAAGCTGAGGTTCCCAAAGAAGCAAAGGATGAAACATTGCCACCGCCTATAGAAACAACTGTTGCACAGGAAGAGTCACCATCAGAAGAGAAGTTATTGCCAGAATCTCCATTGAAAGAAACCAAATCTGACAGTGAAAAAGTTCAGCCTCTGGAAAACGTAAAAGTGTCGAGAAAACAATCAGCCAAAGACGAAAGCATTGTCTGCAATTTATCAAAAACAGCGAAGTTGGATTCAGCCAGTAAAGATGACGGCTCTCTCTCCTCACTAGACGTGAAGCCGGGTAAACACAAAGCCATTGAAGATGATGTTTGCCAAAGTGCTAATTCTACTGACTCCCCAACGTTGGAATCTATTGAAACCAAGGTGAAGAAACCTAAATTAAGTGCTGAGAATTCTGTTGATGAAGATCACACGGTGTCCAAGGATTTGACCAAACAAATAGTAAAAACATCCTCCAGTGTGGAGAAAAATAGTGAAACACCTTCAGAATCAGCTCCGCCGAGTGAACCACGTAAAAAGCCCATGTTAGGTCACAAGAAAACATCAATCAAAGATCTCGCTAAAGCTATCGACGCTATTTCGAGTAGAATCAACAGTGATAAAAAAACTAAAGAAAAAACTCCCACGAAAAAAGATCCTAGCTTAGATGACTCTGGTATCCAATTTAAAAAGATCAAAGTTGATGGAAATGCTGAATTTGAAAAAGATACAAAAGTTGAAGATATTGAAATGCGTGCTTTAACAGAAACCACTTTAAAAAATGATAAAAAGGTTAAAAAAGGACTGAAAGATGGTAAAAAAGATGCCAACAAGATTGTTACTGTTAAAAAACCTTTAGTCATACCACAAAAAAGTAATTCGGATTCAAACGATTCTGATGAACACACCCCTCTGAAAGCTAGGAGAAACAAAAGGACAGAATCTCCAAAAGGAAAGAGCGACCAGGCCAGTGTCGGTAGCAAGAAATCTAAAACCGCGGACACTCTTTCCAGCAGAAAACGAACAGCGGTCAACATCAAAACAGTCGCAACAAATGTGGATGACAAGGAACCTAAAAAGGGCAAAGGAACTGCCGGACGGAAACGAGGCCACGAAGAAACAGAATCCCCTTCTGAAGAAGACTACTTGGAGACTCCAAAAAGCAAACGGTTGAAAATGAAACCCAAAAAGACTAACTCCAAAATTAGGTAAGCAGCAAGTATTATTATAATACAGTGAAACCCACTAAAAGGTTTCCACTTGCAAAGTTTTTTTCCGGCCCCTTGGAAAACCTTACAAGAGTTTCACTGTATTACATATCGTCGCCGGAAAGGCAAAAGGTCTGAAGTGCCATTTCGGGAAGTTTACACCAGAGCACTTTAAAGTTTTTTTTGGTTTATAATAAAAATAGTGATCAAAACTGCATATTTAACTCATTTTTGATCAAAGTGTCGCTTAAACCCTTTTGCCTTTCCAGTGACGTTATGTATATCTATTTTTTTTTTAAAGAAACTCAACGTTTCGTAGTACAGAACTTTCTAATAAGCATTACTTCTTGTAAATGAGAAGTAAATCGGTACCCCGCTGTGGGTTTCCTATTCACCGGTATATGGACCAAAATGACCCAATTACCTAATGACTCGTTAGTAAACAGTTAAAATGTTTTATTTTGCAGGAAAAAGGTGGAGGAAAAGAAACAGCTACAAGATTCTTCAAGTGATGAAGAGGATGACACACCAATTCGTAAAGGTGACATAATAATTTTTTTTAAATCTTGTGAGACTATGGCCTCTTTGACGGCCTCCGTAGTCGAGTGGTTAAGACGCTCGTCTACGAATCTAGATGTCGCGGGTTCAAACCCGGCTTGCGCAAAACAAATTTATTTGATCAATATGTGTCACAACACATTTAATTCATATAAAATAATATACAGTACATTTGCGGCACATTCCAGAGTGGTAGATACTCTTTAAGTATCGCCCCGGTGAAAGATTGTATTACCTGAAATATTATGTAATGAAAATATATTTATGTTCTAGGTAAAATAAAGAAATCTCTAAAAACACCCAAGAAAAAAGAGAAAGAAAAATCAGCTAAACATGGAAAAGGCAAAAAAGGTAAATTACAATAAACATTAATTTTCATTTATAAAGTCTACTTCTATAAATTTTCTTATATTATGTCAACATATTACAAAGGGTTAAATAGTTTTCTATTGATCCACAAGTTTTTATTTTGAAAAAAATTCCATAGAATTTGCAATGGTGTTGCCATATGCACAAAAACTTAACTATAAATTAATTATTTTTCTAGGTAAGAAAGGCAAGAAAAAGGGGTCGGATGAGTCAGGCGGTGAAGACGTTGAGGGTGCCCACACAGCGGAAGATGAGGACACCCCTGTGAGGCAGTCGAGAAGGATCGCACAGCTGAAAATCCGTGAGGAGGCCCAGAGGCGCATGCTGGAAGAGGTGGCGCTGAGGGAGCTGAAGGCCAAGCACAACAAGGTTTCGGTTTCTGTATGTGATAAATAATATAATATTTTTTTATAAATTGAAGTATTCAATGAAGTGTAAAATATGAAAAACTTCTTTATCGTGGTTCTCAAAATGCTTTCCCTCTTTTTTTTGACATTTCTTAATAAATTAATCAGTATAAATTGTGTACTATCCCAGTGAAAATAATTAAATTAATAATATCTCATTGAATTCTTGAATGTTAGAAAGCAATGGTATTTTCCCTAAATGAGGAGAGGGATACTGTTAAAACCGTGCGGAATATTTTAAAATATTTTTTCTGGTTCTGCTTGTGAAATGAAATGTGAGCTTTTAATATTTTCATATATAATAGTTATTGATTTAAAAATCGCTAATTCCCAAACGGCCAAATTTGACTATGACGTAGGTACCGCTACTAATGCTAAGCTAATTGTCATTGGGACCCAGAACTGCCTACAAATGGTGGCCGGTGTACGTCACAAACACCTTCTGCACAAACATGTTTTTACAAAAAAAATATTTCTCAACATAAAAATTCAAATATAAATAAAAATTTCCGCGAATAACCTATTATGCTCATGCTGCCGTAAACTTTGCTGTAAACTCTATTTCTGTTACATGGATCGTTTATGAGGAAGAGGGAGAGGTTACAATAGAGCTATCAGTAGTAATACTCAGTGGAAAAACAATCATTTTTTAAACAAGATTTATATTTTTTCTATGTAATCACTCTTATTGAATTTGTCAATTTGCAGGAAACCAAGAAGGACACGGATTGGAAGGAAGAGAGTGCCTCTGAGCACAGTTCCGATGGGCCGCTGCTGAAGGGAAAGAAAGGCAAGGTGAAGAAGAAGCTCAAGGGCAAGTGGAACAAGAAACCCTCGGGCTGGAACTCCTCGTCTGGGGCAAGCAGTGATGACTCCGAACCTGAGGATGAGATTGAGGAGCATGAACATGGTAAGATAAATCTTGTGACTAGATCTAATTATAGTCCTGCCGTTAAGAGCTCAGTTTTGAACCTCTGTTTCTATTAACCTCTAGTGTACCGGCGGTGCCTGTAGGCACCGGGCATTCATCATTATCTTTTCAGGAGTTTTTATTCTTTAAAACCTGTTTGCATTTTTAAACGAACCGTAATCGCCTGTCAACAAAATAATCAATCTGTTTTTACCAAGTTCTTGGTTCGTTGGCTCATTGGTTCATTGGTTGTAACTCTATTAAAAAGGTTAAAAAAAAACACTTTATTTTATAATGACCATGAATGTATTTTGATTCCAGATATAGAAGAAGAAGTGCTGACCCTGAAGTCTGACCATGAGTTCTCCCCCGAGTCAGAAGTGGACGATGCGGAGGTCCTGCCCATTCGGAGAGCAAGAACAAAAAAAGGTTAACATCCAATAAAGCAACTGCAATTTGTATTTTGTCTATTTCTGTCAGTTCCTGACTGATTAACCCGGAAGGTCAAAACACATCCAGAGGTGGTGGGTCAGGAAACGTCCGCTTACAAAAACCTATTACCGCGTATTTTAAAGGATTTCAACCACTCATTTGTAAAAAAAAAAATTGTTTGTAGTCCATTATCGCAATGGAAATAATTTTTTCTTTTACTGACCACTTAAAATTAATTTAAAAAAATTTCAAGTATCATATATAGTTTTCGTTTGTTACATTTTTTTCAAAGAACAAGTAAATTTGTATTATATTATGATTGTATTAATACGCTAAGCCGTCTTCTGTACATGTTTCGTTAGATCGCCGTGTAGGGCACTAATGTATGCAAAAGTAATAATGGTAAATATCGCTCATACTTAAAAAAGTTATAAATTTTATTTCGATTACGCTACTTCACGATTTATGCACTATGTCCCTTTTGACGTGTGTATCAAGACTAAACTAGTATTATTTATTACAATACGTTTTAATCATTTTTATACATATTCTTTCTAATAAACCATTCGAACCTGGTCCGATTTTTATTAATTTGTACCTCAAATTATAAGTAAATATTTGATTAATGATGAGCCTCAACGAAATATCTATTGCATAATATTATTTTTTAGTCTTGTTATTTTATCCAAGGTTAAAATTTTTCTTTTAACCATCTTTTATTGTTTCCAGAGCATGGCAAGAGCATCGAGACGGGCTGCACGGCGTGCGGAAATGGCGACCACCCGGAGTGGATCCTGCTCTGTGACGGGTGTGACGCCGGCTACCACGCTAGCTGCCTCAAGCCCGTATTGTTTCTAGTGCCCGAGGGAGACTGGTACTGCCCCCCTTGCAACCACGTAAGTCCAGCATTATGAAGGAAGTTGGAGTTTAATCAACCAATGTACACAGCGACCTGGAGACGAGATGGATCAATCTATGGATGAGACGGACAAGTATCGATGGATGGACTGTGCATGGAGAACCTTATTATTATGGAAATATAGTAGAACCCTGTTAATTCAAACAAATTCACACAAGTGATTTATAATTCGTAATCAGAAAATTATTTTAGTACACTTGTGAAAATTTGTCCCTATAATTCGATTTGTGGGAGAATATATCGCATAAATTTGTAAATCTGTATTTAACAGGCTGGTTGTGGCAGTAGATATTAGCTGTGAATATTAGATATACGTGGGTATACCGTGGATTTAGAATGAATAGGGTTCTGGTGTATTAGATGTTTCGATTATAAGTATAAATGACCGGAGAAGAGATGGTAAACTTTCTGATTGATTAATTATTTAACTGTAACTGAGTTGTGTCTATATTTTCATTTCCAGAAAAAACTGGTGGACGCGTTGACTGTGCGCTTGGAAGAATACGACAATCATTTAAAGCTCGTACAAATTGAAGACTCCAAACGGAAAAAGTCCATAAGCACGCAGTCCATCGACAAAGTTGGCAAATCTGGCTCTGGCTCTGGTTCTGATGATTCAGGTTAGTTCTGACAGTTTTATTTACAATAATATCTTGTCTCTGAACTGGAATGGTGCAGTAGTTTTTTTACTTCAAAATTTATTTATTTATCGATGCATTATTTTTGACGTAGGTCTACCTAGTGTCCATTTGCAATGGGTGTTTAACCAAGAGGCGCGACTAATATACAGTCCTGCCAGATACTTTCAAATCGCGTTGCTCGCCAAACTGAGAACTCAAATCTAGAGAAACTTCTGGTCATTGGCATAATGGAAAGCAGGAGAAACAGAGGAAGATCACTGATGCGTTGGAGTGATCAAATATCACAGGCGTCCGGAATGTCAGTGTTCGCGGCTCTCCATGCAGTGCAGGAACTCTTTATCTTTCAGATAATCATTTGTAATGCAATGGGATACTGTTTTTTTCAGATGAAAGTGGCAGCGGAAGTGGCAGCACTGATTCCTCCGAAGATTCTGAAGATGGAAAGATATATCGCCTGAGGGAGAGGAGACAACTTCCTGTCAGCTACCATTTTAAGGAGTACGATCAGCTGATCAGCTCGGCTATTAAGGTGGGGAGAAGTTTTTATTTTGCTATATGTATTAGCGTAGTCTGTCATATTATTATGTGTTTAATGTGGGCTTGTATGTTTAATAAATATGTGACTATTTTCAGGAGGAATATAAGGAAGTAGATAACAGTGGTGCAGGCAATCAAGGAAGAGGAAAGGATATTTCTACTATAATCGAAGCCGATAAAGAAGAAAAGAAAGCATTGCTTCAAGCAGCAACTGTGAAGGTAATTTTACTATCAACACTCCAAAAATATACTTATCCAATTCATTAGATGGGTTTATTTATCAATGTTCCTAACGACACATATTAAACCATTTTGGTGAAGTCTGTCAAACTTAACAATCAAAATTACATAGAGGCAATACTGCTGATAGCCCTGTTGTAACCTCTCTCTTTTGCATAAACAATGCATGTGTCGAAAAAGAGGTTAGAATGGAGTTCTCAATGGCAGAACCCTAATATGGTATTATATGAAATTAAAGAATCATTTAACACAAACAAAGATCTATATGTGGGATAAATTAGGCCACTTTTGAATTTCAGTCTTCAAGGGACCGAAGAAACAAATCTTCTCAAGCATGAAAACTAATTATATTTACACCTTATTTGTGGGTTTCACTGTATAAAATGACCATATTTTATATAACACCTACTAGATCCGTAAAATGTTTCCCGAATTGATTACTTTTCAGGCGAAGAAGGTAGGTTCTGGTGATGAAGAGGTGGCGGCAGAGGGAGAGGACGGAGCCCCCACCCTAGAGCAGCTGCGCGGCCGCCTGACCAACAAGTCGCGCCGCAAGACCCGCAAGCTCAACTCGCTGGATGTGGTCTCCGACGATGCCGATGATAACTCCGACGAGGACTTTAAGCAGACAGGGTCAGTTGAAATTATTTTAATGGACCAACTGATAAATTCCTACTTACCCCTTAACCTTTTATCCTTACATAGATTTTATAAAATTAATGTTATTATTTTCATGAATGCTTTAATTTATAATTTTTAAATGTTTATCCTATTTCCCCAGGACTACATCGAGCTCCGAGAACGATGGCTCAGAAGATGAAGGATCCAAATCTAGTCACTCATCAGACTCCCTTCCAATCAGACGTTCCCAGAGAGCTCCAACAGGTAAACCATTTACCAAAAAAAATATCATTTATTACCTTAATTTTGATTATATTGGGTCAAAAACAGAATCTTACCGGAATATTTTGCTTCCACAGGAAAGAAAAAAATTATTGACTCGCCGGAACGAAAAAAAAAACGCAAGAAGTTGTTTAATGATGAAAGTACCTCAGAAAGTAGCGGAGAGAAAGATTGGTCTAAGAAAAGGTGAGTTTCATTGTTATTAATGGAATATATAAATAGAATTCACTAATATTATAACCACGTGTTTCGTCCCTGTTCTGGCAAGAACACAAACTTGACAAATTAACGTTTTCTGCTAGAACATGATAAGCATTGGAAAACTTGTTATGCATCATATTCAAACTTTAAGAAATACATATTTATATAAAATAGTGAGAAAAAAATATTAGTTAAAGAAGAATTATTGTTTTCCTTTATTTTCCAGGAATATTAAAGTGCCCACACACAGAAAGATGCACAAGCACTCATCAGAGAAGAAAAAGAAGAAGAAGAGAAAACAGAAACAAAGTGATGGAGAGGGCGGAGACAAAAAGTCCAAACCCAAATCAAATGTAAGTCGTCAACAAACACGCTCACTATTTTTGCCCATAGCTAAGTTGACGGAGTTCTCTTTCTATAATTTGCTCGAGACACCGTCATAAAATATGGAAATATTAACATATTTTTTGTTAATTAGGTGAGGTACGGAGGTCTATCAGACAGCTCTAAGGAATCCCACGATTGGTCTCCGGCACATCGTACGAGGCAAAGGCGGGTCAATTATATGGAGATGCCCAACACTGAATCTGAAGATGTAAGTTCTTTCACCTTTTCACTACCGCATTCCCGTTCATATATAACTACCGGACATACATGGCACTTATATGTGCATAGACTACCCTTTCTTCTGAAATGAGTGAATATATTGTTTTATAGATACTGCTAATTACAATAATCAATACTTTTATAAAAATCTAGGAAATCAATAAACCCAGCGGCAAGCACATGGACAGTTCTGACGAGTACAAAGGAGAGTCTGACTCCAACTCTGACTCTGAGAACTCTCGCAAGGGCAAGAAGTTGGCCGAGGAAGCTGCGGCAGCCGGCGAGGATTCCCCACTGAAGAAGTTCATGGAGTCTCCCGTCAAGCTGGAGGGAGACATCATCAAGAGGGACTCCGCAGACATCACCAAGGGCTCACTGGTCCCCATTGTGAAACTGTCCGATATCTCGCCTGTCAAGAGCCAACCAGATACTGATACGAAAGGTAAGTGGGGTGTTTATTACTTTATAATTTTTTGTTCTCTTTTATAATTATCTTTTGTACATTACAAGCTATAAACCCTAGTAGTAGAGAATTTTTCACCGAGCACTTGTTCTGAAAGGGGAGTAAGTCGATATTTATTTATTTATTTATAAATTAACGGACTAAAGTCCAATTACAAAAATACATATAAAACACGAAATATAAAAAAGAGTAACAGAGAAGAAATAGCATATAAATTGAGATAAATGAAGCGATGACAAAAATAAGGCAAAATAAACATAAGAGAGAACATTCAAGCCATGGTCTTAGTCAAAGTTTTGGTAGAGTCGTAAAGAATGACGAAAATCATTTAGACTGCTACCAAAAATTTCAAGACCATGGCTTGAGTTAACAAGTCTTGACATTCTGGACATTGGAGAATTATACCCGTAATTAGTATTGTGATGATTGAGGAACAGCAATTCATTGTTTCTGAGTCTACGGCAAGGAATGTTGAACTGGATAAGTTGCAACAGAGAAGGTGAGTCAATAAAACAATTAATAATTTTGTAAATGAAAATTAAATCGAAGTCTTTCCTGCGCTTTTCTAATGAAGACATTTTCAATAATTGTTCAATTTCATCATATGAATAATCGCCTCTTTCTCGCCCCAATCTCCATGCAATACCGCGTAAGAAGCGATGTTGTACGGATTCAATATGATGAATATGAACGGTATAGAAAGGGGACCAAATTACACTAGCATATTCTAAATGATATCCGCTGTGAATGACCACCTCCTGGTGGTGGTTAGGTAATAGTGTAGTACAATGTATTGAAGATCCAATGAATCGTGTTATTGTTAGTTTTGCATAACTTTTATTTTTCCTTCCGCTTATCGAACAGGCTCTTTGAATATGCTCAGATGACCATATTCATTGATGAGCTAAGATTGTCTCTAGCTCCAGTTTAAATTGTCACGTCCACAATAAAAATATGTGACAAGCACATTGCTTGCATCCTTGAGCTCGCCCGGTTTTGTTATTTTAGTAACAAGGTGCCGATGGCATAAAGCACTTCTGAGCTTGTAGGCATATTGACAACTGATGTAGTTTTATTTTATTTCTTGTTATGTACATTTATTTGGCCACGTGGATTGTATATTTTACAGGTGTCTTTTCAGTTTCAGAAACAACAGTTTTGTCAGCACTCACTACTCCTCCAGTAACATCCCGGGGGAGGGGTAGTCGGGGGGGAAGGGGAAGCAGGTAAACTTTTAGAATGTTTTATACATAGTTTTAATTTCCTAATTTTTAAGTATCTTATTTATCAATTTGAATAAAGTTAATACAAAAGTTGATGCGTTCACCTTTCTTATGAATTTATTGAATCATTTCAGGGGAGTTTACCGTCCAAGGGGCTCGGGTAAAGCGGGTAGGGGACGGGGCGGGGCGGGTTCAGCCTCGTCCACTCCCGCCAAGACGAGGACGCCCAAGCTGTCCACCTCACAGGGATCTCTCAAAGGTAGTTCACCACTGTCTCCCACCAATTCCTTACGACCTGGGATCCGGTATCCACCTACACACTGTCATGTCTCCTTATGTAGTAATTATGTATATGAATAATTGATGTTTGTACATTTTAAATATTGACTGGTGTTAATAATTTATTTCAGATGGTGACAATTTAGATGACCTGTCAAATGACATGAAGCTTGGAGACTTCTCTGATGAGTTTTCAGGATTGGAAAATGTGAGTGACCTCTTTCCTATTATGAAATAACATTATTCACAATAATACACACCCTCGCTGAATGTTATGAACTATATTGGATTAAAAAATAAAATTACATCATTTTTTCAGATGAGTGATTTGGATCATGATGGAGAATTGGGAGAAGTGACTTCCATTCCTATTAAAGCCGCAGCATTAAAACCTTTCCAGGTAATTACATTTCAGTTTCCCAAAGTCATAAATTGAATGACTTTGTTCCGCAGATTACGCATTTACCCTGGTTAGAAAGTAAGAAAACAAACCATATTTGCCTGTAACTACGAACAATGTGACCAAGTATGGAATAGGAAAGCTAGCACCCTTAAGGTTGAGTTTCCTTTGGCATTTGTACTACTATTTGTGTATTTTTCGACCTTAAAGACATTGCGAGCGAGTTCTATATTACCATTCTCCCACAAACGGGGGGCGGTATTTCGTTACTGAATATGTCACCTGTCAAAAACCTTAGTAGAGAGTTTCAATGCAATAATGTTTTTCTAATTCACTTTAAAATATTTTTAAAAATTCCAAGTCAAGGCTGAATAATAAGAATTTATTTATTTAGGTTGAAAGGGAAAAGAAACGACTCGAAAGGGAAGCAAAACTCATAGAAAAGGAAAAGAAAAAGGAAGAGAGAATCAAGAAGAAGGAAGAGAAAGAGCAGGCCAAGGTAATGAAGGCCAAAGAGAGAGAGGACAAGAAACTTGCAAAGATAGCAGACAAGGAACAGAAGAAGCTGAATCGCAAACCTAAAACTCCAGGTAAATCAATTGTCAAATTTAATATCAAATTCTTGCTCTTTTATTGACATACCAAAATAATGTTATGATTTTTGAGATGGGCAATTTACCAACTAATAAAAAAATGTATGTTCAAGTAAAATAATTAAAAATAAATAATAAAAATTCCAAATGATTACTAACCACCTTAGGTTAGTTGGAAAACAAATACTTCAGGTCCACAAATCATTAAACAATGCTTTCTTTTTATAGATTTTGTGGGTGGTCAAGCCATGAACTTGAACATATCTGGTCCCGGGCCAGGGCCAGGGCCTGGTGGGCCTCGCCCCATGCAGTTCGGGCCCGGGGGCATGCCCTCTCGGGGCATGATGCCCCAACACGCAGGCCTCATGCGCTCGCCCTTCCCCGGGGAGCACATGCGTCCCCCGCATATGGGGCACCCGCTCGGACCCCCGCCTGACCGCATGCGCGCCATGCCCCCTGAAATGTACAATTATCGGCAGCAAATGCCACCGGGAGGACAGGAAGAAGAAGGAGGTCGCTCGCCCTATATGGGAGGAGGGGAACGTCACCAAGGTCCACCAGGACATCACTTTATGGGAGATGGACGGATACCCCTTGACCATCAAGGCCGGCCTATGATGAGGGGTCCACCACATATGGATATGGAAGGCAGGAATTTGCCTGGCCCGGGTGGCAGGCTAGGATACGTGCTGGACGCTCGGGGAATGCCGGTGCCCATGGATCACCGCCGGCCTCCCATGAACATGGAGGAGCGCATGAGGAGTCCGGGAGACAACCCTATCCGCCCAGACATGAGAGATCCGGAACACAGGATAGGAGACATGAGAGAAGGTTTGTTTGAAAGAATTTTCTTTGTTTTTACTAACATCTTTCATTTTATCTACCACTCATTTTTGTTTAGTATTTTTTACATGGTTGTTACTGTAATGTTTTTTTAATCTTGTAAGGAATCTTGTAAAATCTTAGATTACATAACAGTGCATTCCGAGAGTGTGGGCCTAATGTATTAAATACATTGTCTCTTTTTCATGCATTCATAGTAGGCCAAATTAGTGCAGAACAAATTATTCTCAAAATAGCACATTATTAGTCTGAAATCTGAGTAGCATTTGTCATTGCAGGGGTGCTAGATAGTTTTTTTTTCTACAAGCGGTCTGTCAGTACAACATTAACTTTGAAAATTTTGGGAAAAATTTCTTCATGGATTTTTAAGAAGCAAATTTCATATTTACATATACAGGCATATTTATTATGTATGTAAACCAAAGATGAAATTTCAATATTGAAAGTCGTTTGAACTAAATCCAGCTTCTAGTGCACACCTAGGCAAAATCGCTGAGCTAACATTTCAGTATGCACACTCCCGTCAGATTCCATACAAAATGGGAATTGCGAAAATAACTTTGCTGTAAAAAACTCCTTTTGTGAAAGTGGTTTTATTTAATTTAGTTATTATATGTGTAAGTCGCTTGTATTTAAAGGTGTTGTAGCAAACCACAATATGTACCACTGTCAACATCACTATACATATCATCAAAAATAAACATCGTAAAGTAGTATTTAAAGTGTATTTACAATGTCATGTCCTTATCCACTCATTCTGCAAGCATTTTGAAATGAATTTCAATGTCATTCATACAAATTATTTATATAAAGCACAATCAAATTTGTATATATAAACTGGACAGTTTATATATATACGTTCCTGATGAAGGTTAAGTTTAACCGAAACCGGTCGAATTGTTATATGTGTATAAATAAAGTGGCTTAAAACAAAAATATTTTTTATTTAAATTATAATGTCAAGCTACAAAGTGATTGCTTCCTTCGATAAATGAATTATTTCAATTAATTTTGTAGTTATTGCCGAACTATATTAATATTAACCCGAGTGCGAAAGCTGCCATTATAATACTATTCACCTGTGTTTCGGGAAGGGGTTTTGTTTTTAGTTAGCTTGCTATTTTGCCAGGAGTCACATAGAATGGTTTTTTTGTAGTTAGATGCAATTGAATGCATAAGGACATGACATAATAAGCATCTGCAACAATTCACTAGCAATGACAAGCTGAGAACCCATGTAACTGTGTAAATGAAGATATGGTCACAGGTATGGAGGGCATGTTACGCGGGCTGGGCGCCGAAGGGGGCCCAGGGGCCAAGCGCCGGGGCCGGGGGCCGGGCAAGAAGACCCTAGCGCGCCAGGCGGCTGGCTCCACCGGGGAGAGTCCGCCTGCTAGCTCCTCCATTCTGGAAGGTAAAACAAACAAACCTTGACAAATTTCACGGAAATTTTCAATAAAAAGACCTTTCTTTTCTTTGAAAAGTTGTATTCAAATTCTCCAGTAATCTAAAAAACTTCAAAGGCTTTTTATTTTTTCATGTTTGTATTCCAAAATTACCCTGAATCTGAACGTAATCCATTAGTTGGGATAAAAGAGACTGCATATGATGCTGTGGTTTTATCCACATTTCATTTTGACTCGAATAAACTCCACTAAATTGAACGGATGATTAGCCAATAATCTATACTAGTGTTGAGGATAACTGGAAAACAATGCATGTATCCCAATACACACTTACAAACCAATTTAGTAGATAATACCTGCAATGTTAATCCACTCCCGTGTAAGTCATATTTGACTATATCCATCATCAAAGGTGATAGAATCGCAGCGATGTTATTTTAATTAGAGCTTGATCGAAGTCAGGATACAGGTCTGGTGTGGTTGACTATCTACACCTTTGAATACTGACAAATCCTTGCTATGTGAAAATCCAATCACAGTGCCACCACCGGGAGATTGCTTGCGGGGAAATCATGAAGTTATCAATATACATTTAAAATAGTTTTATATCACTATACTTTGTTTTTCATTTTCTCGAGAGCAATCTCTCGGTGGCCAGAGTATAAATGTGTTGTGTATAGTGTTGAGTATAGATGAGATGTGTTGAGTGTTTTTGCTGTAGCGAATGTTAATTATAAGTTCAATGTTAATCTGTCCAATGTTCTCCAGGAACTCTTGCAGTGGCAGGGGCCCCGCAGCCCTTCCGCCCGGCCACAGAGGCACCCAGTGTCATCACACGCATGCCTCACATGATGCCTCCTCCGTATAGGTTTGTTAATACTCAAAATTAAATATCGCCAGATAATTATACAGCGAAACATGAAACCATGAAAATATTTTAAGATATAAAAAATTAAGATTGCGCAAGTTGTAAATAAATATAATATAATTTTTTTTAGGGGATCGTCAATGTATGGCAGTGGCTCGATGTATGGCCCTCCCCGTGGACCACCGTGCGTCATATACCGGCCCCAACAGCCACACCCCATGGACCCCTCCCCGTCCGGGGGAGGACCAATCTACTATCCCCCCCGCCCCCCACATCGTTTCCCGCCCCACATGATGCACCACCCGGGCAACAGGAATCCACAAGAACCGCTTACGCCCGAAGACAAGCAGAAGAAAGAAATGGATCCTAATATGGAAATAAAAAGCGAACCTGGTTCAGGAATAAACATCAAACGCTCTCTGTCACCCGAAGGTATGGATAAATCACCCGAACCTGATGATGATGGAAATGATGACTCTAATACCTCGGCTCCCTCTTCACCACCTCCCTCTAGACACCCACAGCTCAAACACACTGAGGGCAAGGGGGAAAGAATGGCACGTGGCCGCATTAACCTAACAGCGGCCTCTCGGTACCCTCAGGGACCCTATGCGCCTCAGTACGCCCCGTACCCACCCTATCCCCCCAACACAGACATGCACTACATGCCTCCTCATATGCACGGGCGCCAGCGCTCTCCTCCACCGCCCCTCTCCCGCCACCTGGGGCCTCCAGGGCACGGAATGCCTCCACATGGCCCTCCACCCTCTCACAGTCCACACGGCCCTCCACCCTCCAATAGCCCCCACGGGCCGCCTCCGCCCCACAGCCCTCATGGGCCTCCACACCCTCACGGGCCACATCCTCTTGGGCCTCTTCCCGCTCATGGCACTCCACCACCACCTAACCATGGCCACCAAATGTCGCATGGTCCACCTCCAACTCACAGCACACCTCCTCACAGCAGTCCTCTTATCCATGGCCAGCCCCCGTCCCAAATGCCACACCCATTACATGGTCCACCACAATCACATGGCCCACCCCAGCCACATGGCCCACCCCATCCACATGGACCACCTCAGCCACATGGCCCTCCTCAATCACATGGCCCACCTCAACCACATGGCCCACCCCAGCCACATGGTCTACCTCAGCCACATGGCCCATCACAGCCACATGGTCCCCCTCAATCACACGGCCCACCTCAATTACACGGCCCACCTCAAACACACGGCCCCCCTCGATCACATGGCCCCCCTCAATCACACGGCCCCCCTCAATCACACGGCCCCCCTCAATCACATGGCCCCCCTCAATCACATGGCCCCCCTCAATCACACGGCCCGCCCTCTATTCACGGCCAAGTAGCAGCACATATGTCCATGCACGGGCAACTTCCCCACGGTACTCCATCGATGCATGGTCAACCATTAATGCACGGCCCACCTTCATCTCAACATGGTCCCCACTCTATACACGGGCCACCCCCAACGCATAGCCCACAGTCTGCCCACGGTCCGCACCAATCGCACGGACCTGTTTCAACGCACGGTCAACCGTCATTACATGGACCACCATCTATGCATGGAGGACCCCCCTCACACGGGCCACACACTGCCCTTGGTCTTCCTCCAACTAATGGTTCTTCCCTCGCACATGGTCCACCGCCAATGCATGGACCAGCACATGGCCCGCCACACGGCCCACCCCATCCTCATGGACAGCCACATGGCCTTCCACATGGCCCTCCACATGGTCTACCTCATCCACATGGCCTTCCACAAACGCATGGTCCACCTTCGATGCATGGACCTCCAACACATGGCCCCCCAACACACGGTTTACCTCCAACACAGGGCCCACCTCCAACTCATGGACTACCCCCAGTACATGGCCCGCCGACAACACATGGTCCACCTGCATCACATGGTATGCTCCCAACACAGAGTCCGCCACAAACCCACGGTCTACCTCACGGTCCTCTATCTATGCAAGGCCCACTATCGGGACACGGGCCACATACAACACATTCAACACCACCACTAACACACGGTCCAATGCCAAGTCATGGTCTAACTCCATCTCAGGGTTCATCCCAAATACACGGCCCGCCATCAATACTCGGTCTACCTCAAACACAGGATCTGCCCCTAACACAAGGTCCACCCCAAATACAGGGATCACCACCAACCCACGGCCCACCATCAATACATGGCTTGCATGCGGCACTTGGTCCCGCATCAGTACGTGGACAACCTCAATCACAGGCCCTGCCCCCAACCCAGGGGCTTCCTCACAGGCTACAACCATCACATGGGCCATCTCCGACAATTGGTCTACCTCCTATACGTGGTCCGTCTCCACCATCTGTCCCATCTCCAGCACAGGGTGTTCCCTTATGTGGTCCACCTTTATCTCAGGGTGTTCCATTACGTGGCTCGCCTCCATCGCAGGGCTCCCCATTGACACAGGGCTCACCACCAGCACAAGACTCTCCTCCTCCTGCAGCTACACCTCCTTCTCCACAAGGAGCGCCTTCTGTTCAAGGTCCTCTAGTGCCTCAACGGCCGCCATCTGCACACAGCTCACCCCCAACACCCAGCCCGCTGCCACCACAAAGGCCAGCTTCTGCTCACGGGCCGACCCCACCAATAAGTCTACCCGCTTCACAAGGACCACCCATTTCGCAAATGCCACCACTTAGCCGTGGTAGCCCTCCCAGTGGTGAATTATCTCCTCAACATGTCCCTGTTCCTACTATCGCCCCTCTTTCCCCGCCTTTGCAAGTTCCTCCCCCGAACCTCATCACACCTTCCGTACAAAACCTACCGGCTAGCCTCGGCCTCCCCCCTTCCCACTTGCCTCACCCCCCGCCTCTACTGGGCCCGCCCCCCCTGCTACCTGTGCAACGCCCCCGCCCCGTCCCCCACGGTCCTCCCACCCCCCCGCACCTGCTCGCAGGGGATCCGCACCCTAGACAACAAACTGAAGAAGAGCCAGGAGAGTTTGGAGGCTTAGTGAGCTACTTTTCTAGCCAACACGAGGATGATATCGACTCTTAAATCAATGTGTAAAAATATATTTATATTTTTTTGTAGAATTTTATTTTTACTGTAATCTTAAGGCTTATTCTTATACTCTGTCTACGATTAGTTGGCTCATTTGATATTGTTATATTCAATCACAATGAATGATGATAACTTTGACAGTTTTCAATGATTTTCCAGTTTATTGACTAAGGAAAGGTTTAGTAGCCAATGTGTGTACATAAAGATATATATATATAAATATATAATTAATTTGAAACTGGCTGGGACACCAAATCACTTAATATGTGTGTACGAAAATTTAGAAACGACTTAGATAATATATCTATATAGATACTTATATATAAATAATTATATTAACATTTACAATGAATCAGATATTGTATGATTAACTTATGGTATACCAATGTTGGTTCATTCGCCAATATTAATTTAAAAAATAACAGATATATATCTTTTTTTAGGGTACGTTGAACAAAATTTTTACTTTTAAGTGACTTATTCTCGTGAAATTATTTATTTTTTCAAATCAAACGTCTATTTGAATTATTTGTACATATATTAAAAACTCTTTTGAAAACCATTAAATGGTAGTTTTCACCAGGATATGAAGTTATTTTGCTTGTTAATATGAGATTGCAGACTTTAGAAGCCTACGCGTTATACTGACATGAATCTTGCAATAAATCAATAAGTAATAAACATTATTTCAACTGTTTTCATTCTGCCCTCTTAATCCCCATTTCCTGGGCCTTACCCAATACAATATCTGTGTTCAGTGACCAGATCTGAGTAGCCAGGTATTTCTTTCCAAACCCCAAATTGGGAATGTCCATTGGCCCCAGGCAGCCGGAGTTCTTGTGCAATTATCACTTGAAAAAACCACTTTTTATATAACACGACCAGTTTTTTGGCCCTAATACGAGATATTGGTAGAGATCGTTGATGGGGAAGCAAACCAATGATTTCCTTTAACATTTTTGAAAACGGGACATTTCTGCATCCAGACACCTTAATTAAGGACAATGGAACGGGGTTTCGGAAAACGGGTGTATAGTTACGTTATGTATATACTAATGTTGCTATAAAAATAGTTAAGATTGATGGCTACTTTTACAAAGAAATACGAAAGAGTGAGTAAAAAAATTGTAGTAATCATATTTGATTCTGCCTTCGAATTTAAAAGGATCGACGATTGAGTGAATCATGTATTTATTTTTATCAACTATTTTTGATTTACATGTGGTGGTTTTTTTGTATTTTTTTTAAAGTTACATCTGTTTAATAAAAGTTATGAGAACGCAATTTTATTTCACTCCGTTGTGTATTACTGTAATGTGAATACTTTCGATTATTTAATATCATTTCTGATAGATTATCAAATAGTGCGATAAAAATTTTTTTACATTCACAAGTATTTTATTGTCAGTCGATAGGTAGGAAGGTCCCCCTTTAATTATTAATGATTTATTGTCTATGAGGCAACAGCCGTATTGTCTATTATTAAAGGCGATGATTCTCCAGGTGGTATTCGTATAGCTTTCAGTTTTCTCGTGTTGCTTAACATTATTAGTTGAGAGTTGTGAAGTGAAGTTGCGAAAGAAGGAAAAATAGCCATGGCTTCGAGCTGTTGTGGAACAAAGAAACAAAAATTAAATAATATTCATGGCCTTACCAATGGGGTAGATAAGATCATGAATGGTGTTCAACATGAGCTCGTGGCTATCTCGGATATGTGCTATTTTTGTTTCGACGTGTTGTACTGTCAACTTCACAGTATGGATCCACCTCAAACACCAAACTTTACCAACGATGCATAGTAAGCAACTTTCTTTGTTTAATCTTTATCAATAATTTATCACACTTAAAAAGTTTTCATTTATAAACTTGAAGAAAACAGATTTGTATCCAGTTTTTGACAGTAACGATCTAACACCATTATATTTAAAAAAAATACTGCTCTTTCTAACTGGAAGGTTTCACAATTTTTGCGAATTTCGAAATAATTTTAACATTTACTCTGAATGAAAATTATGTGATTAACTTTTTTTCAATAGTTTTTGCAGATTTTTATACTTTTGCAAAAGTCAATTGTGCACGAAAATCTAATCTCGGCATTAGATAACTGTGTTTATATTGTCATTTAGATGCATGAACCTTGAAGTACTCTTCAATGATGACATTCGAATAATATTGTTGCATTATAATACAATCATATTTTAAAATGTGTGCTAGGAGACAGATTAATTACAATATGAAAAACAAACAAAAACGTCAATAAAAAAACTTTTCCCAACTAGATAAAAATTTTGTTTAAATGAAAATTTCTCCTCACATTTTCTTTGTGTTTGTAGCCCTTTGTTTGTGACTTGGAAGATTGGAAAGGAACACAAGTTACGGGGATGCATCGGTACATTTAACCCCATGCATTTACATTCAGGTAAATTACGCCAATTCATCTAAGGAAAATATTTCTTAAATACCATTAACCCCTTGACCCCAGCAGGCTGGTACCTTTGATATAAAAAAAACTGGTATATTCGCTTTGTAGACCTTTTCATTATGACAGCCATAAAATGGCCAATGTTCAACAGACCCCTTTGTCAGTAATAATGTACTTATCTTATTATTTACTCAGTCAAATGTCGAAAAAAATCTGTAACATTAATAGTCTTGTCTTAAATTAATGGAAAACAAATTGTGTTTATTCTTATGTTTTTCAGTTTTATTTCATGTATTATGAATTAAGTATAATATTTTGGAAAATGATAAGTGGTGGTTAACTGAAAAAAATTAAGCTCTTAAACTGTATCTATTTTATTACCTGATATGTAAATATTATAATTTTTTCAACTGAAAACGTGTAGGTCTTTTGATTAATACACATTAACAACAGCCGGGGTTACACTTTCCAATGACTTATATTTGATCAAAAATAAAATCTGTGACCCATGATATTCTTGTAGGTTAATAATAGTATTAATGTTAAAATCTTTCACTTCCCAATGCTAATGACACCAATGTGTTTGCAGGTTTGCGTGAATATGCAATTACAAGCGCTTTGAAAGATTCCCGTTTCCCTCCCATAACTAGGGATGAGGTGCCGAGGCTGACGGTTTCCGTGTCCATTCTGCAGCATTTCGAGGATGCAGACCACTACCTGGACTGGCAGATCGGAGTCCACGGTATCCGCATCGAGTTCCTTAGTGAGAAGGGAAATCGGCGAACCGCAACTTATCTACCTCAAGTCGCCACTGAGCAGGGTACACACTTAAATTTTTTATCAATCAACATGTATTCTTTTGATCAATCACAAATCTTTCTTCAAGAGCTTTCAGGCGGCCAGCTTTGAACGGAGGCCTCCCTCAAATTTATCCAGGTTTACCGATTCTGGGCGGCTCTCATTCATCCGAAGCCCGCAGTCTTCTTTAGATCGTTAGCCCTTCTCATCTGTGGGCTGGTTTTCTTTACCCAGTTTCACAACTTGACCGAAGTTAATATTGGTCTATATTTTCCAAAGATGTTCCTCTGACGCTAATGTGCGGACCTCGGGAGCACTTGTTTTTCATTTTCTTGAGGTTCATCTTTAGTCCAATATTACTAGATTCTTCTAGTTCATTTAGCATTGACTTCAGATCTTCGTTGTTGTCGCTTATGATGTAGATTTTTTAATACATCTTTCAAGACTAACATAAATAATTTTGAGGAAATTGTATCGCCTTGTCTAACAACTCTTCTTATTGGGAGTGGTTTTGGGTTATCATACAAAGCAATTGTCGATGAAGCATTTTTATCAATCTGACTTAATACGTAGATATCTAAAATCTACACAAGCGTTTTGGAGACTTTTCAATAGCCCAGAGCTCAACGGAGTCAAAAGCTTTCTCATAGTCTACGGAGGCAAGACAGAGTGGGAGGTTGCATTCCACACATCTTTCTATTGTCATCCTCATCGTTAGTAGGTGGTCGGATGCATTGAAATTTTTAGAGACATCTTGTATGAGGGATTTGCAAGACGATTGAATAAAATCGTTCTTTTCCCTGTTCATTTTCTTTGTTTCCTTTTTAAAAAAGGTGTTCATGGCAAACAATTTTTTGATTTTGCAGATACTGAATGAGCATGGTGCCCCTATGGTTTATTTTTCCTCTTCCAAAGTTTCCGATTCGTTTCTCTGTTTCATCCGTTTTGCAGCCTAGTACTGTTTTGAAGTTGCCCATTACCATATCATGGGGACACTTTTCTTCGTCAATGGCTTTTGTGATATCTTCGTAGAAGAGCTCCACCTCTTTGTCTGGGTATGTAGATGTTGATGCGTGGCATTGGACGATCTTCATTTTACAGTGGTTAGAAAGCATAAGAATGATATTTGCTACTCTATCTGACATTCCTTTGTAGCTTAGAATGTTTGCTTTAATTTTTGGACTGTTGGTGTCTTTTGTAAAATAGTACATTTCCAGATTGAAGTGTGATGAAGTCTTCTCTTTTTCTGCGGACTTCGGAGAGACTTACTATGTCCTAATTGATGTTTTTCAGTTTGTTTTCCAGATCATTTAATTGTGAATTGCACAATCTTTACAATGTTGATATCAATTCATGAAACTATCAATATTATGAATTAAAAAATACTAACTTATATAGCCAGCAATTGGTGCCACTCTAAAACTATTTACATATACATTACATATTATTTACATAATAAAAAAGTCATATTCCCTGAAGATATCAATCATTATTTACACAAAGTAATGATTAGGATTTGGACGGATCATCGCAAAGTTACGGCCGACTTGTTAAATAAAATAATTGAAAGTGTTCATATTTTTTTTTAATATTCAAAAATGAAATTATTTAACGCTACATATCGGCCCCGAATTTGCGATGACTCGTCCGGGTCCTAGTAATAATGTTAAACAATTTAGTTTACATTTGGATTGCTTTTTAGGTTGGGACCAAATTCAGACAATAGATTCTCTGCTCCGCAAAGGCGGCTTCAAGGCCCACATCACCTCGGACGTGCGTAGCAGCATCAAACTGACGCGCTACCAGTCTGAGGAGATCACGGCCACTTACCAAGACTACCTGCAGCGCTGCTAGCAACACGCCCTGCCCCGGCGCGCCCACCCCCCACCCCCACCCCCACCCCATCCACACACCCCGCGCAGGGAACAGCCTTTCTCTCGACAATACCAATCCTGCCATTACCAGCCTGCGGGAAACCACCCTCAGCTTAGTACGAATCCTGTCTGGGGATTCCCCCGCTACTACACCAACTACAAGCACCCCCTCGGCGGGTCAGGACTGGTCAAGCACTCCCCCTTGTCCCGCAGCACCCCCACCATGGTGACTCGCCCCAGTGGCCCCTGTCCCCCCGCCGTGAGGAACAGTGTGCCGCTTCTCGTCCAAGAGTCATTCCCCAGGGGGTTCTGTGGGGCCCTACGCTAGCCCGTCTACAGTGTTACGTCTGAATGTTGTATTGTGCGAAGTAAATCAACTATATAAATCTTATTATATAATTATATTGTACTGTTAGATATAGTAATGCCCCATCCGTCGATGGGCTAACGTTTAGGATGATTGTGATAATCTCTGGAATAAAAGCGATCTGTTTCTGGATGGAGAGTTGAGCTTCTGTAACTCGGATGATAAAGTGGGAATGGCCGTAGGTTTTGTTGTTGTTTTAAATATATTTTTGATTATAATCTTTACTAAATCTTGAGAAATGGAAGTTCAGCTTTATTCGTTTGATTGTTTCTTGAGTGACTGTTGGGTAACCGAGAATCTCTAGAGCAGTGCGTGGTGCAGAAGGTGGTGCCTATCCGACCGGAGATTTGCGAGGATTGGTTGGTGGAATAACGTTAAGTAGGAGCTGAAGTGGCCACTTTGTGTTCATGTTTAGGTGGTAGGGCACAGCAGCTGAGGGGGGGAAGCAGAACGGACTTGCCGCTGTGTGACAGAGAATGCGACTGAACTGTTGACTAGAGTATAATTTCCAGAGCTTTGGTGTAGCAAAGCAGAATATTAAGCTCGGTACTCGCGCACGTCTATGCTTGGTATACACAATTGATCCAACATGCTTAACCTTGTGTCCGCACACCGATATTATAACACATTATATTTACTATTTAAAATATGGAAAGATTACCTTATTATTGATCAATCATAACTGGAAGTCTATTTAATATATTATAGATATCCCTTGTTTATGAAAAAAAAATAATGACTATCAATGATTAAAAATTATTGCAGTATTTGGCTGTAGGAAGGTTCTAAACTGACTTGCAGCATTCGTCGCGTAGATGTGTCCATTCCTGAATTAGAATGGCCTAGTATATATACACGTTCGTTAGAAGGTAAAGCGTCGAGCAAAGCTGTGCACGAGTACTTAGTTTTACAATTATTTGATCTCTTATATTATCCAATGTGCAATGTCTTGTGGATTGTCATCACAAAGAAATCAATTCACTTCCAGCTGAATGTTAAGTAGCGCGCTCAATTATTGAACTTAATAAATCATTTAATTATAATCAGATTTTTCCATAATAACAATAGTTACTGATATTTTAAAACTATAAATAAAGACAATTGCAAGTTAGTTATGAAGCTTGTTGTCAATCGATTGTTTTTACTAATTATTATTCATGGATATGCTAATGGTTATACGTTTATACTTAACATACATTTATTATAAGCTTTCTGAGAACACATTATTGCTTTGTTGGATTTTGTGTATTTATCTGTTGAAGCATGACAAATACATCTTGACAGAACACGCCTCTTTTATTCCTCTCAAATCCACCGCCCAATCATATACAGTGTCCTACAAATTTATGGATTATTCAAAAAACAAATTACATTAACTCCACATTGGAGGCCCAGAGGGAAATTGTTTCCTTCAGGGCCTATGCCATCTTTTGGGATGCTGTGTGGGGGGTCTTTATGCGGAAAGAAGGGGTGAACCTGGGTCTTGAAGAGACCCATGTTGTAGGAGGCAGGAAACACATTCCACAGTCGAGTTGTTGAACACAAGAACAAGTCGTAGAAATAACCTGTTTTCATGTAGCGAATGTTAACTGTTAACAAATATTGGGCGCTGCTTCGGCGTATTTTTTGGCTGCGTACGGTGCCGAAGGGATCCATGATGCAAGTTTCTCAGAGTATCTTTCATTTAAATACCAGTGAAACAAGGACAGTATTCCCACCTGATTGCTCTAATCCGTGGCAAAGGAGTCCTCCAGAACAACAAATTTGGCTGATGTGTTCCTACGTGCCCTCCTGCCAGGAAATCATCAATAGTTTAACTTGTTTAAATAGCTTGAATGTGTCTGATTCAACAAGGTTTGGTAGGCAGTATAGACGCTTAAAATAGAATATAATCAAGTCAAGTTGATATATATGGACCAAAAAATATCTCATCTTTTGACAGTTAAATTTGATGTTTTAAAGATCATGGAAATGACGTCGCAATGGTCTAGAAATTCGAATTTCATGGTGTCGAAGCCTGCAAAATCGTGCAAAAAAATAATATTTCTACCATGGGTGAGAATCATAATATAAATGTATGCTATCTGTGGAATCAAACATGCAAATATCTTTTTCAATGTTTTGTGCTGGCAAATTTGCCGAAATATGCTCCCTCTTAGAAGCTCACATCACTGCACAAAGAGTACACACTATACCACCTGCTTGTTATTTTACTTTGTCCAGTCTTGTTTTGAATTTGACAATATTTTGTAGATTTATTTATGAACGTTCTTTACAGCTTTAACCTTCTTGCAGCTGATCGGCGCTATGTAGTTCCAATATGTGGCTGAATGACATGTGATGAGCAACCCACCATAAATAAATCATTTTATTAAAACCGCCTTGTAGTGAAAAAGCCAAAAGTGAAAAGGTATGTATTGAGTTTTATTAATATCAAAGATTTTAAAGAATGTAAAAAGATCAACTACTACTTTGTTAATACAATGCATACTGGCTTGAACTGATTGTTTTGTCGTCAATATGAGAACAGAGATTTTTTTTTGTCACTGGAAAAGTATTGTTAAAAATAAAACAAAACTGTAAATAACAACATTTATTTTAGTAAATACATTCAGTACATAAGTCACAATAAAACGTGCAGTAAATATGCCGATAACAATATTAAAATCTACATAAATCAGGAACTGTCAGCGTGCCCCCGCGTCCACCGTATTCTGAAGTTAAGGATTGTAAAATCGTGTACATAGTGTGAATAGTGAAGAAAATGATAACGGACAATTGTCGAATCACTATTTGAGAGGTTGCTGATGATGTTGGCATATCATTTGGCCCACACCAAGCAATTTTTTCGATATTGAGAGGGTTTAGATACTGTCAGAACTCGGGAATTTGGCACAAATATAGTATTACATATATTAATTATTGAAATAATATTTAAAATCTTCAACGAAAATATGAAACAGAAAACGTCTGAAAATAAAAAGAATTTGGCTGTCTCGGTCGCAGCCTAATTCTTTTTATTTTCTGTTTCAGATTACTGTTGAAGATTTTTAATATTATTTCAATAATTAATGTCAAAATGAAGAGCATAAAGCTTTAAAGTGAATTCTCATTAAAAAAGATGCATAAATTCAATAAAATATATTTGCACAAGCCAGGTTTCGAACATTTGCGCCTAAATCTCAACAGGCCCACACATACACAATTTCATTTACGTAGATTACTTCGGTATGTTCATTTGTCAATCCTTAGCTATCAAATTCGATGAATACTAAATAAGACTAAAATTGAAACGACCTATAACATCATTGTTGCGTCTTCCTCATTTGCAGTCATCTTCTTCTCAATTTCAATAATCTTGTTGTTGACTTTGAAAAAGTTTTTGAAATCAAAATAAGTGACGACAGCAGCGCAGACTGCTTGGACTACAATAAGGTATGGGATTTTTCTGTAGAATGATCTGGAGGTTGCCATATGGAAATCCCAGTATGCCTTCTTGCCTTGTGTTATCATGTTGGGAACCTTGACAGTGTTGTAGCGATTGGCGAGCTGAGAAAGAACAAAAAATGTAACAATTATCAAAGAATTTTTTTATTTATTTAACCAGGGATTCAATTCCTCAGGCAACGTTTTCCGGTTATTATGGTGGTAGGAGTTTTAAAAATATTGTCAGGTTATTGGTAACATGGGAATGTTTGTCTTTCTTTTAAGAAAATAGATAGAAAAAATGCTTATATTTGACTGATGCATAAAGCATGGATGAAAACGATACACTAGAAACTAAGAGATACAGAAATCTAACACGGAAATAAGACTACTTATACATAGTGGGTTACCATGAAAATGAGTTGATACTTATACAAACTTACCATGAAAATAAGAGTCTACTTATATAAGCTTTTTATGAAATGAGACACCACTTAGCATGAAGTTTAGCATTAAAATAAGACACCACTCATAGAAACTTACCATGTAACACGCTGAAGGGGCGAGGACTAGAGGATACAAGACTCCCAAGCTCGTCTGTAAGGCCACGGCTTTCACCTCAGTGCATACAACACAATTCTTCTCTCCGATAATAATATCCGTAGAAATAAACTGTAAAAAAAAAAGTTTATTAAAGATGATACAAGGCAATCACTCAAAGGAAAGATAATCTTATTATGGGCAGAAGGAATAAAGTCCCACACACTTCTGTCTTGGGATGAATACCTCGCTTCTTTCGTGTCTTCTCATATGCCCTCTTCTATTATCTTGACTCTTGTTGACATGGGCCATTTTGCCAATTTTATTTAATGTTTAATACCTTCAATTATTGTGTTTCTTTTGATAATTTAACTTTTGTAACAGTGCTTGTGCACTGTCTATTACTGTTTCTTCACATGGTCAGTCTCAAGTATTTGATTAACTGGATTGTGCTATGTCTCTCAATGTCCATGACTTTCTTTTCTGATCTCTTAATTTGTTGAATGTAATATAGTTTTGGAGTAGAAGTTGTAATATTACCGTTCTGTGGAAGAATGCGGAGAAGGCGGCCGGCATGAGCACCAAGGGGAAGTAAGAGGAGAGGTGTCCATAGCCGCGTAGCTTGAGCTTATTCCGGTAGTGCGTGTTGACCATGTATCCAGAGACTGCAGATAAAGCGCCCAGGAAACCCGGCCCGTAGAGTAAGGAAAACCTGAAAAGCCACCAATGACATTCTTACGGTGCGAGTAAACTTTAGTATCCTTATTACATCACGGAGACGGGATAATTGTAGCAAAGGAACATGTGACATCAATTGCGCCTGTTTTACGTTCACATCAAAACATTCAGGCGGCCTCCATGGTCGAGTGGTAGGACGCTCAACTACGAATCCAAAGATCGCGGGTTCAAAGCCGGCATGCGCCAATAACTTTTATTTAATTAATATGTGTCAAAACACATTTAATTCATATAAAAATAATATTTGCGGCACGTTCCAGAGTGGTAGGTACTGTAAGTATCGCCCTGTTGAAAAACCACCATTCAGAATCGAAACGTTGCTTGAAATGGCTTTAGCCGTGTTTAGTGACCAGATCTGAATAGCCAGGTACTTCCCAACCTTCCTCTTCCCACTACCTTTAGCCTCACAACATACCCTATTTGGGGGATGCCATAGTCTCACTGGCTCTAGACGGTTGAGAGCAGTTGAGACTCCTGTGTGATATTCATATAAAATTCAGTGAGACTTTTGAGAACCCGGGTTCTACCTCTTCACTCTCAAGAGTGCGGTTGTTGCTTGAATTATTATAATTTACCAATCACCTATACCCCCTTCAAACCATTACCCCTACATGGTGTTGATTCGCTTCGCTCCTTTAACTCGGGCTCAAAAACCGACAAGGGACGAAGCGCAGGCAAGCGCCAATGCAAAGAATGGCAAATAGAGATAATCTTGCTATAATGAGGTGTAGGGCAGGAATTGCGTGAGTATATCTAAAATGACAAAGTTAGTACTTACACTTCACTTCTAGGTTTCCAAGCTTCTATCATCTCCCATTGAAGCTTAACAGCCTCCATTTTAGTGATTTTCTTTCCATCTTCGGGCGTCTTTCCTTTTCCTACAAACGCCATATTTTTGTATCACGAATAGCTGTCATATTATTTAGACCATTTTCCCTGGAAATTGATTTAGTGGATTGAATAAAATTATATGATTGGCAGTTTTGGCGACCTCCGTGGCAGAGCGGTTAAGATCCTCGGCTACGAATCCAGAGGTGGTTTCGAGGACTGGCGTATGCAAATATATTTTAATTTTATTCATGTGATATTTTCACACATTATTTAAATTAAATAATATATGGTGTATTTGAAGTGGTACGTTCCAGAGTGGTAGATATTCGTATGGTAAAAGTTTTGCCCTGGTGAAAGACCATCATTCGGAATCGAAACGTTGCTTGAAATAGCAGTAACCATGTTTGGTAACCAGATCTGAATACCCAGTACTTTTGAAAACTTTTTTCCCCCACCCCCTTTAGCTTCACAACATACCCCGATTGAGGATACTATAGTCCCACTGGCTCCAGAGAGTTGGGATTCTTGTGCGGTTATTACTTTACAACTCAAAACACAACTTTAACACTCCCGTTCCGAGGCGGGTTCTAATTTCACCTCGAAAGATAGTTTTGTACGATATCTTAGATAAAGATTACTGAAATGTTATGAATATCCTTCTCTCTAAGTATTACCAAAAACAAATTATCTAAGATTATGTCATGAAAACCGTTAAATAGCCAGGATCAAATGGGGCAACTATGTCACCCCCTTCGGATCGTAAGTTTGATTTTTACATGCAGACAGAATGGTTAAAAAAACTTAAAAACAGAAGATAGGATATAACTAACTTAACCGTCAACCTTGTGTATACTGAACTATTATTTAGTAAGAATGAAACAAGTTGGAAATAACAAATAATATTTTTAATTGATTTTTTTCATATTAAATTTTGATATTGTTATTATTAACCAAAAACTGAAATAGAACATTAGATAGAAATACAGTTCTGCCTACCACACAGAAGGAGCCACTAGGCACTTTTTTACAGATTCGAAAAGAAAGAGAGACTTCAAATGCATAAAATACTACCCAAAATAATGTTATAAAGCTAAGAAATTTGCTTAATTGTAGGTTATGAAGTTAAATAACTGAAACCATGGAAAATTATTTCAAGATATGAGGACAGCTTTAAATCTGTATTTTAAAAAATAGCTAAGTACTTCCTCCCTGACACTTTGTTGAATGACTGTGGAAAATTAAAACACCTATTTAATATGATATGTTGAAAATTTAATTAAATATAAGTGTTAGAAATAAATGATCGTATTGGAATATCAGTTTTTAATCATATTAGAAGTAAAGATAAAAACATAGCTACGGTCAAAGGCTTATGGAAAAAAAATCTAAAAGTAAGTAACGAAAACTAAATATTATCTGTAGTGAAACGTTTATTTGACAGTTTATGTTATTATGTTATGTCATCGGCAAGGAACCGGCTATTTATCCAATTATTTTTAAACTGTCTCCTGGTCCCAGAAAGGTTCTAAGAAGATTTTTTAAGCCATGTTAATGTTATAAAGAAAGGGTTCGCCAAAACATTATGGGGGAATGGCTTGCTATTTCATCCTTCCTATGCCAATTCCATGCCTCACTGTTCATACATCGGGATTGATATAAACACTCCATTGTGGCTTCTTTAGAGAGGAAAAAAATGCGGCAACAGCGTTCAGTCTTCCATTAATGGAGTTAAAAGCAATGGTTAACCCTACTTCCCTAACTGGAAAAAATAATTTACAAGTTTCCTTCTTAAAATTATTTTGGAAATGTTAGAAACCAGTTATAGGTAAATTAATTTTAAAAAAATACTTATACCTTTTAACCTGGTGGTGAGGCATGTGAATATAATTAAATATATTACAAAACACTCTTTAATGGTTGTCCTGCAGCTAGAAGCACTGATAATCAGATCAAAATAATTCACTCCACTACACTCGTATTACACAATATTACCAAAACAAATCTTATTATTATTTAAAAAACGACAACACTTTTGTAATTATTTTACTTTAAAAACTATTTATTATTTTAATACACAATTTACGATTTAAATAAAATCACTTGTAATAGGAAAATAAATCTCCGAACTGTGAGAAATGGACGTTAATTAGAATTGATGTTAATAATCCTTTAATCAAAAAAATCCCGGTGGCGTAATTGGGATTCTGATCGATATGCATTTAAACACTGCAATAATCCTTTGATATTCGAATCAAAATAAATCACTTCGTTGAAATTGTATCATTCACAATAATACAAAAGCGTATCCTATTATTATTAAAAAAAAACCACTACACTTAAAAAAAAGATTTATTTTATTAATACACAATTTACAATTTAAATCAAAGGACTCATAAGAGAAAAATAAATGTTAGAAATATGAGAACTTTTGACAAAATAAAATATTGTTTTAATCGCCTTCAAAATATTATGCAAAATATACCGGCGGCGCACTTCGGATATTAATCGACATTGCATTAAAACATTGCAATAATCCTTTGATCAACCTTAAACTAAATATTTGAATGACATGCAATTAACAATCGACCGAACTCGCCAATGTCAAATTTAAAACTGAAGTTGGCCCCAACTCGCTACGCGCTGTATACTTCATGGCAAATAGTTAACGCAGGTAAAGGTATGCATGCGTAAAAAAAATAGTGAGGGACATCCAAAAAAAAATCTCACAGTATTATTTTTTTCCGATAAGTGGAGAAATGAGACCTTTATAAATTGAATACAAATTAAGATAATTTTATTTATTATTTTTAACTGACTTCATTATTAATTATAAAAGGAAATAGAGTTATGATTTTTTTATTGTACGAATTTTTCAGACTGTATTATCAACACACCAAAATCTAAAAATTGTTGATAACTGAGACTGGCGAGAAACCGGTTATTTATACAGTTATTTTTGGAACCGATGCAACTAAATCTTTTTTTATTTCATAGGGGAAGGTTGCTACCGATATTTGGAAAAAAAAGAAAAAAAGTAAGTGTCAGAATAATTCTAGTAAAAAAGAGTCAGAACCAATTAAATTTCGTCACGAAATTTCATCTGAAAATCATCTATCACTCGCTCATATTAAAAACTTCTTTTTTTTACAAAGATAAGAACCGGTTCCAAAAATAACATGTTCCTCGGTAAAAAAAATATCGGCGGTTCCAAAGACCGACAAGTCGCCGGGACCGGAATATCGAACATCTCTATCTGTCAAAATACCCATCTAAGGATCTAAGACAATACCGGAGAATTTTGTGTAAAGTGACTTGACGTGGCTGTGTTTTGAAATATTGTCTATATTTTGAGAAGTTTAAGTTCGTAGCTTTACTATAGAGTATGGCTGGATCAGAAGTTGAGTCGTCTGACATTCTCAATACAATTTTTGCGAATGCGCAATTTGGTAAGTGCAACTTGAACTTAATCAAATTTACTCTAAATGTTTTTTTTTGCTTAACATATTATTTTGACTATTGGCAAGATATAATTACTGTATTTGGATGGACATTTGATCCACCGAATATGTGGCTTTGGGATGTGTTTGACTACCTTCTCATTTTCACGATTTTTGTAGATTTCTCCGACCCAGTCAATGCGGAGTACTTTAGCAAATTGGGCAAGTGCACCTTCGAGCAAATAGTGTCGGAGCCTCTACGCCTGAATGATGAAACTAAGGCGCTGACTGAGCAGACCCAGGAGCTGGCCCTGGCAAACTACCGGACGTTTGTTGAGACTGCGGATTGCTCCAACAGAATCCTAAAAGACTTCACAACGTCTAAAACTTCCCTGGATGAAGTCATCACCAAGATGCCGTGTCTCATTTCAGAATGTGAAAACTTTGTAAAAACTGAATTTAAAATATTATCAAAGACAGAGGGTAAGATGAGTAAAAAAAATGTGAATTTTAACCATTTGTTTTTGTCCTTCAAATTGAAAAATGAGTCAACATCAATGAGTATAGTTTTTGACCACTAGTTTTTGCCCTTCAAATTGATTAAAAATGACAAACATCACTGATAACTAATTAGAAACCTAAATTTTGACCAATCCCATACTTCCTTAAATGTCCTTCCGTTATAAAAGAAGTATGAGATCGATTAAAATACCAATTGCTTAATAATTAATACTAAAAAAACAATGGCTAAAGTTACCATAAAAATACTTACAATGCCCTACTTTAATTAAAATTGTCAATATCGCCATGCCTGAAACTATAGCTAGAATTACCCTACAAAAGGTTAAAATGACCACTTATTATCGTTAATTATTGATATTTACCATCGATTAAAGATATACACAGATGACGCGGATCTGTTTGATAGGGATGATTCAGATTATATTCCACTGCCACTCCAAAATAATTTTTGTCCGTCCACCGTTTTTGAAAAGTTCAGTTTTTTTTCCATAATTATCAATCAAACTTTTCAATATTTTATTTTCACAAGTGAGCCATAGGAAATGGGGCCGCGGGTTGTGCATCACTGTTAAAAAACAATATTTGGCCTATAGACAATTATCTCTAAATCAATTGTGTTCAAAGTGAAATAATTAATGTTTATTGGTTAAAATTTCCAGATGTAACGATCAGATCCAGTTCCAGAGTGAGCAGCTGCTTAGCATCCTGGAACTGCCGGCCATCATGCAGACGGCCCTGAACCAAGGGGACTATGAAAGCGCACTGGACCTGTATTCCTACATTAGAAACTTGTCCAGAAGATACAATGATCTTGATGCTATACAAGTAAATATTTATCCACTTTTCATTTTAAAAACAGTTACATTTTGTACACCGTTTGTTGCTAAAAAAGTAACTGTAGCATACATTCCTGCTAACCTATTGTAACCTCTATTCTGATATAAGCCTCGTTTATAATGAGGAAGAGGGTACAACAGAGCAGTCAGAGGTTTGCTTTAACATTCATCAAGTATTTAAATATTGTAGGATGTTACTTAAAAAATAATTAACTGTCCAACCTTTTTGTAGAATATCACGGCTGAAGTAACGCGGCTTTGGTTTGAAACCCTCCACCATCTCTTCAATCAGTTGCGATATGATCTTCCTTTGCCGCAATGCCTTCAGGTAATTTTACTATTATTATTATAATCACCCATGACATAGTCGATCACAAACAAATTCACTACTATTTACAAAATACACAAAATCAATGAAAAAGAGCTTTAAATAATTGCAATAAAAACATACATTACTGAAACAATATCAATAATTTTCAATAAAATATGAAATAGAAGACGACGCAGAAAATAAAAATATTAGGTTCCGAGTCAAAGTCTCAGTTGCAACCTAATCTTTTAATTTTCTGTGCCTTCTGTTTCATATTTTTTTGAAAATAATGATATAATTTCAACAATTGATATTAAAATAAAGCTTTAATAAGTTAATTCCAATTTAAAAACAAATATTTCCAACCAAATGGATCACTGTCATAAACTTTTTGTGATTGATGCATGAATATATAGGTGAATAAAGTTACTTAAAACATCAAACTACAACGATAGCCATTTTCAAAGTAAAATTCATGCCGCAACTTGAAAAACTACACACAGCTTACCTTTTTACATAGAGCAATGCATGCCACTGTCTGGAATCAACAATTCACATTGCCACAGAAAGAAGAACATCAAAAAGCTCACCAAACAATAATGAAATTATTAATTCTAGGTTCTGGGTTATCTGAGGAGAGCCAATGCGGTTTATGAATCAGCTATGGACGAATCAATATCAGACGTTGATTCTGGATACCACACGAAGCAGAATAAGATGAGGAGTGTGGGGGACGGGCTGCAACTGCACTTCCTGAAGGCCCGGGGCGCCTGGTTCAACACCGCCCTGACCGAGGCCACTAATGAAGATAGTAAGAATTTTATATCTTTCTTTCTATATATGTAGTTAGAACAGTTTCACCTAGGTTTTTATTTCAAATGTTAAGTTGTCAAAGGAAATGAAGCTAGGAATTCATAGCGGAGTTCCGATACCAACCCTGATATTTCTTAACCACTGCCATATGGCAGTTGAGTCATGTGTTTGACAAGTAAAGGATTATGTACTGAATGTAGTAGAAATGAGATTCTTGAAGTTGCGGGTTCTATTCCCGGAACAAAATTATATTGACAAGGATTTTTAATGCACATGTTTTATAATATAGACATTGTTAGTTTGGTTGTTATAATGTTGATTGCTATGTTTGATGATTTTGACACTTTTCATTAGTAAATAATTATACTTTCTTTCAGATGAGAGACACCTTCGCAAAATAGTGGAACTTCATAGGATAAATTTGTTCAATATTTTGACTCAACACAAGGCAATATTTTTGTCGGACACCCAGGGATCTAAACTCAAGTCCGACGACCTTAACGGAATGGCCGCTCTATCGTGCTGGCTCAAAGACAAGGTTAGTCTCAATTTAAAATATGTGCTTAAATAAATTAACAAATAATACGAATATGTAAATATTATGTATTAAAGTTTGCTCAGCAAATATACTCGTAACTAGCAACCCAATCAAGTCAAGCTTTATGATTCAGGTTCTATGTCCTCTCTTTAGACTACCCTTTCAGATTAGTTGCTGGTCATCCAAGTAAAGCTTCATTCAGGAAGGGGTAAAATGTTTGACTTACATGGTGTGGAATTTGGTGCTCTGCCATTCCCACAATTGTTAGCGGTTTTTGTTACAAGCGTGCTGTTAGTTTGACGTTTTCTTTTTTAACAGTCTTGTCAGATTCCATACAAAATGTGACACCACTAAGTTATGTATTAATTTAATTGTTTAAATATCTTTCAGGTAAATCAATTGATTAATCTACTGAAGCAAAATGCTTCTCAGGAAGACGAAGCATCTCTAGAATCGCTCATAAACCAGTGCATGTATCTTTGCCTGTCGTTTGGTCGAGTCGGCGCTGACATGAGAGCCGTCATGTCCCCCCTATTTCGAGACATCATCGCCGATGAATTCACCAAGGGTCTACGCAAGACGGACAGCCAGTTCGAGATAGAGATGAAGCATTATAAGTTGGTGAATCGTAAAATGGGGAGAAAGCCTCCGGCGGAAGGCGAACCGAATCAAAATGCTCCACCGGAAAGTTTACTAGACTTCTACCCTTTAGCCGAGTATTGCAACGGGCTGCTGGCTGCGCTGAATGGATTAAGAGTCGTTGCGCCATTCTGTTTGGCTCGCCAAGTCTTGTCCGACATGTACCAATCATTGTCTTCAGTTTCTAAAGTGCTGACGGCTTACTATCACAAGGAACAGCAGGCCTTTTCGGCGCAAGAAAAAGAATTGTTTGTAGCTAGCTGTAATCTGTTCACCGATGAGTTGATGCCCTACATTCAGAAGTGTATCTATCAGGTATTTAGTCCGGCCACATTGGCTGAGCAACTGGGCATATCCCTTGCCACAGTGCACGAAGAAAAACTTCTTAGCTTTGATACTGAAACGATTTGTTCCCCCGTAAATGAGATATTGTCCATGTTGAATTCTTGATAAGAATTCTCTTAAGAGTTTATGTTAATGATGGGTATAATTGACACATTTTATCGGTAGATTTTATTTATCGCTGGTATATTGTCTTCCCACAAATATTCTATAAATTACTTTATTTAAAGAATATATATTATTTAGGCACGCCAGGCCTCAAACCTGCAACGTGAATAGCGACGGTAACAGCCCGTGGATGCGGCAATTGAGTGGCAGGCACCCTCGGTCTAAAACTTCTCCGAACCGAGATCCAATGTGCATTGCGCACTTATGATCTCAGAGTAGGTGTCCATAAAAAACCATTGATTCAGGTTAGCACTGGGCATTGTTGATAATTCGAAAAAATGCCACTGCCGTTATTATTGGCAATTCTCAACTAGATTATGCCCATCGTTTATGTACAGATAAAATATTTTAAAAAGAAATACATTTATATTTCTTCATTTTATTTATTAATAAAACATATTGTGTAATCATTTTTTTAATTATAAAAAATAAAATTGACTGCGACAATATTTATGTAAATAATGTACATACATAGTTTAATTAAATGCTAAATATTTATAAAGATTATTTTTTAGGAATTATAAAATAGACATAAAACAATATTATTATTTTTGTTCATTAAAATAGCTGAAAACAAAATTTAAAAAATTATAAAAAATGGATGAACGTTATAAAAAATTAAAACTTATTAATTATTTTCAACAAGATATTAGTAGGTTTGAAAATCACGCGCATAAGAGAATATAATATCACAATAGCCGATATCCGGCATAGAAAGTAACGACAGCCAGTGGCAACACTGGTTATTAATACATAATAAACTCTGTTCAACGAAAAAATAACAATTTCACAAAAGGAAATAATGAAATAGGAGTCGGCATACAACTTTCAACTTTATTTTCGAAGTGTCTAATGCCTAATATGATTCATTTTACCATCCATTCCTAATTTATGTTTGCAATTAATACATTAACTGCAGTAATTGTGTGATACATTTTTTATGAAAGTACTGCACAAGTCTCAACTGCTCAGAACCTGTGGGACCATGTCATCCCTGATTTGGGGTACCCGGTGAGGCCAAAGAGAGTGAGTAGGGGAGGGAGGTGGAAAAAAAGTCGGAAAGTACCTGTCTATTCAGATCTGGTCACCAAACATGGTGGAAGCCATTTCAAGCAATGTTTTGACCAAGAAACCGATAAATTCTGAATGGCGGTCTTTGACTAGGGCCATAATGAGAGTATCTACCACTGTACCCACGGTTATCTTGTGCTTCATTTAATTATAAGGTGTTTATTCCCTTAACGTTGCAGAGCACTCTGCGTCTAATTAATTTGTTTGATTTTGAAAATGTTTTTTTCCCCGTGAACAGAGTGTGGCAGTAAACATTTCGTCATGTTTACGCCATGGGCAGTTTGGTAATTCTGGATCTTCCGTCTTGATTCCTGGTGACCTTGTAGTAATGGGTGAGCTTGTCGATCCTTCCAAGAGCCGTGAGAAACTCGGCATCGTGCGTGATGATGATGAACATGAAGTTGTTCTGGTTCATCCTGGCCAGCACCATGTCACCCAGGGCATTGCACAAACTGGTCACGTTTTCCTTGTCTAGGTTGGTAGTGGGCTCGTCTAAGGCCAATACACCGAATCTAGAACATTATAAATGTGGTTAGGAATTAGTAAAGTAAGATGCATTTAGCGGATATATTAAGTTAACTATTTTGTACAGTGGAGTTTATGACAGTTACTTTGTGTATTTTAGGTGGGACTTGCTTATTCCTAAATGTATGTTTAAAAAAAATATATATATACATATATATATATATAGTAAATACCGCACAAGAGTTTAAACTGTTCCTAACCGTCTGGAACCAGCATCCCCAATTGGGGAATGTTGTGATGTTGAAAGTGGTGTCCCCACAGGAAGAAGATTGGGAAAGTTGGGAAGTATCTGGCTATTCAGATCTGGTCACCAGACATGGCTAAAGTCATTTCAAGTAACGTTTGGATTCTGAATGGTGGTCTTTCACCAGGGCGATATGAGTGTCTACCACTCTGGAACGTCCCGCAAATATACTATATATTATTTAATATGAATTAAATGTGTTATGACACATATTAATTAAAAAAATATTATTTGCACACGCCGGGATTTAATCCCGCGACCTCTGGATTCATAGTCGAGCGTCTTAAACACTCGACCACGGAGGTCGTCAATTTATTTTCGTGGTATTTACTAATTACTCAATGTAGTTCTGTGAAATATATTGATTATGGAATGTTTGTTAAAAGAAACTTTTCAATTGCTAAATGTGCATTAGGTAGAGATGGTCGATATCAGAATTGAATGTACCTGCGGGTCCAGTTACCGGTGACCGGCGAGGAACCGGTTATTTATCTAGTTACTTTTGGAACCGGTTCCTGGTGCCAGAAAAGTTCCTCCAAGAAAATTGTTTTATTATATAGCCAAAAGAAAATCTCATGCTAGAGAAATTCTGAAAACGAAAAGAACTGGAACTGGTTCCACGCCAAAAAAAATAATTCATGTGGGGAGGGGTTGCTAGCAATTTCCAAAACGAAAAGAACAGGAACCAGTTCCTCACCCAAAAAAAGAATGAATATAGGATATTTTTATTTGCGAAAATTAGCAACCGGTTCCTTTTAACCGGGACAGGAATATCGACCATCTCTAGCATTAGGTAGAACTCATCGATTACTTTATACATGTTAGGTGCAACTCATCGATTACTTAATGCATGTTAGGTGGAACTCATCGATTCCTTTATGCATGTTGGGCTGAAACTCATCAATCACTTGATGCAAGGTCAGTGGTACTCACTATATTAGTGGCGATGTTAAGTGAAACTTACCGTATGTTTAGTGTTACGTATTGATTACTAAATGTATGTTAATTTGAACTAACCGATTACTAAATGTTTCCGCCAAGGCCATTCGGATGATGAGGCAAGCGAGCACTTTCTGTCCTGCACTGCAGCGACCTCTCATATCTATCTCTGTATCATTTCTCTTCTGCACAACTCTGCAATGTAAGAACGAAAACGTTGGACAGATTCTTTGTTAATGCAAATTTTACTTTGAATCATTCAAAACAGGTCTGAGTAGAAATTATATACTAAGTGGAAGTTTAAAGGCTGGTAGATCTGGTACATGAACTGTTTATTAGAAAGAGGGAAAGTTACAGCGGCAGTAATGAGAGAAGATATTACGTACAAAGGTCTTAACTACCTGTAATTGTATACCCTTTTAGTTCCACTGCTGGCAGAGTCTGCATTCTCGTCTGTTTTTATTTCTATGTAATCAATATCATTCCCTCTATAGATGTTTCTCCACATATCTCTGTAATAATAATCATTTTATGACTTGAAGTGTTGGAAAGCATGCGTTTATATCGAGATTACAACACTTTTTTTCTTATTGAACAAACAACATGGCGTCTTTTGTTTTATTTTTTTACAGTTAAATATTTATATAAAAAGCTCCTAGGTTAAGCTGGTTGCATTGACCTAAAAATTTCAGACTAGAGAAAAAGCGGTGCAAATTTCATGACGCCAGAGCTCACCATTTGAGAGTTTTTAGTGGGGACATATTTTCTTCTTGAAGTCGGTGAAAAAATTGCATAGCAACAGCGAATCAAGAGTGTTAGAATGAGAAAAAATATTATATAATTATTTCCAAATTACGTATATTTAAAAATTAGGTACAGGTGCATAAACTTATCTGCAGGTGTACAAACTTATTTGTGCGGTCTGGTATAACGCAATCGTGGATAATTCAATTTAGAACTTTCGGTGAATTATTTTTTTTATTATTTTATGAAAGTATAATGAATACGAGTAGTTCTGAGCGTAAATGAATTTGTTTTTTACCTGATGATGTTATTAATCTTGGTCATCTTCTCCTTGTGGAACTGCATCAGGCAGAGGTCCATGGCCACACTGTAGTCCCGAAGGTCCCGGTCAGCCGACTTCAGCAGTATCATCTCGTACAGCTTCTTCTTATACTCTTCGTGGACGTCTTTGAACTTCGGTTGCTTCAACTCCGCCTTTGCCTCTTTCACAAACTCCTGGAAAGTTACCGTTTTTTAAGGTTGTTTATTTACGGTGAAATTTCATTGTTATATGGACTTGCTTAATTTTAGCTGGACCGGATTTACTCTAATACAGGCATCTTCAGACAGCCACATTTTAAACTTTACCCATACACGGCTATGTTCATAGTGATATATATGCTTACATACTTATACACTTGGAGTAACGATATAAGGAGGTATAGCTAATATTTTTACCCTATACAAATTTGCGATAAATCACTTTCTCCGGGTTTTTACGTCGTATACCATGAGAGAAAGAGACAAGAAAAGTCGTCACATAATATTGCAGCAAATCTAAGTGTGTAAGGATGTTCTTCTTCCGCGGTAACTTCACATCATGTAGTCGCATAAATTACGTCAACGGATTTTGAGGTTATTTCCTATATTTGTGTTGATTAAAAAACTTGCAGTGGTTGTACAAATAAACCAAACATGATGGCGATATGTGCTATGCTTGAATGTTCAAATAGGACCAAACAAAAATTATAAAACATCACTTTTCTGAAGTATTTCAAGAGTTTTAAATATTTTTGACCGAACTTTAGAATTTTTACATTTTTAATGATATAAAGACATAAAATCAACAAAAAGCTTCCATCATTATTTGGGAAAACTTTCTGTTATTAGTTTTTGTGTGACATTTTGACTTTATAAATCATTTTAAAGGTGTATTGATATTGTTTTGTTTAATGTGTTCAAATTTGTTTATTAAAAATGTCCAAATTCCATGTGGGCGGTAACTAATAGGCTAATATATCGTTCTTTCTATCGGAGTCAGTATAAAGTCAACCGTCCTGACTACACTGTTTCGCAAAAGTACCTCTATTTATCCTCCAAGCTTATACACATTTGTTTTTTAATCTTTGGAATGCCGGATTCCCTTAAGGTACAACTTCCGTCGTACCTTGCTATCCTAAGTTCACACCATCCAGCCACCTAGTTTAGGCCTCCTTCGTTCTACAGGCTTATGACTTATAGT
The DNA here is from genome assembly GCA_022651775.1 of Drusus annulatus. Lineage (NCBI taxonomy): Eukaryota > Metazoa > Arthropoda > Insecta > Trichoptera > Limnephilidae > Drusus > Drusus annulatus. The sequence goes on along the minus strand of JAGWCC010000253.1, from coordinate 520,931 downwards.
GGCGAAGGTTCTTTGGTGCTCAGCAATCTTCCATCTTTGCTAAATATACACAAACCTGTAATTTTTTGATGATGCCAACAGTCTCGGCCTTTTTCTGGCTGATGTCATCTTGGGTCTGGAAGAGTTTTTCCTTCTCGGTGGACAGAGAGACGTAGTTCATCTCCCCGACCTTCTCGTCCACGGCTCGGATCTCCTGCTCCTTGAGGCGCTGCTCTTGCTGGTGGCTGCGGAGACTCAGGTTGTCGTCCAGGTCACGCTTGTTGACCTGCAACGGGAAGAGGATAATGTCACATAGTGGAAACCATTAATATTTACTAAAATTTGAGTACCAACTTTGGGTCGTTGATATTGACAAACTTTATGGTGGCAAGTAAAGCAAGATGCAACAACATTTGTGTTTCCAGGAAATGATGCGGTTTTCATACATTTTCTTACTTTTTCAGTAAAACGCCAATGTTATGAAAACATCTTTTTTCTTTTATATGATATATTTTTACAGGGTCTTTGGGATGTTTGGCATCAACTGTGGATGTGTGTTCCACTTTATTTATGCCGACATTTGAAAGAGTTGTTTTTCACTGACTCATTTTTATGGAAAATAGCACAAATGTGGAACCTCATCAACATTAGAACATTAAAAAAACCCCTTCCTTAACCCGTTCAACCCACCTCATAGTTCAGTGTTACCTCAATACAAGACTTTATGATTGTTATCAATAATTTTGGATACATAGTTCACGTAGCTAACCTCAATACAAGACTTTATGATTGTTATCAATAATTTTGGATACCTCTCATCTAGAATACTTTTATTTTTGCTCTATATTTTAATCTTAGTTTATATATATAGGGAGACAAAAAATATATTTAATTTATCAAGCGCATCATTACTGTAAAAAAATCATTTAATTTATCAAGCATCATTACTGTAAAAATCGTCATCACAACACTCAGCAGTGGTCATCTTATGTGACATCTGGCATCGTGCAATTTGTACAGCTTCTTCTGTCTGAAATTTTTAGGTCAGTGCAACTGTGTTCAGCTCTCAATGCCATTTTACTTGAGATATGGATCTTTTAAATATCTATTTAACTGTCAAAACACGACAAAGACACCATGAATTTATGATTAAAAAACCTCAATAACTCATTTAATTTTGACCAGACCGGTTTTACCTTGCAACGGGCATCTTCAGACTGGAAGGTTTTTTAATCATAAATTCATAATAAAATGGAACTCCACTACAAAGTATCAGTTTCAAAATTAGAAATTAAAAAGACCATATTTTGAACCGGGGTAATAAACTTACACAGTGTGTTGTTTGATCTTGGACTAACCTGGTGGTTGGATATGTCATCTTTGATGGAGTCTATGACCCTGGCCTGCGATTGTAAGTCCACGGAGAGTTGGTCCTTCTTGTCATGCAGCTCTAGCAGGGGCTTCTTCAGCTTGTCCAGCTGCCCCGAGATGTCCTTGGCCTTGTGGGCGTTTATCTCCTTGTTGTAGCCTGATATCACGTTGCACATTTTGTCAAAGTCACCAACTTGTCTTTGCTGCTTGTCGTCCTGGATTCTGTAAAAAAAATATGTTCAAATCCTGGTTGCGACAATAACCTTTTTTGGTTCTTCATGAATCAAAACGCTTAAATTATCATCACACCGTTTCTTCGCAGGAGTAGGCAGAGAGAACGGACCGCCAACAACTGTCTTGGCACACACTCTTTGCTTCATTCACATTCATACATCGTCTCATACATACTCTTTCCGTTATTCTGACTTTACATGGCCCGATTCAAGTATTTGATTCACTTGATCGTGCCATGTCTTCCTCGGGCGTCCCTGACTTCTTCTTCCATTCACTTTCGCATCGTATACTCTTTTCACACTCCTTTCTTTGTTCATTCGCTCTACATGCCCAAACCATCTAAGCATCCCTTTCTTGATCCTATTCATTACGCTTACGCTATACATCAGCCTTGCATCCTTTCCAGGTATCCAAATTTTCAACACGGTCATACATGGTTTTACCGCATATACGCCTCATGGATCTCATTTCCACAGCATTTAGTCTACTTTCATCCTTCCCCTGCCAGTTCCATGCCTCACTGCCACACAGGGTTGGTATAAGCACTCCACTGTGGACTGCTAGCTTCGCTTCTTTGGACAATTTTTTATTTGCGCCAACAGCGTTCAGTCCTTCATTAATGGAGTTTCCTGCATTCACCCTTCTTTCAATATTCTTATCAGCCTTTCCGTCTCTCGTAAACATACTTCCTAGATACACAAACTCATCCACTTGCTCCAAGTATTCATAATTCACAACTATACTGCATGCTGTTCTCGTATTGTTTCAGTATTTAATATCATCTTGGTGTGCTCTGTATGCACTATAAAATTCCTTATTTACTAACCTATTTTGATCAACTAAAGCCTTTTTCTTAGTTTCAGCACTGTCTAGTTGCATTTGTAAAACATTAGAGGACTCCATCAGTGTTCGGAGATCTAGTTCCCCTCTCTCCTTTCCTTCTCGCACGTGTCCAGCTGGGCTTGAAGGGAACAAAGCTCTTGTATCTAGAACCAATACAATAATTATTAAAGATTCAACTTTATTAATTGCAATGAAAATAAACCTAACCCATTTACAAAAATAATTATATTCAAGAAAAAAAAGAAGAAACAGCTCAGTTTGATTGGCGAAAGTTGCCAGTTCTTAACATTTTAATGACAAGTAATCCAAAGTGGTCATAGACGGTCCAAACCTCAAATGAGCCAGAACTGCTCAATATGAATAGAAACTTACTGAAAGAGCTAGTGGGATTGTTGACAAGGCACTGTCACCTCAGGAGACATCTACAGCTGTTGAAAGTGAAAATCTTTTGCGCCAATGTCTCTTTATTGGAAGAAGGCTTACGTAGCTGGCTGTGGAACCAGTAGACATTACCAAACACTCAATATCAACCCCTGGTGAACTTAATTCAAGGACTGGGCTACTGTCAAAGAAATTAGGTCAAACATCAGAGATAGCACAATGGTTTAAGGCCTGAGTGCTTACTGGGGCTATGAAGACCATCTCTCCGTATCAATATAAAAAATAATTCATAATGAGATATGTATTTAAAAAGAATTATGGTTTGATGAATAGTCTTACCTTGGCCTGTATCTTCAAAGACTCCCCTGTGAGCTGGTTCTTCTTGTCTCTGGCCTGCTGCAGCTTTTGGTTGTGCTTGTTCAGCTTAGTCTGATTTGACTTAATCACGGCTCTCAGCCGGTTGGTTTCCTGCCGGGTTTCCTTTTGCTTGGCGACGGCCTCGTCTTGGTCCATGGTGAATTCGCTGGTGTCTATCTGGGACTCCAACTTCGCTACCTGAAATAAAAAGATAAAAAGTTATTCCGAATTTGGGAAATGTTGTGAGGCTGATGGAAGTGGGGGCGGGAAGAGGAGTACACATTTTTATGGGATACCTTTTCGATTATTTCTGCAAAATTTAAATGACGTTCTCTGTGTCCAGGGCTTCTCACCACTCTGAAACAGAGGTCGTAGAACACTAGAATAGAAGACATACGAACCTCGGTAGTGAGGGCGGCGATTTCTAGCATGGCTTGGTCGAGCAGGGACATGTCGGGCAACATGGAGGCCACCGCGTCCAACTTGCGTTCGGGCTCCGATAGCGACATTTGTAGTTCATCCACCTCATCGTGTGCTTCTTGGAGATCCTAAACATAAGAATACAAATGATGTAGAAGTTTAAGGTATGCAGGAATAAAATACTGACGACTGATCAGAGCTTAGATATGTGGATATAGTCGTATCCTCACCCCGTCAGTTAGGTTGACTAATTTAGAAGTTCGTCTTCTCATTGAACGGTAAAAAATTAAGAAATTGTACCAGGTATAAAAAATAACATATCGTCGTCAACGGGAAAATACCTCCCATGTGGTCAACTTTACAAAAATGAGTAAAATAAGACATTGTGTAGAGTTTCAATTTGTACTTCAAGTTTCAATGTTTTTATTGGTGAAAATACATTATTGCATCTAAAATTACAAAGCGTATTTTCGATGTCTCAAAAAAACAATCTGTAATGCTCAACAATCAGTTTTTAATTTCCTCCTGAACAATTACGTTTTTGACACATGGGAGGTATTTTCGCGTTGACGATGATATTTATCGTGAAGAGCAATAAATACAAGATTACCCAACTGATAAGTCAGGGGAAGATGATAGAAGGCACCGCACCTTATGGCGTTGAAACCATTGTTGTATGAGTGCAGTTCCGGGCTGCAGCCTGCGAGAGAAGATTAACCTAATGTTAACCGATCTCCAACAAGAGATGGCATTATAAGAAGAAAAAATAATTGGTACATAGCGCCAATTTTGTGAAATATAACTTCCAAGACACCGTACAAATATAACATTTAAGTTAAAAATATTCTAGAAGAGGAAAGTTCAGCAAAAACTAACATAGATTTTAAAAGAATAATGATGAAAACTTTGCATCATAATATACCTTTTCAGTTTTATCCAGAGCTTTCTCAAGGGTTGGGATTTCTTCATTCTTCAGGGACTTAACCTTCTTGTCGAGGGGTCTCATGCTGACCAGCTGGTCCCGAGTGGCCGCGTGACGGGACAGACTATTGGTCACGGAGTCCAGGTTCTTCGGAACGTCCCGCACCTTGTCTCCGAGCTCAGAGATTAGATCTGTTATCTGTAAAAAAAAATGGTCTTTATTATGGTTGTTAGAATATAAGATTTAACATTTTGTTAATATCTCGCAAGTGAGAAGTTAATTTATTCTAAAGTAAAAGTACTATGGTGATGGATAAAGTAACATAATTAGTTAATTATTACCTCTTGCTGACTCTCAAACCCCCTGTGACAGAGTGGACAGCACGGCGATTCTTCTTTTAGTTTTTCAACAAACTTTCTTGTAACAAACTCAAAGGATGACACTCCTATCTTTTGATCCTGCAAGAAAAGATTAAACAATTCTTTGAATAACGTTAACTATACGAAACAAGATATACTATGATCAGCACATTGAACCATAAAACAGGCACCGGCTACTTTCCGGGAACCTCGTTTGGGATATTGAGGTTTCTAGAATAAAAACACTTGTTTTTATTGATCAAAGCATCTTACTTGTAAACCATTAATGTCTGCATCCACTTTGGACAGTTTATCTTCTAGTGCTAGTTTCCCGCAGTAGTTGTAAAGTTGTTCTTCAGCTAAGGTGATTTCATTTTTCTTCTTCTTCAACTCTTCCTTCTGGTGGGTTCTTTTTGATTCTAGAGAGGTGATCTAGGGCAGAACAAAAACAGTAAATTTTTAACTCTTTCACCGCGGCGAGTGACTTTAGTCATTTCTACAAATCGTTCGCACCACGCGGCGGCTGTCTAAAGTCATTTTCAAGTTTCGACTTCGTTTTCCGAGCACATGTATGCCGAATTCGGGCGAAGTTTGTTTTAAAAATAAGAATATTCATTTGTGGATCGAAATCTCTGAAAATCTTTTTCAACTACTTCATCGTATATCTTATAAAATAATAAAACCTAGAGCCTGGGGACAGCCTTCAGTCAGAGTTTTGAATCTCGCGCGCGCGTATTTGATGGGAACCCTATAGAGCGTCCATATAGAAGGCCTTGTCTTGGTCGAAATTTACAGCGCTTGTTTATATTAACACAATTATGACATTTTCTCAATTTGGGTTTATCTCGAGTGAATGTTTATTGATACTTTGATGTTGGAGGATCATTTTAGGATAGGTCGTAATTTTTATAATGATTTTGTTTTCCTAAAAGGGTCGTTCTAAAAATAACATTTGACCAAAAATGTGCAAACAAAAAATATGCCGTAGGGACGACTGCTTAGGTATATGTATTTGTTTAGCGGTTAAAAGGTTAAGGAGAGAAAGGAGTAAAAAATACCCTCTGATAATAGAAAAATAATACATTTTAGTGGGTAGTAAAATAAAAACACAAATTATTCTTATATTACTTCATGCTGCTTCAGTTTCAGGTTTTTGTTGAGCTGGTCAACTTCATTTTTGAGTTTCTGCTGACAATTTTGGAAAGTCTCTTTGAATTTCTTATCCGGCAGCCGGCCCAGTACTTCCATCATTACATCCCTGTTTTTGTTCTTGTAACGAGTCACAGTCTTTTCCTTCTTTCCCAAATCTTCCTTCTGCAAATTAATTGCAGTTTGTTTGGCGTGCTGGGCTTGTATTTTGGCTATCTGAAAAATAAAAATAATGTATGTTAATAAAACAAATTAACTGTGTGTGGGTAAAGCTATCTTAACAAACGGATTGCAAACTTTGGAGCACAGACGTCAGGCGGGAATGCTGTCCTTGTTCTACAGGTATTTCAATGGAAGATGCTCCGAAGAACTTGCGTCATTGATCCCTTTGGCACCGGTGCATAGTCGGAAAACTCGCCAAACGCGCGCCCAACATTTGTACACGGTTGACATTCAATACATGAGAACGGGTCGCTTTTACGACTCGTTCTTATGTTCAACAGCTCGGCTATGGAACGATTTTCCGGCCTCTGTGTTTCCTCCCTCCTTCAACATGGGTCTCTTCAAGACCCAAGTTCACTCCTTCCTTTCCTCAAAAATACCCTCCACACAGCATCCCCAAAGATGACATAGGCCTTGAGGGAAATTATTTCCCTCAAGGCCTCCTGTGTGGAGTTATTGTAAAAAAAAGGTATTGCAGCCAGAATTGAGTTGAACACAGTATTCAGACAGATGCATTACTTGTATTCAACATTTAAAAAACCTTATTATTCGACTTCAGAAAAATATTTCTGTAAAAGTTTTGCAAAAAATTGAAAATAAATTTAGTAGGAGACAATTGTTGATCAGAACCCAGGGCTGGTCCTGTGCAGGCGCAATTAGGACAGTTCGCTCCAGGCAGCGAATTACAAAGGCGCCGATTTTTTTTTAACAATACCTCAATCGTATATGTAATCACTCTGTAAATTTAACAGAACAAAATATATACACTTTAAACGTGTAATTTGTCGGATCTGGTTAGTTTATATTTGGTTATTTTCAGAGGGGAAACCTGCCAAAAACCAGTGGTTAACAGTGATGACTTTTCGTATTAAAAGTGATGCTTTTTGTATATAATACTCATGTTCAATTATTGTTCAATATGTTTACCATTTGGTTCAGTTCTTCCAGATCCTTCTCAAATTGAGTGATGATAGCATCATCAGTGTTGATGGAATCCTGCAGAGCGGATATATCACATTCTGCAGAAATGCTTTCCAAGTTTCTGCAAAAGAACAAAAATAATTACAATAACTTTTTCAACTCGGGTTGTGCCATGTGAAATAAAGTAAACATTAAATTTGGGAATATCAACAGACCTTTCAGCTACGACTAGATCTGCTTGAATTTTGTCCAGTTTGCTCTTGGATTGGTTGGCTATATCAATCTCACTTCTCAATTTGTCCACCTTTTTGGCTAAATCCTGGGTTTCTTGTTTTCTGCAGATTATTTTTTGTTTATGTCGTGCCTGTTAGAAATGAGATAGAAGTAGAAAAACAACACCACACTTAATTTAGTAGAAAAACAACAAGTCAAATATTATATAGAAACAGTTTTTTTTTATTGTTACCAATATTCAGATGATTAAGTAAGTACCTAATTAACCCTTTCTCATCCAAATTGATTTCTATAGATTTAAATAATATGCAGCATTAAATTATGTCTGCTGGAATAATGTGAAAATTTTCTGTTTTTTTAATATAATAGTTTAGAATATATCCTATGCCATGGTTGCGAAACGTAAATAATATAAACGTTATTTCAAAGCTTATAATATGAAAGAATGCATATATATATATATGCAAATAACAAAATAGATTAAATAAATATGTACCTAGTAAGTTATTTATTTTTTATTTAGGGAAACATTTCCCTCAGATGACAGAATAAAAAAAAAACACAAACACTACCGATAAGAACCAGAAATGAATAGGGCCAGTACTTACTTCATAAACGTTTTCAAAGTTCACATCATTTTGAAATTACTCTGGTTGAGAAAGGGTTAATCCCCATTTTGCTAGTTCTGAAGAACTATGAAACAATCATGATTATAATATTATTATTATTAAAATAATAATTATTATTGCATGGGTACCCAGAGTGGATTGAATGTCGTAGCCCTATCTTGTATTACGTGCCTCAAGTATTTAATTCACTTGATAATCCTGCATCATTCTTATATTTGAGCATCATATTATATGTATTATAAAACATTCCTTTCGCTGTCCATTCGCTGCACATGCACCGATCATCGGCATTTACCATTCGACCGTCCATAGTTTTCAAGGGTCTTATTTAATTTGTATTCAAACTACTCATGTCCTTTTTTTTGCCAATTCCAAGTCTGCCCACTGTACATCAGAGATGGTATTAGAATTCCACTGTGCAATATTAATATTTGTGTACTTACAGAGGCATCTCTGCAACTGTCGACATTCTTCTGTAAATCTTTTACATCCGCTTCACACTTCTCCCTAAAGTCTTTGAGCTCCTTGGCGAGGGTCTTCCGCTTCTTCTCGATACGGCCCATCACCCTCTCGGCTTCGTCTTCATCTATGTCTCCAGATATCTCCAATTCTGTAATAAAGAAGACAAGATTAATGCAACTCACTATCGTATTGTCTTTAAAGCAAAATGATATATGGACCGAACTTTGTAGTCGATTTCTGTTGAAATGCAAAAATATGTCTGTGGCAGAGCGGTAAGAGCATTGGCAATTGTCTCCTTCACTCTGGGATTTCAAAACTCAGCAAATAATTCATACATTTTGATAAAGACAAAGCTTCGGGCTAATTTTTCTGTCTTTAATAGAATAATAATACTTTCTTTCGGGAGTATCTGGTGAGCTCTGTTCCTGTAGACCCCATGTGATGGACTTTCACTGTACTAGACTTTACATCAAAGATGTTGCATCTTTTGTACAGAGGATTTATTTAAAGCTTTTATAGACAAATTCTGTTTGGATGATTACAGAATAAATACTAATAATTCAACTTTACCTGCAAATTCTGCTGCCTTCGTCAGCTGATTATTCCTAGTGGAAATCTTTTCCTGATGCTGCCCCTCTAGTGTGAAGAGTTCACTCTTTTTGATCTCTAAAGAGGAAATCTTCTTGGCAGTCTCAGCTTCTTGGTTCTTCAGAGAGTTCAGCTTCCTCATGGAGTCTTCAATCTGGCTCTCTTTCTCACGCAGGTTGCTCACAAACGTATCTGCAACATTCAATTCATAATTTTGTTTGCAATGATTTGGTACAAGTTAATGTAATAATTCTTTTTTCTCTTAATGTTTGCAAAATAATCCATAATCTAGATCAACTAACTAATTGTTTTAAGAGCCGGCAATAACACAGTTAAACATGCAGCAAGAGTGGAATCAATTTGACCACTGACGAAGCTTCTATTTAGAAAAACTTGCAAGACGAAGGAGTATTGCGAGGCCTGATCCAGGTGGTTAGACGGTGTAATTGAAGGGAAACAGCGGGAGACAATTTTTTTTTTTTTTTTCACATTCCAGGGTTGCGAATGACCCGACGATATTTGAATTCCTTCTTCTTCAATCATTATATGTGGAAGCCGTTGCTTGTGCAATGATGGAGGATTTAACTAGAAGAGAATTGAACCCACGACACTTGGGTGGAAAACTGATTCATTTATCCACTCGGTCGAATGATGTATGCATGTACACGTAAAACTATGAAGATTTGGAAATATGAATGATACTGACCTATTTCAGTTTTCAGATCATCATCTGTACCGGCGTAGAACGTTTTAATGGTTTGCTTCAGTTCTAACTGCTGTCGTACTATATTTTCCAGCCTAGAATGGATATGTTTAATCATTAATTCAAAATTTAACACCATAAAAAACATAGCCTTTCAACAATTCATAGTAATATTATAGGCGAGAGAAAATTTTATTTATATCAATTGAAATAAGAGAAATGCTTCAAGTAGACATTTTTTATATATTTGTTTTAGCACTACCTTGCTTTGGCGAGTTCTTTCTTGGAAATAAAAGTCATGATGTTCTTCTCAATTTCATCTATTTCAGACAGTCTCTGTCGCAGAGGGACCAGTCTCTGCACTAGTTCTTCCTGTTGGGCGACAGCATCCCGAATCTTTTCTTCTTCAGTCACGATCTTCACTTTCTTAGCATCGTAATCTTGCCTTTTTTCTAATGCGTACTTAACACTCAATTCTGAAAGAGCAGAAAAAATCAACATCTAGTTGGCTACACCAGACAAAGCTGGGGAAAAAATACTGAAACTGTGCTGAGTAAAAATACCAACAAAACCTTTTTGGAAAAATGCGAAAAAAATCGGAGCAAAGCCCCAGCATGCTACTGTTATAAGTTGATCTATAAATTCCAGACAGAAATAACTGGAAATTACATAATGCCAGAGTTCACTATTTGAGTTTTTGTTGTCTTAGGCATTACACAAAAAGATTTTTTGCTTTATAGTAATGATACCACAAATAATAATACAGCGCCCTTGAGGTAATTTTTCACAAAAACAGCGCTATACAAATTATCCAAATATTATTATCGTATGATGTGATTATTTTAGTTCCCATTGTAATTTATTAGGGTTTGGACTAACCTAATTGAATAATTTCTATCTTGTACTGTTTGGTCATCTTCCTGATGCTCTCGAAGCACTTGTTGTACTTGGTGGCATCGAAGATGGCGTCGAAGCGCTCCTTCAGCTTCTTGCCCTCCTCCAGCGGCCAGTTGGAGTCCTCCTGGTGGCAGAATATCACATTGTTCAGAATCGCCTTGGAAACTCCTGGAATATACAAAACATACATATTCAAAAAGGTATAAAAAATCAGTAGAGGGAGCTGGTATATACTGGGTACATAGCTCATCTTTTGAATTTCTGGTCATCCAATGAATTTATTGGAAACATTCCTTCCATGATATAACTGTAAGAATCTGTTGCACAATCCAACTAACATTCTGAGACTTAATGTTCACATTTAAAACCAACTGATTGTTTGTTTTCTTTTGTGCTTCGAAACCTCACTTGTTGTATCTTACCTACGTAGAACTGGTTCATAATTTGTTTTAAGCTGTAAGTAATAATTGTTTATTTATTTACGTAGACACACGATAATAATATAAAGTAATATAAATAAACCTAAAAAATTTGTGATGCATTTATAGTGACACAAGTTCTATGTTCCCTGCTAAAACCAAATAAAAAATACAGTAGTCACGCCCCCGACTGGACAGATAAGATTGAACATTGGACGTTTAAAAAAGAGGAGACTATCTAAGATATATGTAGAAGCCTAATGGCAGTGTTATGACACCAATCTATTCAGACAACCTACGTGGTATCAGTAAGCTCCCTGGCTCCGGACTCAGAGGTTGTGGGCTCAAAACACAACATAGGTAAATATGGTAAATAAAATGGATTTTTCTGATATTGTATTAAAATAAAGTATGTTTGGACATTGTTACAGAGTGAAAGAAACTCAGTATTGCCCTGGTGAGAGACCACAATTCAGAATCGAAACATTATTTGGAATGGCTTTAGCTATGTTTAGTGAAAGATTTGAATAGCCAGGTACTTCCGAACCTACCTCACTTCCTTCAACTTTACTACATTCCCACCCAAAGCTGGGGAGCCATAGTCCCACTGGCATTAAAAATAAAACAAATTAATCGTACCCAAAATACTGGCGATGGTGGCATCTGTCTGGCCACAGCGCCCACTGATTTCAATTGGATTTGTCAGGTCATCGATGATCTGTATGGTAGAGTCGATTGACTTGAACTGCATGGTCTTCTGCTTGATCTGTGCCTGCATGGACCTCACTATCATGTAGCGGGTGTCGTTCGGGCTGACAAACTGAAATAACCAAATCATTGTGATAATAATGAATATTATGCATGATTGTCGGTTTCTTATTTTAACTATGTGGAAAATTTTGATTTGGGTACTAGCCACTTCACCATTTGTTTTTCGCAAGGCACAAACTGACAACTTTTGTAAATATTCCACCATTCAAAATTCAAGCAACTAATACGAAATAGCTTTTGACAAACTTTTTCTTAAAGTGATTCACATAATATAGTAAATATAACATAATCGTCAAACATTTAATAAATGTCTGCGTACACTGAACACTAAGAAAGTGCTGGGTAACACTGTGACACAGCAAACTTTTAACCGGCAGTCTAAATTCGATGGATGTTGACACACGTTGGAAGCTGGTCGGTGAGAAGGCTGTTATTTAAACGCATGGGACTACATTTCCACAGCATTAAATAGTTTGTTTAGTGTATGCCGAGTGCAATATGATCAATTACTTTCACAATGAAAAATAACTCTCGACTCCTCAAATGAACAAGAACTTGGTGTCATATTCATATGCACAATGTTATGTTGTAGAAAATACTAACAGAGGAGTTGTAGTTTTACCTGAAGGCGAATTTGTCCCAAAACTTCTCGACTTTTGTTCACCTTGGGATCGTGGACAAAGCTCTGGCCTTTATTGCAATTTGGTGGCAGCTCACCGCATAATGCATATTTCAATGATTCTATTATAGTAGTTTTACCACAGCCATTTTCACCCAAGATCAGTGTCAGCGGTCGTTTGAACACAATCAATTGTTGATCATTTTCGTCGGGACCAAAACTACGAATACCACTTATGAGGAGTTGTTTGATGTTAGCCATTTTGACAGGGTACTACTCAGACATTAAGAAAATAACGAGATGTTTGCTTATCTTATCGACAGAAGTAAATTTGCACCATCGCAAGGTACAGACTACAGCTAGTTGGAGCCGGCAATATGAAGTGTCAGTTATCGGATTGTTTCTTGTCAAAAATAACTTTGCCGCGCAATAGCCGTGGTGTTGCCGTTGATAAAAAATCAGGAAAAGTAAGAAGAAATGAGCGGGATATTCGATTAATATACGAATTCACTGTTGTACTCATTTTAGAAATGTTATTTTTAGATACAAAGATATTTAAAAAAAAGAGATTCATTATTCAAAGATTTAATTCAAGTATACATGCACACATTTGATACGACTGTAAATGATTACAAACGAAACATTTAGTTCATGTGTGATTAATTCCATTGAAAAAGGTTTAAGATAATATTAAGCCTATTTATTTATTTTCCGTCAAAATCCAGACTATTAAACACAAATTTCAACATAACAAAGTAAAGAATCGGAAACAGTAGAAATTCTTAAAATAAAGTATTTGTTCTCGTAAAAATAATTGTATGTTTTACCCTCAGGCATACTTTTCTTGCAATTCAAGTCATCACTCATTCTAAGTAATGAAGGTTTTCGGTTAAAATAACAAATAAAAGTATGACATTATTTCCCAAAGAGCGCTGTATACATTTTTAATAAGTTTTCTTTCTCTGAACAACCCCGTCTCAATTTTGGCGATCGACCAATCCCGTCAGGCCCTGTTAGTTTTACCCATGGTGAACATTTCAGACAGCGAGTGGCTCGTCGTTGAAGACGACGGCTGAGAAACGGGATAGAGAAGAGAGTTTTTCCTCGATCGTGGTTTTGTTACTCCGTAGCTTATTTTGCTTGTCAGCTCCCTCGACTCGGGCTCGCCTTGCTCGAGCCATATGCCCCAGTGTGCTCTGATTCGTGGTTGATTCTGCTCGTGCGCGAAGTGTTTTTCGCTGCTCGCGACGTTACAGTTCGGGTTTTATCGGTTACTATTATTTTTAGTGTCTCTGTAAATATCAATTTAAAACAAAAAATAATGACAATTTACTGAACGTTTAAATAAGTGAGAACGCCTCGCGCGTTCTGTGCCAGCGAATGTGTAGTTTTATTTTATGATTTTAGTGAAAAGGTGAAAATAATCCGGGAAATAGCCAATACATATAGGAATGCCAGTCCGTAAGCAAGGTGATACGATTGTCAAATTATTTAGAAATAAGATCTTTTGCATGCTCGCGAATATTTACGTGTGTGGTGGCTTTCATTTACGTCACCTGTCATACCTTGTCAATACGAACACAGCGCACATTCCCCCAGGGGTTGTGTGGCAGTAACAGGGGTGCTTTGCCCTAGTATTGGGGATATCAATAAAAAAAGTGTTGCCATAATTAGGATAAACATATACTCAAAACCTGGTTTTGCACAATATTTTTACGATTTTTCGTCTAAACGTGAGATAAACGTGATGATTAATATTGCACAATAATCATTATGTCATACCTTGTAGGAATTCTGTGTTTCCCAAGGCCTAATCCTGGTCCTTCAGTTTGAGACTTCAAGGGAGCTTTTGTTATGATTAAAAATAATACTAATACATATAACTATTCTTAATAGTTAATTTCCGATCTAAAGATGGAAATATAACAATCCATTTTCAACTTCTATTATAAAATACGATATTTATACATTGTGAAAACGAGCGTGTTCTTTGTGATAACGTACTTACACACCTAGATAATACTAAAAAAACAGTGTGGCACATGCTAGATATTATAATTTATTCTGCGCCCCCTTATAAAATATGACACATGCAAATTGGTTCCGTTTTATTTAATAAGGATAAACGTGGATTGACTAATGATAATGAAGATGGTGATTTGAGGAACAAAGCTCCTGTTTCGCGTATTTTTTTATATCGCTGTACCAATCACGTTTGGTTTAGTTATTTTGGTGGAGACGTAGATATAAATTAAGTCTATTGTAACAAATAGTTTTGCCGGGACTTATTTCAAAGGCCAACAGACACTCTAAAAATGTTCTTGGCGGGGATTCTTAAAACAGGGCTGCTAGTCACCGTTATTCAGATGGATTCATTTTTTAATTGAAACGAATTAGTATCTTTTAAATTGAATAATCACGGCACGACATTTGTGAAGACCCTTTTGCTAGGTATACTATGCGAGTTTAATTATATATTATATGTATTATTGTATTATTATAACAATATTCGCTTTGTAGACAAAACAGTACTAATAGTAACTCGAAAACCTGAAAACTGAGCTCAAAAAATTAATGGTTTCTTTTTGGAGAGTTGGTTTTGAAGTGAACTTGAGTGAAATAAAAAAAAATCTGAAGACAGTAACGTCATTAACCTCTAGTGTGCTGGAGGTGCCAATAGTCACCGGACATTCATCATTATCTTTTCAGGGGTTTTTATCCCGCAAAACCTGTTGTTCGCATATTTAAATGAACCGCAATCGCTTTTCAGCAAAATAAACAATCCATAGAGATATTTTGCATTGTCGAGTAATAAGTATTTGAAGTTTGCTTACGTCAGTACGACTGAAAAAAAAACGTTACCACTGTTTGTATTAACAGGTAAACTTCATGCAATTTAATTTTATTTTAAAGTAATTTTTTTCAGCCACACGAAAATACAATAAAACGACAAAAAAATCACATTTCTTAATTAAACTTTTTTTAGTGACGAGCGGGAAAAATACCAATTCTTCGAATATAAGTAGCTACTCCAGAAAACAAAAATTAAAAAATACATAAATATATTGATCTGAGACGATAGCATAATTGTCACAAACATCATTTTGTAAAACACAAGTGAGTTATTACGAAATCACAGTCGGCCAGGTACGATGGAAATCGTGCCTTGCGAGAATCCGGCAGTCCAGAGGTTAAATGTAACAAGGAGATCGTAAGGATAGAATGCAAAACATGACCAGGAATTAGTAGGTACTGCATAAAAAAGCAAAGTTGTGAAAATACAGAAGACTTAATAAAAGCCTACGATGGAAATGAAATTCCCACAAAAGCTATTTATCCATATTACAATTAAATTTGCCAGTGTTTCCTGCCAGTCATCACCTCTGGCAACAAAGTTACTAGTAACAACTAGAACAAATAATAACTTTTCATAGAAAGAAATATGGTAAGGGTAACTTGATTGAATCACAAACAATAATTAATCAGGTCAATGACATTGCAAAAAAATAGCACTACTCTAATAAGAAAAAGGAGACCACGTAGGATCACAGGAATACACACTGTGGTAAAACACCAGCTTGGAAACCAACAGATAAAAGACTACCAGAAAGTCTACAGGAGAGATGGAGCGATGACCTCAAAAGAGGTGGAGGGCCAAAGTGACAGGCCCTGAGACTAAAAATAGAAGAAATCGAAGGGAACAGGAAGGGAGTCTATTATTCTCAGTAATCTAAAGACTTGGGTTAAATGACAAGACGATTTTGATAATGAGTTAATTATGGTGAGATGTTAATTAGATTATGACCCCGATCCTGTTAAAAATTGTCTGCGCCGTGAATGGATAAGATTTTTTAACTTGGGAAAAGCTTCACTACAGCAATAATAGTTCATAATGGACACCGTAATTAGAAATGTACAGTGAACTTTTTTATTAGTGATTAGTTTTTTCACAGATATCTTTTTAGATTTACATGATACCCCACAAGAGTTCCATGGGATTCCAACTGTGGGGAATATTGTGAGTACCTGGCTATTGAGTATTCAGATTTGGTCACCGAAAATTGCTACAACAGTGTAATCAATGGATATCCGCCGCGATTTAACCGTGTCAAAAATAGAAAAGATATTTTTTAAATGTATATTTTTCACTCTTAAAACAAATGTTTCTTGAGTTTTGAAAGATACCCAACTTATAAATTGCTGAAAAGACGATGAAATTACAGCTTGACTGGTTAACTTTGCAGATGGTCAAAGGAGGAACTAACGAATTATTACTGAAATTCTATATATGTATCCACAAAATCTACACTAGTGACGCCACCGACTGTAAATGTAACCATGTCAAGCTAGTTTGGTATTAAAATTATGCCAAAAATAAAACTTTCCCATGCTACGAATAGTGACAATCCATCATTATAAGCGGAGAATTTTGCTTGTGAAATGATCCATTAGCAAGTAGAATGTTAAATCAGCGACTCCCGGGTGGGAACCCGACGTTTTAGGCCACTCGGCCATTAACCGGTCAACACCCACTCTGAAAGCAATAAAAAAGTACTAAAATACTACAGATATCATTGCACATTATGTGGTACGACCAATCTTCGTTTTATTTTGTCTATGACGTAGAAACATGTGATTTTCAAGTAGCCAAAGCTCACTGGACGAGATGGTGGAACTCGGTGGCTGGGAATACGTAATAATTGGTTGGAGACGACGGAAAAGAAAACTGCCCGCCCACGCCCGGCGGGACACATCTCGCATATTATTCTAAACGGCTATACAAAATGTAAAACACATATTTGTACATTTATTTTTAAAGGTCTGTCGGTGGTGTGACGTCATTGTCGAGTGTCGGTAAGCTAGGCGCTTTCAGGAATCAATATATTCTAAGGTTTTCAATCACAACAATAAGGTAGGGAATCTGTGGAAAATATCAGATATAAGTTTGTACTCATACTATTTGTTGGTTATTTTGAAAAACTTACTATTTCTTTGTACCGGGAGTTAGCCTGAGAGCTCTAAGACGCTCTCAGAACCAAAAGGTCGAAAACGTTTTAGCACGCATTTAAAAGGAAATTCACATAATTTACAAAAACAGAAATCTGTTTGAAGTTGGAATCAACTGCTTATTTTGTTGAATTGTTACTCCCGGATAGAGTAGAGGATCCGAGTTCGAGCCTCGGTTGTGACCATTGTCTTTTTATTTTCTGTCTTTTTCTGTTTCATTTTTGTGTTGTTAATTATTGATATTCTTTAAATATTTTGAAATCTGTTTTTCTAAAGTAGCAAAAGCTCTGGAATGGTGAGCTCTGGCATCCTGATTTCTGCACAGCTTTTTCTGTCAGCAATTTATAGGTTAATGCAACAAATTTCATCTTCCAACGTCATCTCCATCTTGAGCTATGGTGCTTTGATATTACGTCTTATAATAATAATAATAAATGGATAACTTTTATAGCGCCGTTTTCGTGGGAAAATCACCTCAAGGGCGCTTATAATTTTTTTCCGTTTTTTTTTGTCTGTTTAGTAAGAAAAAAAAGTCGAAAAAAGAGTGGACGGGCAAAACTGCGTAGTAAATACTTGTGAAAAAAAAAACTGTTCTTTAAAATTTGTTAGATGTTCATGTTTTGTCATTATATTCAACGGGTGTAAAATATCAAGCAATAACGAGTGCTTCAGCGGTTAAATCTTTGGCTCTGGGCCCAGACGCCATGGGATGAAAACCAAGGGCAAAAGATTATCTAATAGTCCAATATCGCCCTGGTGAAAAAACCACCATCCGCACTCGAGAAGTTTATCGAAAAGATTGAATTAGTTAGTATGTCTGAATAGCCAGGTTCTCTCAAGTTTTATCTCCTCCTGTCGGCGCAAATAAGAATTCGTCCAAAGAAGCGAAGCTAGCAGTCCACAATGGAGTGCTTATACCAACCCTGATGTATGGCAGTGAGGCATGGGACTGGCAGAGGAAGGATGAAAGTAGACTGAATGCTGTGAAAATGAGATCCCTGAGACGTATGTGCGGTAAAATCGTGTACGACTGTATTAAAAATGTGAATGTAAGGCTGATGTAAGCGTAATGAATAGGATCAAGAAAGGGACGCTTAGACGGTTATGAACGAAGAAAGGAGTGTGAAAAGAATATATGATGCGAAAGTGAATGAAAAAAAAAGTCGGGGACGCCCCAGAAAGACATGGCACGATCAAGTAAATCAAATACTTGAATCGGGTCATGTGAAGAGTCAGAATAACAGAAGAGTATGTATGAGACGATGTATGAATGTGAATGAAGCAAGGAGTGTGTGTCAAGACAGAGTTGTATGGTGGTTCGTCCTCTCTGCCTACCCCTGCGGGGAAACTGCGTGATGGTTAGTTAGTTAGTTGCTTTTATCTCCTCCTCTTACCCCACTCCCCGCAGCAATCATCGCAACATTCCCCTAGTCGCCACAAAAAAAAAGCTATGACCGCTTTGAATTTAAACACGATTTTTTTCCCTCACTAAAACGATAACAAAAGTTAGTTTGTTTCAATGAAAGCTAGACTATGATAGTTTCAATGAAAGAAAAAGTTACACAGGTATTCATTTTTGTTCAGATCTAGTATTGAAGCAAGAATATCTCGAGACCTTTTTAGCGCCTGAGGTTATACAATTTTCATAGCATATCGCTGGGCGGATTGCAGCGAAGGAAAATCGATATCCTGTTTATTATTTGTAGTATCGGGCGATTATATTCTTGTTTTGGAAAATTGACGAGGTAAGCTGGACCTAGGAAGTTGTCAGCAGCAAAAGGTTACATATCAATTTACTTCGTATTTCAAAGGAAATTCACACTGCACCCCGATAACTGAATTCATCAAAAACTCTCGAACTGTGAGCTCTGTTTTTTTTAATACTTTTTTTATAATGAACACCGCACAAGTGTTCCAACTGTTCCCAACCGTCTAAAGCCGGTGAGACTATGGCATCTACGGTATGTTGTGAGGCTGAAGGTAGTGGGGAGGAAAGGAGATGGGGAAGAGGATGGTTGGAAAACATATCATGAGATTTGCACAACTTTTCTGTCTGGAGGTTCAAGATCAAATTATTTTATTTTCAGTTCGCAACATCATTTCCGCAATGAGCTACGTAGATTTGAAATATTCACTGAACCAGTAAATTAAAACGCTTTACTGTTTGTTCGATGATTTTCAATCCAAATTTTGAGCGAAACCGAGTAGTAGACAGCCTGCGTGGTCGAGTTGTAAGACGCTCGACTACGAATCCAGAGGTCGCGGGTTCAATCTCGGCGTGCGCAATTAACTTTTATTTAATTAACATGTGTCGTAGTTATAAAAATATTTAATTCTTATAAAAATAATATATTGTATGTTTGCGGCACGTTCAAGAGTGGTAGATACTTTAAGTCTCGCCCTGATGAAAGACCACCATTCAGAATCGAAACGTTGCTTGAAATGGCTTTAGCCGTGTTTGGTGACCATATTTGAATAGTTAGGTACTTCCCAACCTTACTCTTCACCATCTCCTTCCCCTCCCCGTTACTTTCACCTCACCTAATTTTACCTCAAAACATACCCCGATGGCTCTAGACGGTTGGGAGCAGTTACAGCAGAACTCTTGTGCGGTTTTTACTATAAAAAAATAAAAAGTAATGCTATTACTTTTGTAATTAATCACTAATTTTTTTTAAAAAATTCGCCTACTGAGAAAAAGGTTAGGCACAAACTTTTCTAGTCTTTTGTTTTTTTTTCTTCTTTCCTATCATTTTTGATAGGCTTTGATTTAATTTAATTTAATTATATACGCCCTCATGGGCTTTTACAAAACACATGATATAAAACATAAAATAATAGTGACATAAAAAATAACAATGATTAGCACCCAAAAACATAATTAAGTTGATAGAAATATTATAATGCAAATTAACACTAGTATTTTTGATAATAAATAATTGAGTTAAAATGTCACTCAATCGAAATATGCGTTCGATCGTTTTTTGGATTGCTGTATATTACGCGATTATGTGGGCAGCTTTTGCAATTGACGAAATATGATATTCTCCATTCAATTTATATTTAAACTCGACTGCAATAATACATAAAAAAGATTTCCATACAGGAGATTATGACTTGGTTGATATATTGAGATGCTGGGCGGTGTGAACCTTACGGAAATGATACTGTATTATCTAAAGGGAAAGGTTAATCGTTCATTAATCTAACTTGCATTAATGTTATGTCAGGAATACGAAGATTGATGCAAATAATATGGTAGTAACTTTGTAGCGGCTCACGAAGCGTGAATTTGCACATTTTCTTCTGCTCATCGGGGAAATCCTCCAAAGCGACCCATTATAGAAATTGGACCATGGTGTGATATACACTGGAAACTCTATGGTTAGCTCGGACGGGATAATAACAAGGGGAGGTTGTAAAAGTATGGGTACAATATGACACGTTGATAAAAAACACAAGTGATTAGTACAGTTCTTGTCTTGTCTAAAGTTAGCCGCATTGTTCATTTTTTTATGTCATGAAAGTCGTTTTTAAAATGTAGAATTTTTATTATATTTTTGGTTTGTTATAATTTTTGACAATTTACGTTTTTTATCATTTAAAAAAGGATTACCTCAGTGGCGTGCCTGGAATTTTCTTCTTATTTCAAGTTTTATCAGAATTAAGGGTTTTGATTTTGTTTTTTTTTTTAAAGAAAGAAAAACATTCCCCGGTTACGAATAACTTGAAAATATTTGAAAACTCCTACAGCCATCATAAGCTGAAAAATTTGCTCGTGAAATGGAGGACTTAGTTGGCAGACGAATTGAACCCACGGCGTCCGTTTGATAGATTCTCCTATCTTAACAAACGGATTGCAAACTTTGGAGCACAGACGTCAGGTGGGAATGCTGTCCTTATTCTACAGGTATTTCAATGGAAGATGCTCCGAGGAACTTGCGTAATTGATCTCTTCGGTACCGGTGCACAGTCGGGAAACTCGCCAAACGTGCGTCCAATATTTGTACACGGTTGAAATTCAATACATGAGAACGGGTCGCTTTTATGACTCGTTCTTATGTTCAACAGCTCGGCTGTGGAACGATTTTCCGGCCTCTGTGTTTCCTCCCTCCTTCAACATAGGACTCTTCTAGACCCAAGCTCACTCCTGTGTAGAGTTAATGTAAAAAAAATCGCGTTTGTCCACTCAGCTATTAAAAGGTAATTGTTATGAAAGATTTAAAAAATCTATTTTATTTAAGTCGCACCTCATAAAAGATCCTCCATCTGTAGGTGCTGTGTACAACTAGTGAAACTAGATCTTCCCAGTTGGGCGACGTTTTGAAGCGGGTTGAGGAAGAGTCTCAAGGAAATTATTTGTTAATGCGGAAGAATCGTTCCAAATCCATTTTACAAAAGGACGACATTTTGCAAAGGAAACGAGTCAAAGTGGAGACTTGTCAAACAATCTCCTTGCCGAAAGGACAACTAGTTGGAAAAATAAATAAAAAATTCAAAACCAAAATTATTATATCATCGCTGGAAAGGCAAAAGGGCTTAAGGGGCACTTTGGTCAAAAATGAGTTAAATATGCATTTTTGATCAGTTTTTTTTTCTGCATTGAGAACTTTGACTCCCGTTTGATTCTGAAGACTTGTAGCCTTCAGCCATCTAAAATATATTTACCATTTGGGAGAAGCCTTGACTCGAGCGACACAAGTTTGCGACTTTTTTCACTTTTTGCCGCTTCAGGTAACTCAGTGAGAGCATTGCGTTACCTGAGTTATTTTTTTATTCATAATCCAACCAGGTTCTGAAGACTTATGATTTTTATTGTAAAATAAAAATAACTTTAAAGTGCACTGGTGTAAACTTCCCAAAATGGCGCTTCAGCCCTTTTGGGTTTCCGACAACTATATTCGGGAAAAGTCACAGCACGCCCCTGGAATTTAAGTTTTACATATTTTTAATAAATACTATGTTTGCATCTATTATTATTTTCCCTCGGATAAAAACAATCAACTATTTTCAAGTTAAGGACGCCAATGAAGTAACTATGGCCAACACTGCTAAAATGTTACCCCCGTCAGTGTAGGTACCTACCATTGGCTTTGTCTCCATTAGCCATTGGTCCCATTATAACTAATTTATTACGAGGCCTTTCTGTTCGTAATTACCTTCTTTATTGCAATTTTACCCTAACACCCCAATCGGCACACACACAAAGAAAGCGAAAAGAGCTTTCTGGAGCTTTTTTCGATGAATTAAAAAAAAATTACGTTTTCGCAACACAAGTCTTACAGGCAGTAGCCATTGAATCTAATCACCCATTTGTTGAGTGAGGCTATGTGGCAGAAGGAATATTACAGGGAAAACACTAGGTCAGGTGAATCTACCATATTATTAACTAACTAACTAACCATCACGTCGTTTCCCCGCAGGGTTAGGCAGAGAGGACGGACCGCCATACAACTCTGTCTTGGCACACACTCCTTGCTCCGTTCACATTAATACATCGTCTCATACATACTCTTCTGTTATTCTGACTTTTCACGTGGCCCGATTCAAGTATTTGATTTACTTGATCGTGCCATGTCTTCCTCAGGCGTCCTCGACTTCTTCTTCCATTCACTTTCGCATCCTATATTTTTTCACACTCCTTTCTTCGTTCGTTCGCTCTACATGCCCAAACCATCTAAGCGTCCCTTTCTTGATAATTTTATATTAAATTTAATATGGTTTTAAACCTTTACCTTCGACCGTGTTAAAAATGTGGATACCAGAAAGAATGTAAGGCTGATGAGGTGTAATGAATAGGATCAAAAAAGGGACGCTTAGATGGTTAGGGCATGTAGAGTGGATGAACGAAGAAAAGAGTGTGAAAATAATACATTCCGCGAAACTGAATGGAGTAAGAAGTCGGAAAATATGGTACGAACAAGTCAAATACTTTGAAGAGTCAGAATAACAGAAGAGTATGTATTAGACGGTGTATGGATGTGAATTCAGCAAGGAGTGTGTGCCAAGATAGAGTTGTATGGGGGTCCGTCCTCTCTACCTTCCCCTGCGAGGAAACGGCGTGATGGTTAGTTAAGTAAATGTAATTTTAAACAATTTAGTGACTTGTTTTAACACCACCGATTGTAAACAGTTTAGGTGTCACTAAGATATTTTCAAGCAACGTTTAAACCCTTGAAAATATTAACAAAGCGTCGTTCGTTTCAATCCTTAAATAGTTATATGATGTATTTTTCACACAAAACATCGATATAGATTTTTTCGACAATGTCGGTAATTTGGAAGCGTTCTCCAGCCCAACATTATCGATAAAATCCATATCAATGTTTCATGCTAGGGCCGCTGGTGTAGTTTCCATTTTGAAAGAATATCTAGCCTTTCACTAAGGTAATTTCGCTCTGGTAGTTTCTCTCAATTTTCACTCTGAATCTAAAAATGATCCCGTTGATCTATCTAACTGTGTTCATATTCGAAATATTTTATTATAAATAAAATAGCTTAGAAACAAGGAACAATCTCTAGCTTGTTCGATCTAAAGGAACGTGTTTATAAGGTGGGAGTTCTTTACGTTTTAAAATCTCTACCGACTAGTACGTTTTATTTTGGTAAGGAACCGGTTCCAGTTCTTTTCAAATTCTAATCTCTACCGAATAATACGTGTTTTTTTCGACGAGGAACCAGTTCCAGTTATTTTCGTTTTCAAATTTCTACCGACTAGTACTTCTTATTGTGGCAAGGAACCGGTCCAAATCCAAAAAGAACTGAACAAATAACCGGATAAATCAAATCTTTTTTTTGCGAGTTCGACTTCAATTGAAGTGTTCACTGCGAAGGGTTCATTTTAAAGAACTAGCAGGTCGTGAAGCATTTACAAAACATTGAAGTTTTACCCAACGCAAAAAAAAAAAAATCGTAGTTTGTTATAAACACAATATCGTCTACGGAAAGGCAAAAGGCTTGAAGCGCCATTTTGGGAAGTTAACACTAGAGCACTTAGTTTTTTGTTTGTTTTACAATAAAATTCATATGTCTTCAGTACCTGGTTGGATTTTGAAAGAAAAAGTTAACTCATTGCTTTCTCTGAGCTTTTTAGATGGCTGAAGGACCACAAACGTCTTCAGAATCAAACGAGAGTCAGAGCACTTGATGCAGAAAAAAAAACTGATCAAAGTGTCGCCGTAGCCCTTTTGCCTTTCCAGCGAAGATATTAAAAAAATATGTTATGTTGGCTCTTCTCAATGTGCTGTCCAATCTGCAAATGAGTCGTTTTCCTTTCATCTTTTAAAAATGAAATGATCAAATGATTCAGCAATTCAGACTAGAATTCGTAGCTCGAAGGTTCCGAAGTGTCGGGTGACGGAATACACAGTTGCCCGCCAGACGCGATTCAGTTTATTGCTCACGGAGTTGATCGTGTCCACCGTCGCGCTCTTAGCCGTCCGACTGCTGCCAAGTATTGGCTTAGTCATTTCAATGCCATTACCAACGACACTGATTGGATACAGCAGACGACATGTCGATAATTTATGCGTTATTGCTAGGAGATCAAGATTACGACAGGGACGGATTGGAAAAAAGCTTTAGGAACATTGCGAATTAGATCAGGTGTTCTCAAGCTGTGTAGCACCGTGACGCTTTTTACTTTTGGAATAACAAACTTTCGCGACACCGCCAGGAAATACACATCATGGACAGTGGCGTGCACAATTTTTGACAAAGGTAGGCAGTAGGAAAAACGGCGGATTAATTGATAATAAAGATGGGTACCAACAGATGTCACTTATTGTTATTGCATTTGTTCTGTAAAAGCACTGCCTAGACACCAACAAAGATACTAACAAAATCGAGTCACTTGAACGCGCACACAGCTCACAGCATACATGCGTACATATTGTATGTAGTCTAGTGAACATAGAATAATCTACTCTGACGTTGGCGGTGTTTGGGCATATGCAGTTACAGCTTTTGATACGTTATAGTAGGACGGTCGGCGGGTGGATTAGCGGAAATTCGCGCGTATCATTTCATATTGTTTAATCGAATATAATTCATATTTTAACGCGAATACGGCAGGGTAGCAGTGCTTATGTGCCTATACGGAGTGCACGCCTCTGATCATGGATGAGAGAGTATATTTTAAAGTAATATAGCTTTTAATGCAATTAATATCTTCACTACTAAACATATAATTTCCAATAAGGAGCAAATAATTAAGGTGAGGAGAATAGGACGAAATATAAAGGATGTGTTGTGGGTGTGACACCAGTCAATGATTGGTTGAAACATGCGGAGTAGGTGGGAAAAAATTCTCGATATTATTCCAAAATATATTCGCTTACGACGACATTGCCCCTTGGATTTCAAATTGAGAAAAAACTGACCAATCTAAAATCATGTATTAAATCCATTATTTGTAATTAGACAACTTCAGAATGGACAAGAAGTTAACACATCATTCATTGCATTTATTCTTTTTATGTTTTTTTAACTGTGTCTTCCTCTGCACTGAACTTTATTGATATCTCACGTATACTTTATGTCTCATTTCACTGTAAAATGGTTTCGAAATCTGATTCAACTTTTTGTTTGTTTTCACACTTAGGAACTCAATCCGGTTTCGATTGTACTAATAAATTTTACACAGCCCTGACGTAACTTGGGTAAAAGCTAACGCGTCGGCACCTGAACTATTAATACGTGGTGTTAAAACAAGGTCATTAAATTTAATTTGTTATGTCACACCGAAAGTGTTTTATTTTTAATTCAATAAATCTTTTAAACATTTATTATGTCGCAAAATTAAATTATTTTCACAATTCAGATTCAATACGTTGCTTAAGATTTAGCTGTGTTTAGGGACCAGATCTGAATAGTCAGATGTTTCGCTACCTTTCGTTTACCCTTCTCCTCACTTCACCCCAGCCCTTTACTACATTCTCCAATTGGAGATGGATTCCACTGACTCAGGGAGTTGGATTTTAGATGCAGAATTAGATTAGTGAAGTGGATCGGCTTTATTTGTTCTTTGAGTAACATTACAAAATCAGTTCGTAAAAAAATGTTCAAATAAAGCCATTATTATTGAAATTTGAATTAACTTCAAAGGATTAATGCGTATTTTTTAAATATTTAAATAATATCAATAATCAACAACATATCTCGGTTGTGACCTTTGTATTCTTATTTCCTGGCTTGTTCTGTTTCATATTTGTGTTGTTGATTATTGATATTATTTAAACGTTTAAAGCTATTCTGTTTCAAATTAAAACTTTTCGTAGCCCATGGATTGGGAACCTGCGATGTAGTTTGTACAAGTGTAACAATGGCCCGAATCTGTTACGTGGCGGAAGGAATATGGGTGGCGAGGGAAAAGGTTTAGATGAAGATTAATAGTACAGAAGGGAATTTAGCAAGGGAAGTGGTGGCCGCTTGAAGAAACGTTTCAGTGTGATTGAAACGGTTTGTAAAGTTTGTTAGTTTCGATTTCCGCCTCCAGAGCTCTGACTGGCGTTCTTGGCAACGAGGAATCGGCCAGCTAGCAACTCGGAACTTATTAAACAGGATATGAACATTGATTATTAATATCCAGGTGATTCTGAAAGCGTGAAAGATAAATAGTGTATTTTCACTGAATAAAATATTGGTCTCTCATGAGTATACTGGTAGGGACTACGCAGCTTTGCCAGAATTTGAACAGCATTTCCTAAAGAAATGAAAAGATAACTTCGTATAAGACCTTGGATATTATTTTAATTTTTATGACCGATCGGTTTCGCTTAGCCTAAGCATCATCGGGGTACAAAATTAGACTAAACAAAAATACAAAATGTGCGGTTCTATATACATACAGAGGGAGAACAAAATATAAAATAAAATAACAGAACAATGAGAAAACAATAGAATAACATTTAAATTATAACAAAGGAACAGAGAAAAAGAGAGAGATAATATGAATTGAAAGAGACAAACGTCAACTGAGAAGGTGATTAAAGAATAATGATACATTTTATGAGTTTACAGGAAATTCGTATCCCTAATATTGGACTACTGGACAAATTTACCTGATTATTAAAATATGACTATTAATTTTATTGGGTTTCTTTATTTCTAGTGCTTTTAAATTATTTAATCTGTTGCCATGATCATTTTTGTGAAAAATATGAGCACCGGTTCTTTTATTGAAAGTATGATCTTTTTCAATAAGATGATTAGCGAATTCAGAAAAAAACGTGGTTATTTAAACATCTTACATGTTCTTTGATTCTAATATTGACATTACGGGTTCTTTTACCAATGTAAAATGCAGAATAATCATTATAAACCAATTTATAAATTCCCAAATATAAAATATTTCCTTTATTCTTATCGATAAACTTGTATAAACAATATGGCATCGTAATGCCAATATTGATTTATTTATACTGTAATTCAAATATTGGTTTCCTTGCACCGATGAAACACAATGGCATCAACTACTGACATAATTTTATGAACATTTAAATTTGACTGTCCTTAAAGGGTAAAATTTTCTTAGTTGTACATTAAAAACCCTTCTTTGATACAATGTCAATTATGTTTATCTTTACTAAATAAATAAATTGGCGTGGAAATGACATTGCGCAAAGCTGAGCACTTTTTGTGGTGACAGAACTCACCGTTAGAGAGTTTTACCGTTTCATATGTTTATAATAGCAACCGTGTATGAGAACGTAGCTAAGGTAGCAATACACGATTAATCCTTATGTGACTGAAGAAAATTACACCTTTTTAACATTGACATAAAGGTTTCTTTTAGAGTATATTTTTTGCTGAAGTTTGCTGGACCACTTTTATGACGTAATATATTTCGACTCAGTTCAATGCTTGGGGAAGTGATAGGAATTTCACCAAGTACCATCTTTTTTTGGGGTTTTTAATCAAATACGTGATTACAAATAGTATAAAGGATACAGGTAAAGTACTTTGAACACAACAGTACATCATATTTATAATTTAAAATAAGATAAAATGATTAATAATTACGGACAAGCTTAAAAAAATCATATAAAACACATGAGGGTACCCGGGTACTCTTTCAGTCAGAAGTTGTAAATTATACTTATTCATTTTCCGCTAACATACCACCCTCCAAATATCACACGGTTATCTTCAATTGTTCATTTTCACTATTGTGGAGAAGTCAGGAAGTTTCAGCCGGTTAGACTTACTGGAACATTAAACAAATCTATGTTAAAAACCGAAGAGGGTACCCGGGTACCCTTTCAGTCACATAAAGGTTAAATTAACTATCTTTATGGTTAATTTTAGATTTTATTTTTTGATTAAACACCAAAGTACTGTTTTGCGTAGCTAGTAGAACTAAGGCATACTCAATTGGGAAACGCTTTGAGGTAGACAGATGTTAGTGGAAAGATAATTACAAGGAGAAGTGAAGGAAGTAACTGAATATTCATATCCGTTTCTTAATTAAACGCGAAGCCTCTCAAGTAACGTTTAGATTTAGAATTCAACCTTTTTCTAGAGTTTCATTTACTCTGGAACGAAGCACCATATATACTACTTTAATTTCACGTCGTCGGGTTTTTAACCCGCGATCTCTGGGCTCAGAAACATGGGTAGAGCAATAATATACAGGAGGGAGCGCTTCTGTAATAATAATAATATTTGGATGATTTGTATAGCGCCGTTTTTGTGAAAAATTACCTCAAGGGCGCTGTACAGATCTTATTTTCTATTACGACATATTAATTCCTAGTTTAAATAAGAAAATGTACAGGCACATACTTACCTGGCAGATAGACACACTTATTAACTTAAAATTATGATTTTTTTTTCCGGTTCAGGGCATGGGAGCGAAATAAAAAAAAATGGACTTTCTGAATTTGTCGCACAGTACAGGATTTGGTTAAAATTTGTATATCTAAAGGTGATTCGTCGAGAGACAGCTTATATTGAGATTCTTTTAATGAATTTAAGGATATGAGAGTCTGAAAAGGTATGTTTTCAGTTTGGACCGAAACTCTGTTAGGCTCGTTATACATCTAAGTTCTAGTCATTATTGATGATTTTTGCCTTACTCGACTAGACCTGGGCATGGCTAGGACTAGGGTTAGGGTATTTATACATCCATTCATAGCGAATGTCGACATAACGTTTTTATTTATTTGTACAACCACTTTTTCACAGCATTGTTATGAACGAAAATATAGGATATAACCTAAAAAACCGTTGAGTTACGTCCAGTTATGTCGCACATCAAAACGCACTGGGCGGAGTCGCCGGAGACGCGGGAGACGGAGAACATGCTTACATACCAAATGGTGGTGCTATATTATTTGAGAACTTGTCTTGTCTCTTTCTCTCTCGCGGTTTACGATGTAAAACCAAGAGAAAGTGATTTATCGCAAGTTTGTATAGGTTGGGTGAAAATATTTAGCTATACCTCCTTATATCGTTATTCCAAGGGTCTTTTCGCTTTGTGGGGGTTGTCATTACAGTTTACAATAATTATTACTTAGAGTATATAGAGTGGTATCTACCCAAGGCAGTGTGGTCAGTTTTTGATGATTTTTATCTGACTCGGCGGACCTGGGCGTGGCTAAGAATAAGGCAGGGTATTTATACATCCATTCATATCACATATCGACATAATGGTTTTGTTCATTCGTATAACCACTTTTTCACAGCATTGATATCAACAAAAATACAGCATCTAACCTAAAAAACCGTTAAGTTGTGTCAAGTTTAGTGGCATAATAAAAAATGTGGGCGGAGTCCCGCGGTGACCCAGGAGCCCAAGATCATTGTTACAGTACATGGAAGCGGAGTATTATATTTGTTGTGTCTTTCTCTCTCATGGTGTACGACGTAAAAACCCGGAGAAAGTTATTTATCGCAAGTTTGTATTGGTAAAAATAATTAGCTCTCTATCCATACATTGTTTCTCCATGAATTATTACGACAGACGAAATTAATGACATGACAGACCAAATGAATTCTACGTTCGAGGCTGTCTGTCAAATGTCACACCAGTATTAAAGAAGAAAAATGAAAATTCGATTTTTTTAAATTGAAAATAACATAAAATGTGTTTTTAACACCTCTAAAAATCTCTTTGATGGTTTTATAACTTAGTTAACACGTTTAGTTCGGCTCGTGCTAGCTTTCGATATCAACAACGTATCCCAATGATTTTAAAGTTTATTTGTCTGTTCTTAAAAAATGGTTTAAATAGTATAATATATTATTACAAAGTACCTAATTATTGAACCTGTTTTTTTATGTTTAAGGACAAAATGTTTATTTTTATTTTTATATTGACGGCCTCCGTGGTCGAGTGGTAAGACGCTCGACTACGAATCCAGAGGTCGCGGATTCAAATCCGACGTGCTCAAATAACTTTTATTCAATTAATATGAGTCTCTTTTAAATCAAATTTCAGACAGTGCGACTATCGTATCCTCAATTGGACGTAGTTATGCAGAAATCATCCAACTCCAAAAAGATGAAACCGAGAAAAAGGCTACATATGACGATACAAAAGCTTTGATATGCGTAATCGACATTTTGAAAGTTAAATCTTTATGAGAATTATTATAAATAGGAAATTTATAATTCATCAATGTATTTATAACATTTTTTAAATTTAAGTTACCCTTCATTTCAATGTTATTAAACTTTAATTCAAGTCAAATATCTAGAGTGTGCGTTAGTAAAAAAATGAATTACCAAAAATTTATTGCATTTGGAGCTTGGATGTTTTCAGCAGATATAAATTTCGTATTTATCTCTAGGATAACAATATGTAAAACTCGATTTTGGCAAATTTTGGGTTCTAGAGAATTACTAGTAAAACCACCCGAGGGGGAAAATGCATTTTCCGCAATCAGATTGAGATAAAAATGCTATCGTTGAATATAAATTGTAAATTGAGCTGCTTTTCTGATTTAATAAAGTGTTTGGTTGTTTTGACAGTTTTAGTAGCTCAATGAAATACGTATTTAATAAGGGGGTTGCAGGTTAAATTCACGGGGCAGCATAAACAAAGACGTATTTTTTAGATAGCAATAATTTTGTGGTTTTATTTTTTTATAGTACGCACAAGAGTTCCAAATGCTCCCAACCGTCTAGAGCCAGTGAGACTATGGCGTCCCCAATTGGGGTATGTTGTGAGGCTAAATGTAGTGGGAAAGGAAATGGGGAAGAGGAAGGTTGGAAAGGACCTGGCTATTCAGATCTGGTCACCAAAGACGGCTAAAACCATGTGAATTGTGGAATTTCGGTAGAGCTTTCAAAGTGATAAGAACTGGAACCGGTTCCTTGCAAAATAAAAAAAGTGCTAGTCGGTAGGGATTTGAAAACGAAAAGAACTGGAACTGGTTCCTCGCCGAAAAACACGTACTAGTCGGTAGAGATTTCAAATTGAAAAGAACTGGAACCGGTTCCTCGCCAAAATAAAAATCACGTTCCTTTAGGTCGAATTACTTTGAAGTCGGACTTCAATTAAAGTACTTGTAATGAAGTACTTCTTTATATGCTTTGAAGTTCACCTTCACAACTGTACTGCTGCAAATTGAAGTAGTTCTTTGTAATTTAACTTCCGTCGAAGTTTTGTTCAATGAAATGAATGAACGCTAAAATGAACTACCAACTTCAATTGAAGTATTTGTTCAATGAACAATGAATAATGTGGGAACTGTTGTCAAAAGAAGTAGTTATTTCAAAGTGGTCACAACGCTAGAGACAACCATTCACAAACGGAATCTCGCAGTTCTCGCAGAGTGGCATATACTCTTACTATCGCCCTGGTGAAAGACCACCATTCCGAATCGAAACGTTGCTTGAAATTGCATCCATGAATATTTTTGCATGATTTAGTGTAATGTCTGTAATATTTCACAGATAGTAGACTATTTGGATCTCCCAAAAGCACTGACGAGAAACGCGCGAGAAGTGGGACAGTTTACCAACGTCACAAAATAACCCAATTCTTGTCGGCTGAGTTTATTTTTGTTTACCGAACTCTTAGGCGAGTATTTATTTATAAATTCCGACTCTGCGATCGAAGGTTTACAGCAGAGATGGGTTAATTTAGTGAAATTGTGAGTTAAGCGGTTTAATATAGAGCAGGCAGAAGGTCAATGTTACCTTGTTACAGCTTAGTCTATTCGTGAAACGTATGAAATAATATTTTTTGTATTATTTGTAGATTTACTGTACAAGTATCAAAATGTTACACAAAATAAATTATATTCGTAAAAAGCCTTAACTTTGTGGCTTGCCATATTTATAAATAAAACAGATAAACTTTGTTTAAAATCACTTTTTTCTCAATATTTTTCTCGATCGGTTTAATAATTCTTCGACAAAATTTTGGAAATAAAAGTGGTTTTTTACAAAGTTTATCTGTTGTTTTTTTCACAAAATATTTTATTACAAATTACAAAAAAAATTACAAACGAGTATATGCCAGCACCCAATAATGAATAAACGTCACTTTGTAGCATTCTAATACAAGCAATACTGCAAATGATTTATCTGCAATTTTCTATGGGTAGTTAGAAAAATGTCTGAGGTTTCCAGTGAATACAATTTTTTAACTCTAATCCTTTAAATTTTATGAAAAACGTACTAAAATATCAGTAAAAGGTTTTTTAAATATATTTTTAATAGTTAATACAGCACAAGAGTCCCAACTGCTCTCAACCGTCTAGAGCCAGTGAGACTATGGCATCCCCTATTGGGGTATGTTGTGAGGCTGAATGTAGTGATGAGGGGAAGGAGATGGGGAAGAAGAATGTTGGAAAGTACTTGGCTATTCAGATCTGATCACCAAACAGGGCTAAATGGTAGTCCTTCTCCAGGGCGATACTTGGAGTATCTACCACTCTAAAGATGCAGTTTTAAAACCACCGAAGGCATTTTTGTTTTATCTAAAATTCAAGTGAACATTTCATAAATAATTAAAAAGATTACTGTTCAAGAATTCTATTCACTGAAAACCTTAGACATTTTTCTAACTAACCATATAGTATTGACAGATAAATAATTTGTAGTTTAGCTTGCACTAGAAAGCCAAAAAGTGTGTTTAGAGTGTGTCAATGAAACTAAAAATATTTATTAGTAAATGTTAAACATTTGTTATCTTTTGTAAGCTATTTTAGTGCTGTTTAAAATGTCCACTATTTGTGCATATTAGTTACCTAAGCTATATATGAGTGGTAGAAAAATTTATAAATAAAGTAGTTTTTAAATTATTGTAACAATGAAAAATAATTTTTCGTGATTCTATTAGGTACCTACGTGTAATTAGATTAATTGCAGTAAACCGAGCTGTCAGTTTAGTTTTTCATCAAGCAAGTTATAGTTTATATTTTCAATACAAATTTAAAGATTATAATTTGCATGTCGTAAAAATTGTGATGATTTTTTTCTGTGGAATCTGAGTGTATTGTAAAATGCGGTGACCAAATTGATGAGTTATACTTAATTTGACTCCGGACTAATAAAGTACCCTTTACAATGTTTTAAAGTAGATATATGACGATTCTTATTATGAAGTCGTACATTTTCGTTGCTTTATTTGTAATACCTGTTGTTATGCATGTTTATTGGTTGATTTATTTAGAAAAAAAAATGTGACGGGGCCAGAACTTGATCCGGCAACGGTGTACCTACCCACCAATTGATCGCATCTTCCAATCCGTTATCTCATAAAATGAGCAAATCAATACGTAATTTATTTTCATTTAATATTTAAAAAAACTCTTAACAATAATGTGTTCTTCATCTATGTTTCTCACGATAGTCGCAAAGCCATTTTCGAGAGGCCGATCAAATTTAGCCATTAACTTCGTATACTGATCTACAAACTTATATGTGCAGTCGGAGGCGTAGCTACTGTAGAAATTGTGGATACTAAATTATCGATGGTTTAAAAAAATAGTTCGTTTGTTCGTTAGTTCCCCTTTTGACCACCTGAACAGATATGTATACCAATCTGTGACAAATTGAAATAAATTGGCAGCGCTCACACTATGCCCAGAAAAATAGGTAAGTATATATATTTTTTATTGAAAAATGGCAAGTACCTTTGTTTTAACATCCCTATTAGTAAATATTTTTGATGCCGACTAGGTTTTCCTCGTGTCCAAGCTTCAATAAGATTTTATAGCATTTTTATATCGATTTTACTTTTTACTATGAATTCTACACACAGTCGTATTATTTTAATCATTAACTGCACTT
Organism: Drusus annulatus; assembly: GCA_022651775.1. NCBI lineage: Eukaryota > Metazoa > Arthropoda > Insecta > Trichoptera > Limnephilidae > Drusus > Drusus annulatus. The sequence goes on along the minus strand of JAGWCC010000253.1, from coordinate 486,197 downwards.
GATATTGATTCTGTAACTTTACTGGCACTTTATTGGTAATTTACTATTTATTTAATGTTACTGTTCATTTCCTGGTACATTACTGGTACTTTATTGATACTTTACTGTTAATTTAATGTTACTGTTACTTTCCTGGTACTTTACTGTTACTTCCCTGGCACTTTACTGTTACTTTCCTGGCACTTTTACTGTTACTTTACTGTTACTTTGCTATTACTTTACTGCTACTTTGTATATTTTGGGTTTCACAATGCATTGTACAGATTTTATTTTTATTTTTACTTTACCTGGAACCTATTTCACGCGTTAAATTCCTCTCCAAAGTATCCACTGTCCAAGTATCTATTATCCAAGTATTATTATTATTATCAAAACTCGATTTATCTATTCGTTTCTTTTCTCCTTTCACATACAGAATTATTAAATGACATCAAACAACGGCAATTGATTAAAAAAAAATTTAAAAAAAAATATATATATTGTTTTCTCTTAGAAATCAATAACTATTATCACCATCATCATCCACTCATTGTCAATCTGATTGCGGAAAATGCATTTTCCCCTCGAGTGGTTTTACTAGTAATTCTCTAGAACACGAAGCACGATCGAAGCACGTTTTCAGGCACATTTTTTCAGGACAGTGAACAGCGCAACTCTACTTGGCCTGCATACTTACTTTTCAGATAATCGTTCTAATTTCTACCTACGGGCTGATCCGGGGCAAGGGGGCGACCCGGACACTCGTGTGACCCCGAGCAATACATCTGAAGGGGGCAACATTTGTTGGCAAAAAGCGTATAAAATATATCCACCTCGAATACAAACGATCTGTTCTAACTGAATTTTTAAGCAATGCATAATGATTGCTTTATCAACTGGAAATGAAAAAACGCTTCGTTCTCAGAGCAAGAATATATTGGAGAGACAACATGGAATAACATAGAAAATCAACAAACAAAATAGTGAAATCTCTTGACCGTGTGTTAAATAGTGCTTTCAACTGCTAGATTTTCTAGACTCTGACCGTTTGATACTAGGAGCAAGAATATATATGGAAAGAGAGCAAAACATTTTTACCCAACCTATACAAATTTATGATAAATCACTTTCTCCGGGTTTTTACGTCGTAAACCGTGAGAGAGAAAGAGATAAGACAAGTTCTCACATAATATAGCACCACCATTTGGTATGTAAGCATGTTTTCCGTTTCCGTGGTTAGCAATCTAGACTCGGCTAGACCTGGGCGTGGCTAGGACTAGGTCTAAGGTATTTATACATCCAATTACAGCACATGTCGACATAATGTTTTCGTTTATTTGTAAAACCACTTTTTCAGAGTATTGTTATAAATAAAAATATAGGATATAACCTAAAAATCCGTTGAGTTATGTCTCGTTATGTCGCATATCAAAACGAAGTGGGCGGAGTCACCAGAGACGCGGGAGACGTGGGAGACGGACAACATACTTACATACCGAATAGTGGGGCTATATTGTGTGAGAACTTGTCTTGTCTCTTTCTCTCTCACGGCTTACGACGTAAAAACCCGGAGAAAGTGATTTATCGTAAATTTGTATAGGTTGGGTAAAAATATTTATCTATACAAATAAACAAAAACACTATGTCGACATGTGCTGTGAGTCCTAGCCACGCCCGAGTCAGGCAAAAATCATCAATACTGACTACAGAAGCGCTCCCTCCTGTATATTTTTGCTCTGAGCTTCGTTCACATATGTAATGTATTGTAATTTATTCGTTTTTAAAAATCGTTGACTTAAAAAAGGGGAAAATGTTACAGAACTTTGAAAAATGTTATGTGAACTTACACACACCGATCAGAAAAAAAGTTGAACTTATTGTGGGGGCGCGTTTTGGAGTGATTTATGATGGTCTAAAGCCTGATTACGAAATTTGAGCCTTGTGAAACGTAAATACTTGTTTTAACGGCCAGTAAAAAATTGTGAATAACGCTTTATTTCGTTCTTCCTATTCGTTAATACCTATCTTTCATAACTATTTTAACACTTGAAGTGCCCATATGCACATCAGCGTCATTCTTTTTCAGTTTAATGTTAAAAAAGTTAATATGGATTAAAAAAGTATGATGTCCAAAAATGATCGTTTTAATTTTTTCCAATTAATTCACTTTCATGATTTTTTTCTATTTTAAATGCCATTTTCATGTGCTAAATTATATTTCAGTTCACTATTAACATATGCATGGACAAAAAAACTTGACTTACTGCATGGACTGAAAACATAAAAAAATCTACGTAATGTAAAACTTTAACAATGAATATCTCCGAACACGATTTTAGGCAGCTGTGTCGTTCTTCCATCTGGATTCTCGGTTAGTTTTTCTGCCAGGTTTAGTTGTATTTAGTAAAGGCGTTAAAAGTAACTCAGGAATATATATTTCAGGTTTTTTTTTATAAGGTGTGATATGGTTCAACAGATATTCAGGAGCATATGTTTTGGGTTCAGAGTACGGTGTGACATAGTTCAATAGACCTTAAGAAACAACGTTTCGGTTTCAAAGCAAGGTGTCACTTAGTCCAACAGACATTCGGGAACATGTGTTTTGGTTTGAGAGTAAGGTATATCAGACATTCAGCAACATATATTTTGGTTTCCGAGTAAGGTTGTTTTGTCTAACAGACAGAAGACTTTCAGGAACATATTATGTTCTGGTTTCAGAGTAAAGCATTACACACTCAGGAACAAATATTTTGGTTTCCGAGTAAAGTTGTTTTGTCCAACAGACAAAAGACTTTCAGGAACATATTATGTTCTGGTTTCAGAGTAAGGCATGACACACTCAGGAACAAATATTTTGTTTTCCGAGTAAGGTTGTTTTGTCCAACAGACAGAAGACTTTCAGGAACATATTATGTTCTGGTTTCAGAGTAAGGCATGACACACTCAGGAACAAATATTTTGGTTTCCGAGTAAGGTTGCTTTGTCCAACAGACATACTCCCGGGAACATAGTTTTGGCTTCAGAGTGAGGTGTTGAAGACTTTCAGTAACATGTTATGTTCCGGTTTCAGAGTAAGGCACGACACACTCAGGAACATATATTTTGATTTCAGAAGCGCACCGTGCGCTAGAATTGCTGGAGGACTATCACTCCAAGCTGACCAAGACACAGGACCGCCAGCTGAGGATAGCCATCGAGAGGGTCATCAGGATATTCAAGTCCAGGCTGTTTCAGGCACTACTTGGTGAGTCTACTTTTACTATTATTCTAATTGTTTATTAAATAGATACGTGTTTATATCGGTGTGTTTTTCGTCCGCCATTTAAGGAATATTCCTATTCTGTTCACCTTCTGATTTATGTAACTAACAACGATCTCAGTGCGAGAAAATATATTCAGTTTCTGTTGGAATCTAAAGATTGTAAATATTTTAAAATATCCTACTACCATTATTGATCGATTTAATATTGAAAATATTACGCCAAGAAGAAAGCAATCATTTACAATTACGACAGTCTTATTTTATGATTGATTAATTAGCGTTTCCTATCAGCATGCCGAGCCATGTTTTCCGATTTTCGCGTTTTTCCAGAAATAAACATTTTCGGGTGGTATTTTAGAATCGATCACATAAATACATATTTTTTTAAATAATCGATTGAAACGGACGTAGTTTTAGAAACAAAACCCAGCTAGGTGAAAACGGGCAATTTTTTTCTCGCATTGTTTTAGACTATTAAAATGTTCGATTTAATTTTTTATCATTTTTTTTACGGGTTGTAACTTGACTTGCCAAGAAAATAATATTGGTTGCTTTAATCCACCCACTTCAGTATGTAGAATAATGTATGCTGAAATATATTATAGGTAGGTTCTTTATTAGGTGGGTAGAGATTTGAAAAGATTATTAAAAAAATAAATGTTAATTAAAAAATTCACACTCGTACGCACTCACAAAAGAAATTATTTTTAGTAAATTAAATTTATTAAAACCAGATTAATTTCCCCGCGACTACTTAATATATTATGAAACGTGACTAATTTCAAAGTACGTTAAGTGTTTTAGTAGCATTATAGAGCCGTATAAAAAAATCGAATAGAGATTAAAACTGTAATAATGAAACGGTATGTAAAATCTTATAGCTCTAGTTCATATAGTTTTAATTTCGACCGTTCCTCGCTAAAGGCTTGCTATTCAATCATAATTATAGCACCACGTAGGTGCTACGTATTCCTACAGCCTGTGAGCCACCCCTACCCACCCCTATATACCTCTACACAGCCTACACCAGTATAAGGCTGTATGGGCAACCAGTGGTCTGCGGACTGTGGCTTAGAAAATTTGTAACAGAACAAAAATCAGATAACAGACTCATTGAGGAAGCTAGTTAGACAACTTGACAGTGTAAATGTTTTCAGTTCAATTCAATTATTATAAAAACATTTCAAAATTAACAATTTTAGAGCGTTTTTAAAGATTTTGTTTATAAACTTTATTCAGGATGTGCAACAGAGTACAAAAACGATATTTTAAACAAGGGGGAGAAAAATAAGTGATCAACACAAGATAGATATAGTTCTAAAAATTGATAAATAAACATGGTGCATAAATAAGCAGCAATCAAACAAGCTGCAACAAAGTTTACTGTTTAAAGGCAGTTCCACTGACGCAAAATATGTAAATATCCGAAGCGATTCGATTCAACAGTCTTCTCTACTGCCATGGATTTTTTAAAAAATTTCAAAATAAAGACAAACATTCTCGGGTTATAAATAACCTAACAATATTTTAAAAACTCCTACTACCATCATAATAAACGGAAGATGTTGCTTGTGCAATGATGGAAAACTTAGCTAGCAGAGGAATAGAACCCACGACGCCCGGGTGGGAGTTCTACACGTTTTTCAACTCAGCTACCGACCGGTCAAAAGCCAATGCTCTCCATGATAGCCAAGTTTTCGAAACATCCACGAATCAATTTCAAGGAATGTGTTATAATATATCTAGACACCATTATATTATAACCCTTAGATGGTTCGTTCCGAGCATACCCAAGAGAAAGATATAGAAATGTAAAGAATATGCTGCTGTTAAGAGTGGTAAGTGACAATAGTTTTAGGAAATGCGAAGAGAGAGTGGATGCATCCTGCCTCGGTAGAAAGGAGGCCATGTTTGTGGAACCAGGAGAAATGCCAAATACTCAATTACAACAACCCTGGTCCCCGGTGAATTTGATCAAAATTAACTTTTATTAAGGGATTAAGGTGATACAAGGTAGATAGCACTGTTTGTTTAACCGTTTTATTGCTGGGGAGAATTGTTCTATAAAAATATATTTTATTTTTATTTATTTACTTTTTGTTTCTTAGATTTTTTTACATTACCTACCTCACTAGTTCATAAGAACCTGTTCTGAAGTAAGTGACTGTGAGTACAAGTAGAATAATATAAAAAAATGATGATATTTGTTACACAATTTTAGATGATACAACAGATACTGACCGTAAAACTCTCTTGATACCATTTTAGATACATTGACAGTAGGTAAAGTTGCAAGGCACTAAATTCTATAATTAATGACAGTGGATCCGATACAAATATACATACATTTTACATCGTAACAATCCTACAATTGTTTAAAGTGAACACATTACATTTTATACCTAAAGAAAAAACAACAAAAAAACGCTAATTTTAAAGTAGTATATAATAATAGTGGACTTAAAAGAATAATTATAGAATTATGGTGCAATATTTATATAATATCGTGTTATAATGTAAGAGGAATGTATTTTTTTATTCTAATTGGTTAAGGAAAATAACTAGTAAGAATATGAACAATTTTCAAGAAATTTGTAATTGTTAAAAATGAATTGGCAGACGCGTCACGCCGGGATAATGTGGAGGTTCCGGGTTCGAGTTTCGGTCGCAACCTAATCTTTTTCTTTTTTCATATTCTTTGAAAACCGTTAATATTCTTTCAGTAATAAAACAATTTTATATTCACCGATTTTACTAATTATTTTTGATAATTGAACAAAATAGTTTAAATACTTGTTATAAAAGACGTAAATGAAAATATTGTTACTTTTTGAGAACGTCTATATATTGACTCTCAGCACCCAAACGGTTAAAATAGAACTAACTGCGTATTTAACATGTTATTCTTTCATGCGGTGGGGATTTATTACCCCCTCTAATAAAGAATATTTTTACAAATATGCATTGTTAAATACGTGCAAATAATTGTATTTTATTTACTTATTTTTAGTTTAGATTAGTGATCCGCTAATCTAACGTTGAGCATGTCTGGCCTACCCCCTCTATCTGCACTCATTACGTTGAACTCGTCAACACGAGGGGTGTATGGAAATCGATACACCCTGTATTAAACCCGTCCTCTCAGAAGAGTGAAGATATTGTCTCTACAACCAACCCCATACACCAATCTATAATAGTTCATTGGATATTCACCCAAATACTGATATGAGCTTGTACAATTTTGCTTCCGTCATTTTCCTATAGGTGGCTTTAGCGGTAAATAGTGATCGAAATAAATAGACCATAGACGTCATGCTATAAACTTTGGTATCTGTCAACATAACCCCATAAAAAAATTAGTAGATTTGTGTCATAAAGTTATTCTCGATTGAAAATGTCAGATTGCGAGCCAAGATCTCGTCATTTGCGAAATGTGCAGCGTGACAATGCTCGACCCAAAAAGTGGTCAAGACATACTTGGAAACGTTGAAATGGGAAATCCTACCCCACTCACTGTATTCTCCAGACGTTGCTCCCTCTGACAATCACTTGTTTTGATCAATGGCACACGACCTGGCTGACCAGCACTTTCGGTCTTATGAAGATGTAAAAATTGGATCGATTCGCGGATCGCTTTAAAAGATGACCAGTTTTTTCAACGCGGGATTCGCACGCTGCCCGAAAGATGGGAGAAAGTAGAGGCCAGCGATGGACAATACTTTGAATCATTAATGGATAACCAGTTTTTTACAATAAAGACTCAAATTTCGGGAAAAAAAAACAGCCAAAGCAAAGATGTACACCTAAAAAAATATTTAACGCAAATCAGTAGAGTATCGAATACTTACGGCCGGTTTTCCAAAATCAAAGCTAAGTGAATGCTAAGATTAGTAAAATTTAACCTCTGAGCAGTAGGTACTCTCAGTATCGCCCTGGTGAAAGACCACCATTCAGAATCAAAACGTTGCTTGAAATGGCTTTAGCCGTGTTTGTTGATCATATTTGAGCCAGGTACTTCCCTGTCTTTCGCTTCCCCATCTCCTTCCGCTCCCTACTACCTTCAGCCTCACAAAATACCCCAATCGGGGTTGCCATAGTCTCACTGGCTCTAGACGGTAGGGAGCAGTTGGGACTCTTTTGCGGTATTCACTTTAAAAAATATTTTTAAAAACCTAATTATGCTAACATAACATTTTTGTGAAGGATAATTGAATTCCATTTAATCATACATATATATATATATATATATATATATATATATATATATATATATATATGTATGATTAAATGTATAATAATATTATATAATATTATATATATATATATATATATATATATATATATATTATATACCGTATATATATAGTTTTTCATTAGTTGTACGTAGAAGTTTATTCAATTCCAATATGTCATCTTTGGGGATGCTGTGTAGAGGCTCTTTTTAAGGAAAGGAAGGAGTGAAAGTGATCATTCGGACACAAGAACGAGTCGTCGAAGCGACCCGTTCTAATGTGTCGAAAGTCAAACGTATACAAATGTTGCTAATAAATAAATATCAAAATATCACAGTAAAGTATAGATATTTATGTAATGTACAGAAATTAAAATTTACCGATTTATCTTTTTGTGAATAAAACAAGTTTTTTTTATATCTTGAAAGATATTTTTTTACAACAAATCTGATAGTATTAATACGCTAAGCCGTCTTCTGCACATGGTTCGTTAGATGGCCGTTTTGGACGTTGATGCCTGCTAAAAAAATACTGGTAATTTTCGCTCATACGTAAAAAACTTATTGCGATTACGCAACGTCACGATTTACTCACTATGTCCCTTTTGACGCGTGTGTCAAGACTAAACTCGTTTGTAAATGAATGTTCTTCTGGGTTTATGAATTATTTAACAGCGAATATACATAAAACCCAGTTAAAAACATAGCCAGAAACTCCGGGATATGTTGTCAGTTTTGACGAATGAGTTTTTCAGCTTAACTGACATACTTGGCAGTAGCGTGTCGAAAAATTCCTACCCCCGAACAAATTCAAATACCAGTTATGGACAATGGACACGAAAAAGCATAATTTTTCATGCGACGATCACTGCGCCACAGGCGAAAAGTTTTGCCACCATTCATGCAAATCAACCGTTCATCTAATTAAGGGAAGGGGTTATCTAGTTAGTTACTCGGTTAATTAATTAACATGTAAATAGAGCGAACCCATTTAAGTTTGAATTAAGGTTAGCAAGGAGAGTTAACGAAAAATACCCTAATTTAATGTTTAGTTGGCGGCGTATTTATTTAATTAACAAGAATCCGCCCAAGTAACAATAGTAATACTTTTTTAAGCTTTCGTATTTTATAATCAAAACTACCGAATAGCCATTTGGCCACTTGTGTAGTTAGGAAGTATGTTTACGAGAGACGGAAAAGAATTGAAACTGATAAGGATATTGAAAGAAGGATGAATGCAGGAAACTCCATTAATGGAGGACTCAACGCTGTTGGCGCGAATAAGAATTTGACCAGAGAAGCAAAGCTAGCAGTCCACAATGGAGTGCTTATACCAACCCTGATGTATGGCAGTGAGGCATGGAACTGGCAGAGGAAGAACGAAAGTAGACTAAATGATGTGGAAATGAGATCCCTGAGACGCATGTGCGGTAAAACCATGGATGACCGTATTAAAAATGTGGATATCCGGAAGGAATACAAGGATGTGAGCGTAATGAATAAGATCAAGAAAGGGACGCTTAGATGGTTTGGGCATGTAGAGCGAATGAACGAAGAAAGGAGTGTGAAAAGAATATATGATGCGAATTGAATGGAAGAAGAAGTCGAGGACGCCCGAGAAAGACATGGCGCGATCAAGTAAATCAAATACTTGAATCGGGTCATGTGAAGAGTAAGATCAACAGAAGAGTATGTGTACCCGACGTAACCAGGGTACAAAAAGTTAACTAGATAGGGTAGCGGTCCTAATCTATGAAGTGCTCCAAGCGGTCGGTCTCGTTGTAAGGGAGACGACGGAGTCAACTTGTAGGGCCTCGGCTTCCAAGTGAAGATGCTGCGGGTCTGGTCCAGAGAGAGATGTAGTCAGGCGGTCCAGGGGGGCAGGCGATGGTCAAAGAAAGTCAAGGAGTCAAGTTGAAGGCGATGTCAGAGCGAAGAGAAGTCAAGATGAAGTGATGCTGGCGAAGGATGCTGGTGATCTGCCTTTTCTCCCGTTTTTGTGCAATATATAATCGCCACGGGAGCGCGCAGCCGGGGTGAGAGAGCATTGTATGAGAGAATTTTAGCTTCCTCTTTCCCTCTCTCCCCGGCCGGCTGGCAATTTTGTGGGATAGATTTTATTAATCTATCCCCTTCTCCTTTCCACCAGCTTTCACCTCAACTTTATTCCGCCCCTCTATCATTTTTATTAAATTCACAAAAGAAGTAATAATGCCCGGTTTTTTGGGGCTAAACTCTTAATAACTAAATTATCCTAATATTTACATACATAAATTTGTAACAGTTGTGTAGCTAGGGACCAAGTTATCACCACGGTATATTTTATTTGGCCGGGTGATTAACCTGGCCCCCGTGAAAGGGTTAGGCAGATTAATTTTCTCCCGGACCCGTTCCCGCAAGATTTGTTAGGCCAGCCGGGATTGGTCCGCGCTACGCGCTCGTCGTTCCGTTTGTTATTTCCCTAGTCTGGCCGATTCAGCCCGAAGGGCCGATTGCTTTGCGTCATTAGGGCTTATCAAGCTGATGATTGATGAAAATTGGTCCGTCCTCTCTGCCTACCCCTGCGGGGAAATGGCGTGGTGGTAAGTTAGTTATTATTAAAAAAAACGCACAATAAGGTATCTCTGTCCGGAGCTAGTGGGACTATGGCACCCCCAATTGTAGTATGTTGTGAGACTGAAGGGAGAGGAGGGAGGGAAAGGAAATGGGAAAGAGGAAGGTTAGGAAGTACCTAACTATTCAGATGTGGTCATCAAATACGGCTAAAGCCATTTCAAGCAACTTTTCTATTCTTAATGGTGGTTTTTCACCAGGGCGATACTTAAAGTATCCACCACTCTGGAACGTGCCGCAAACGTACTACATATTATTTTATTTAAATAGAATAATGGACACAGAAACAAAGAATTGTTGTTACTGAATCATCACTCTACTAATTATCGGTATCATTCTCTAATGTCCATAATGTCGAGACTCGTTAACTCAAGCCATGATCTTGAATTTTTTGGTAGCAGTCTAAATGATTTTTGTCATTCTTTACGACTCTACCAAAACTTTGACTAGACCTTGGCTTGAATGTTCTTTCTTATGTATATTTTGTCCTATTTTTGTAATCGCTTCATTTAATATTATGTATGTGCTGTTCATTCTCTGTTGCTCTTTTTTCCATTTCGGTTTTGCATTTTTTGCTATCGGAATTTTGTCAGTTAATTTATAAATAAGTAAATAGAATGAGAAATAACACATATACAGTCGAACTTGGTTATAACGAACACGGTAATAGCGAGGTCACGGCTATAATGAGCAATCACTAAATTATACGTTAGTTCGGGCTTATTTTTATACAATCGTGTGGGGTTATAACGAGGTCGCTTCACTGATATAACGTCCAAATAATATTGTCAACTCAATGCGCCCGGGTATGAGAAACAAACCCAATTCTTGAAACAGTCAAATAATGTCATAAACAAGACAAAGAATGCTGCCCGTCTGGCACTGTCCGCAAATCACGTCGAGGAGGTTTTATAATCCCTGAAAGTTGTCGCTCTAAGAAACATTTCTATCCAGTACTGTACGTACAGGTTATTACTATTATTAGTAAAGTAATCATAAATTAAATCATTTCGTAGTTAGTTAAGCATGATTTAGGTAATAAAAAAATGTGTTCCTTTATAATTTGCAAGCTTTCATACCCTGGTGTAAATATCGATATTAATGGGAAGGTACTTTTTACCAACCTACGTTTATAACGAATAGCGGCTATAACGAGGAAATTTGGTTAGTCCCTTCGCGCTCGTTATAACCAAGTTTGACCGTACATTAAACTACCTATATTTACGCACGCCGGGCCGAGAACCCGTGACCTCCGGATTCGTGGTCGAGGATCTTAGCCGCTCAGTGGATACTATTATTATTATTTTTTTTTATCTATATTATGTTATATGTTATACTATAATACGTGATCATAGATAATGTTTTATGAAGAGTTTTTTTCATTTTGGAGCAACACATTATGGTGTTTGGAATTGTTCACTACAGTGACATAATATTCACCACGAGAAAGGCATTCATGCCTTTTCTCCTAAAAATGTATGTCATTGGAATGTCCTTCTAAAATGTTACATTGTATTGCCTGGTTACCCGTGTATAAAATATTTTAAACAAAGTTTGTATTTCATCTTGAACCATTATTACCTTTTTTACCTACATAAATTATTTTTAAAAAGTGTCCACGCTTTATTTTATATTTTTTGGCGAGGTAAATTAATTAAGGTGCCTTTGCGTTGTTTTCAATGGAAACTTCAAAGAAGATATTGTTTGTTTTGTGTGACACATGGCCGAGGAGACAGAAGCCAACTGATTTTCAACGATGGCCAATTTTTCAATGCTTCTTGATAATTTTAGAAATAAAAGTAATATGGTTAATTTATACAACACGAAAAAAGATTTTACAAAGGATATCGAAAATATGATTTATCCACTGTAAGATTTCCTGTGATTTTTACGGTACGAAATTTATTCAACGTTAAGAACTAAATTGAAGTTGAGAAAAAAAAAAATTAAGTTATTTCAGTGCCCAATGGAGTGCTTATATCAACCTTGATGTATGGCAGCGAGGCATGGAATCGACAGAGGAAGGATGGAACTAGTCTGGATGCTACAGAAATAAGATCCCTGAGGCGTATGTGCGATAAAACCAGGTACGACCGTGTTCAAAATGTGGATATCCGGAAATAATGCAAGGCTGGTGTAAGCGTTATGAAAAGAATTAAGAAAGGGATGCCAAGATGGTTTGGGAACGAAGAAAGGAGTGTGAAAAAAATGTACGACGCGAAAGTGAATGGAAGAAAAAGTCGTGGACGCCCGAGGACGATATGGCATGATCAAGTGAATCAAATACTTGAGTCGGGCCATGTCAAGAGTCAGAATAACAGAAGAGTATGTATGAGATGATGTTTGAATGTGAATGAAGCAAGGAGTGTGTGCCAAGAAAGAGTTGTATGGCGGTCCATCCTCTTTGCCTACCCCTGCGGGGAAATAGCTGGATGGTTAGTTAGTTTGTTACGTAAGTTAAAAAAAATCATTTATAGCCGTTTGATTTTACATATTAGTAGGTACTTACTTACCTATGCGTTTCTCCAGAATATATTTTAAATATGTATAATAGTATTTTTTTTGTATTTCTAATATTATTTTTCAACATTTCCTATTTTTTTGTTACTGACTTAACATACGTTTTATGACTGAAGATACAAAAAATGATTTATTGGATGTGATACCCTACGAGTATTGAATTATAACTCGACGAATCAATCCGACGAATTGAATTATGTTTGGGCTGCACGCGAGGGTAGTAAACCTTGAAGCTCGAAGGGTTTATTGTTTTTCTGTGTTGCCAGTACCTTTCTGTATCCGTAATATATATTACAATGAACTAGGCTAGTATCTACCGTGCTACAAAGGTATGCTAGGCCGGAAAGGGTGTCAGACAAAAGGGTAGGTTTTTTTGCTTGGAGGAAAAACATAATGTTGCAACCCTAAATAATATCATGGCAATATTAATGCTATCCCATAGAGTTGGTAGAGTAGTATCTATCCAAGGCAGTGAAGTCAGTTTTAGACTTGTTTTTAATGATTTTAACATGACTCGGCGCACCTGGGCGTGGCTAAGACTAAGGCTACGGTATTTATTCATCCATTCATATCACATATCGACATAATGTTTTCGTGTATTCGTGTAGCCAATTTTCACGGTATTTTTATCAACAAAAATATAGCATATAACCTAAAAACCGTTTAGTTGTGTCAAGTTTAGTGGCATAATAAAAAATGTGGGCGGAGTCCCGCCGTAAACCAGGACCTTAAGATCATCCTAACGATACGTTCAAGTAGTTCAAAAAATTTGTTGTCTCTTTTTCTCTCATGGTATACGACTTAAAAACTCGGAGAAAGTGATTTATACTTAGAGCAATAATATACTAGAGGTATAGCTGTAGATCGATCTGTAATCAGTTTTTACTAGCTTTTATCTTGAAGTAACTGACTCGGTTGGAAAAGGGCGTGGCTAAGACTGGGGCTACGGTATTTGTATATCCATTCCCAGCACATGTCGACATAATGTTTTTGTTTATTCGTATAGCCACTTTTTCACAGTGTTTTTATCAATAAAAATATAGCATATAAGCAAATAAACCGTTTAGTTGTGTCAAGTTTAGTGCCATAATAAAAAATGTGGGCGGAGTCCCGCGGTTGCCTAGTAGCTTGAAGGAACAATATATGGAGGGATAGCTAATTTGTTTTACCCAACCCATCCGAAATTGTAATAAATCACTGTTTCCGTGTTTTTACATCGTACACCATGAGAGAGAAAGAGACGACAAATTTCTTGGACGGCTTCTATATACTGTCGTAATGTTCTTAAGCTGGTTATTTTCGCTGGTTAACGGCGGGACTCCGCCCACATTTTTTATTTTGCCACTAAACTTGACACAACTAAACGGTTTTTTAGGTTAGATGCTATATTTTTGTTGATAAAAATACTGTGAAAAAGTGGCTATACGAATACACAAAAACATTATGTCGATATGTGATATGAATGGATGTATAAATACCGTAGCCTTAGTCTTAGCCACGCCCATTTGCGCCGAGTCATGTTAAAATCATCAAAAACAAGTCCAAAACTGACTTCACTGGCTTTGGCTTGGGCTATCTCTTGTATACTCTAAGCCTAGTAGCTTAAGATCATTGCGTCACTACGTAAAAGCGGGGAATTAAATTTGTTGTCTCTTTCTCTCTTATGGTGTACGATGTAAAATCCCGGAGAAAGTGTTTTTTCGCAAGTTTGTGTAGGTTGGATAAAAATAATTAGCTATCCCTCCATATATTGTTACTTCAAGGATTTATACAATTTCGGATGGGTTGGGTAAAACAAATTAGCTATCCCTCCATTAGATTCTCACTCCGAGTGCTATCCCCTTTTCTAAAAGTTATAAAACATTGTAATTTCCTTTGTGATGTGAGCACGTAATATTATTAAATTCAAAAATATATACAATTCTTATTTTCAGTACATACCTATAGTGAATTTATGTCGCCGTTCTCACAATAGTTGGTGGTGTAGTGGTCAGCATAGTTGTCTGTCGTGAAGTTCATCGGGGTTTGATTCCCGGCCGTGGCAAATATCCCGTGCTTTTTCACAAGTTATTGTAAAAAGTAAAGACACAGTTAGTTATTCGTTAAGGCATAAGTAGACGAACAATTTTTCGTTTTCCAAAGATTTTTTTATTAATGCTTGATATATAATATCTAGGTGCGAAAAGAAGAACGGAATGAATAAAAAAAAACAAGTTTTGAGTTATATAAGTATGCAGAATTGTTCCTTAGATACATATCTAGCAAGGAAAAATAAGATGAGTCAGAAAATAAAATAATGTGCTATTATTTTTTTGAAAAGAAAATATGACAAGATTACATTAAAAAAATAAAATTCCTTATTGTTTTGGCTATCCTGAACATCTGCTTTTATTGACTTATACCGTTCTTCCTTGCGCACATAGGTATAATATAAGAAATGTTTAATTTTGATATGTTAATCATGTTTTGTCACGTTTCGCATAAGTAAAGTGTATTATTTAACTAGAGTAACTTAGCATTTGTAGGAATCAAAAGGTAATACATTAAATAAGTTTGTTTTGAAAATATTGTTAATATTTCAATACTTATTTTAAAAGAAACATTCTAGATCATATTAATAAAATTTAATAGGTACCCTTCTAATAAATTATATTATCTATCAGAACCAAACGTTTGAATACAATTTTATTCCTTACTTTGTCCTGTTTTAAAAAGACTTTTTAAAACAGGACAAACAAAAATATTATTTTAAACAAAAATATGTTTTTCGTTTTTTTTTGGTCAGAAATAATATAACAATCCATCATAACCTATTTAATATTTTAGCTAGGTAGATACGTAGGTTTCTGTATGTAGTTATCTCAATTTTTGTATTTAGAAAGTTCTGATTGTCATGAGCCGTTTGTAATGTTAATTTTTTCATCGTGAGATTTCCAAAACAAAAGAATATTATTTTTTACTTCTGAACTAATAAAATAATAACTTTTATTATATATTTGGTGTAAGTGTGATTATTAATAACTAAACTTGAACCTTTACTTCCGAGGATTTAACTAACATTCCCTACTTTTGTACTAGTACACTCCGGAGGGGTAAAAAGTCATTAAAAAAAGAAGAAAGAGCGGAGATATGACATTTTATAAAAGGAATTTAAACACCATAATGAAATACAAATATTACTACGGAATAAAAAACAATTTATTGTCCGTGCGTGTACGACTATGGATTAGTTATCATTTTCCAATTATCTTTCAGTATCGTCTTTGTATCGGCTTACGAATTGCGTTTCAATAATAATTTTATTAAATAAATCATGGCGGTAGATGTTCAATTATGAAAAAAGGGTATATATTTATATTGAATCAAGAAGATCAATACGTAGGTACCTCAGATTGAAAATAATAGTCTTAAATACACTATTAAAGCCTTTGCGATGAAATTGGTACTAGTTTAGTCTTGACACACACGTCAAAAGGGACATAGTGAGTTAATCGTGAAATAGCGTAATCGCAATAAAATTTAAAAGTTTTTTTGCGTATGAGCGAAAATTACCGCTATTGTTTTAGCAGAAATTAGCGTCCTAAACGGCCATCTAACGAACCATGTATAGAAGACGGTTTAGCGTATTAATACTATCAGATAAACGGGACCCGACTTAGGGACTTTGTTGAAGGCTAGAAGTAACAATATATGGAGAGAGAGCTAATTCTTTCTACCCCACCTACACAGATTTGGGATAAATCACTTTCTCCGGGTTTTTGCGTCGTACACCATGAGAAAGAAAGAGAAAACAAACTTTACCGAATTATCAAACCGCTTTAAAGTATTGTTAGAATGTTCTTCGTGTCCCGCGTCTCCGTTGACTCCGCCCACACGTTACAATACGCGAAATAAATGAACATAACTCAACGGTTTATTAGGTTACATGAGAGCAGGTCGCTTTTACTACACGTTCTTATGTTCAACAGCTCGGCTGTGGAACGATTTGCTTGCTTCTGTGTTTCCTTATTCCTCGAACGCGGGGCTCTTCAAGACTCACGTTCACTTCTTCCTATCCACACAGCATCCCCAAAGATGACATAGGCCCTGAGGGAAATTATTTCCCTCAAGGCCTCCTGTGCGGACTTAATGTTAAAAAAATAGGGGATATCATTGCTAAATAAATCCGTAGAAGTAGATCTTATTTGGAATAATTAATAAAAAAATCTGAATATTGTAATTTAATTTAGAGTCTTAAAAATAATAATATGTACTGATAATATTACAATAAAAAACCACTTTTCATGGGTAAATATCTTGAAGTAACAATATATGGAGAGAGAGCTAATTATTTCTACCCAACCCATACAAATTTGTAATAAATCACTTTCTCCGGGTTTTTACGTGGTACACCATGAGAAAGAAAGAGACCAAAAAAATCCCAAATTATAACGTCGCTTTAAAGTATTGTTAGAATGTTCTTCGTGTCCCGTGTCTCCGTTGACTCCGCCCACACGTTTTGATACGCGAAATAAATTAACATAACTCAACGGTTTATTAGGTTACATGCTATATTTTTGTTCATTACAATACTGTGAAAAAGTGGTTTTACGAATAAACAAAAATATTAGGTCGACATGGGCTATGAATGAATATATAACTACCCTAGCCCTAGTCTTGGCAACGCCTAGGTCTAGCCGAGTCCGGCAAACCTCATAATAACTGACTACAGCAGCGCTCTCTCTTGTATACTTTTACACAAAGTTGACAACGTAGCTCATTGTAATACTGGAATAATCCAGACTGTTTATAGGTTTTCCATGAATGCCAAAACCTTGAGAATGTTTTGTGCAACACTTTTTATAGTTTTTTTCCCCATTTGTATCGCTTTATATCAACATTAAAAAAAAAATAAAAAAAAAAAAAAACAATTATGTCTGAAGAGACTCAATAAAAAAAAAAATTGAAATCATGGCGTCTTTAATTTCTCTTCTGGCCGCCTGCAATGTTATACGTGTCAAGCTGTAAGGCATGTTGCTACTGGGGTGTACACCCTTACCGGAGTGTTGCCATGTATAACGAAGTTTAATGCATTTACGTCGGGCAACACCGGATTTGAATCCGGCGGAAGCTGCCACTGACGCCACTGCAGCTATTGTGTGAAAATGGACACGAACGTAAACATGACACTGACACTCGTAGTCTGACACTGGGTATTCCAGTATTTACCAGTGGTTTACACGTAGCATTTAAATGTGGCGGATCATAAAGGTTAAAAGGTTAAATTTAATTACTAGTTACTTTCTTGCTTTTATCGTTTTTTTTATTATTTATGTTTTTATAATTTTTTCATAGTGAATACCGAACAAGATTCCCAACGGCTCCCAACCGTCTAGAGCCAGTGAGACTATGGCATTCCCAATGGGAGTATGTTGTGAGGCTGAAGGTGGTAGGGAGGGGATGGAGAAGGAGAAGGTTGGGAAGTACCTGGTTATTTAGATCTGGTCACAAAATACGACTCTACCACTCTGAAGCGTGCCGCAAATGTACTAAATATTATTTAATATCATTGAATTGTGATATGACACATATTATTAATAAAATTAATTTGCGCACGCCGGGTTTGAACTCGCGACCTCTGGATTCGTAGTCGAGCGTCTTACCACTCGACCACGCAAGAATGCAAAAAAGTTTGGTGCTCTGTAGTACGGCAAATGTTTTGTCTGGTAAAAGAAAACTTGATTTTTAAGATAAATTTAAAAAAAAATTCATATTTAAATGTACATAAAGTACGAAAACTGTAATATCGTGGGATTCTTGGCCAATTTGTATGTTGTTAGATTTCAAAAAGAAAATTTGTTGGGTTAGGTTAGGTTAGGTTCTTACCTTTTTGTTTTTCATCCACTTCCTACCTTATCCAACCATTTCACCATATTTGATTTCCGTAGTTTGAAAACAAGTGACAATTGAAACAGAAGAGTGTTATGTGAAAGCACGTGTTCGTTCGTTGGTATCTCGCTTGGTCGTTCGGTTTGTTGTCGTTCTTCAAATAATATGAAATTAAGTGTGTTTTTTGTTGTGGTTTTCGTTCATAATACAATGTGTAAGAATAATCAAGAACTTCATCGGTGAGTGAATTGGTTTCCTACTTCCGTCATTCCATAATCTCTCCACATCCATAATTAGACACTTCCATCAAGTAGTATAGTTTATCGTTTTAACAGTTCACTATTTTCCGAATTCATCTGAAGCTGAAAACACATTCCGTGTTTTATCGCAGCTTCGGATCCAACAATTTTTCAAAATTTAATTTAATGCAGTGGTGAAGAAATATCTGTCTCTGTGTGAATGTATATATCCGTAAGAAGTGTGATCTGAAATCTTGATAGAGAGAGTTTTAAACTAATTTTTAGAGAAAACATCCAACATTGAAATTGCAACAACTCCTTAATATTTTTCCAAGCTTTTGGAAGAAAACTCATGAAAAAGTTTGGTTAAAAATAAAAATGACAAATCTGTGGTTGTTAGGTGCTCATTCTTCTTTGTTGTTTATTTGCTGCAAAACGGCGAAGTAAGAATACGAAGAACGGAGTATCTGAAACAAAAGAGTAACTTAGTCCGATTCGTATAAAAAAAAAAAACAAAAGTTAAAACAAAAAACATACATTTAAAAATATATTTTTTTATAGTTAACACCGCACAACAGCCTCAACTGCTCCCAACCCTCTAGAGCAAGTAAGAGTATGGCATCCCCAATTGGGGTATGATGCAGGGTTGAAGGTAGTGGGGAGGGAGAAAATGTGGGGAAGAGGAAGATTGGAAAGAACCTGGATATTCAGATCTGGTCACCAAACACGGGTAGAACTATTTCAAGTAACGTTTACATTCTGAATGGTGATTTTTACCAGGGCGATACTCAAAGTGTATACCACTCTGAAACGTGCCGAAAATATACAATACATTATTTAATATGAACGAAATGTGCTATGAAATATATAAATTAAATAAAATTTATTTCCGCACGCCGGGTTTGAATCCGCAACCTCTGGATTCGTAGTCGATCGTCTCCACCACGGAGGCCATCAATATTTTAGTAAAACGATTGTGTTTGAATTTTACATCTTGGTGAACACAAGCTTTTACATGCAATTTTCAAAATGCAGGAAATATTAAAGCCTTCCCACATCAGCAAAAAATGGCATTTGTCAAAAAAAGAATTGAAAATGAGTGTGAAAAATGAATAATGTTAGGGTAAAAGTTTAGCATAAAAATTAAAACCTAACGTAAGCAGCAAGTCGGCATTCTTAGATTTATTTTTAGAAACACAACTAGCCATGCTAATGGACGAAAAATCACTATCGAGTTAATAATTCATGTGTAGCATAAGTTTGATGCCTATCTAATCCGATGTGGAAGTAGGCGTTCAGGGAATGGAAAGCGTAAAAGCTCAACGATCTCTGAGCAGGCGATCCTTGAAAAGTAGATTCTGAACGCGTTCAGTTGACTAACACCGAAGTGCGGCGCCGAAGAGCTAAGCCGCCGTATTTTATTGACTTTTGCCAGCACCTCGCGTGCCGGGTAATGAGATTATAGTGAATGCTTCGTGCCGCTTCCGCGTCGGTCGTGGGTACCTACCTTCTACCTACCCTCCTACCCACCTTCACCTGGGCGGGCACCCCGCCCCCCGCACAGCGATCACCCGCGCGATAGGGATGGAAAACGGGAATATTAAAGGGATACATTACCCCCTGAAGAGTTGAAACGCGATTATATAACGTATTTTAGAAATTTTAAATAGTGAGAGGGAATATTTCTCGCTCTTTCTGTGTCAACTGTGGTCATAGGTGCACAAATGATGACTGATAAAAGGAAAATGCGTCGCGGTGTAGCTAAATTAATGTTAAAATTGTATTTGTATCGAGTAGGATTTTTTAAATATAGTTATTATCGCATAAGAGTTCCAACTGGTCCCAACCTTCTGGAGCCAGTGAGACTATGGCATCCCTAATTGAGGTGTGGTGAGAGGCTGAAGGTAGTGGGCAGAGGAAAGAGATGGGGAAGAGGAAGGTCGATAAATAGTACCTGGCTATTCAGATCTGGTCACCAAACACGGCTTAAACCATTTCAAGCGGAGTTTTGATACTGAATGGTGGTCTTTCACCAGGGTTATACTTACCTACCACTCGGGAACTTGCCGCAAATATACTATATTTTGTGTATATGATGTGCTCTTGTGTGAACTTCTGAAAATTGCGTTTCAGCCCTTTTGCATTTCCGGCGACGATAGCAGACAACAGCTCTCAATTAAAATTAAAACTAAAATTAGCATAAAAAATAACGATAATTTAAAATTAAATTCAATTAAAGCATCATTAAAAAAATCGAGTTCTATAAATGAAACAAAAAAAAAAAACTATTAATAAAGCCATTAATTAAGCCGTTTATAAATACCGTTTCTATCTTTACGGACAGTTTAATCATATATATTTTTATTAAATAAATAGAAGATGGAAAAATTGGCGTCAGACGTCCGGCAATGCTTATAGTAATAAGTAAATAGAAACGGCCTGAAAAACATAATTCAAGTGATCGTTCATTTAGCTTTGCGTTTAAAAATGTATAATCTTAAACCCCCGCTTACTTTATAAAGCCCGTTTAATCTTATCTGAGATCTCCTGACTGATCCAGTGTGGGTCAAGTATCCCTTAGATACTTTCCCTGGAATGCCTCGCTCCAACTTTGCCCTACTTTACCGGTGAATGTGCACAGAGTGCCAGATAAAATATTTTACCCGGATATTCTATGTGCTCCTGGTATGGGTATTTCTTAATTTCAAACGCTACTTGAAAATCTTAACTACGAAGCGAAAAATCTGTTTCTATTAAGGGAATGGGACTGATTTTAGCCCGCAACGTTATTTTCGTCACGAGCTATGAAGCTTTGAAGTATCCATTATACTGTAAAAAAATAAAACAAACGCCGTGCGAGTGGTAGATACACTCATTATCGTTCTGGTGAAAGACCACCGATCAAAACGTTGTTTAAATGGTTTTAGTTGTTTTCGGTGACCAGATCTGAATAGCCAGGTACTTCCCGATCTTCCTCTTCCGAAGAGTTTTTACCGTGTTTTTCAATTGATCGATATGAAAAATGTTTTTGATAAAATGTTGAGGACTTGAGGGAAATAATTTTTCTCAGGGCCTATGTCATATTAAAGGATGCTGTGTGGAGGGTCTTTTTGAGGAAATAATTGAGTGAACCTGTGTCTCGAAGAGGCCCATGTTGTAAGAGGGAGGAAACACAGGCCGGCAAATCGTTTTACAGCCGAGCTGTTGAACACAAGAACGAGTCGTAGAAGCGACCCGTTCTCAAGAGTCGAATGTCAACCGTGTACAACTATACACCGGTGCCAAAAAGGTGAATGATGCAAGTTCCTTGGAGCATCTTCCATTGAAATACCGGTAGAACAAGGACAGTATTCCCATCTGACGTCTGTGTTCCAAAGATTGCAATTCCCCGGTGTTAGATAGGAGAATCTATCAAACGGACAAAATCTAGGAAATTCAGCAGTTGAAAGCATTATTCAACACACGGTAAACAGATTTGACATTTTTTCGTTTATTGATTTTCTAACAATTTTTCAATGTCAACCTTTTTTTTGTTCTGAAGGATCTCGAATATCAAGAATAAATTATTGCAAACTCTTGGTAAAAAATATCTGCGTTTGCAAAATGTTCGCTTGGACCACCTTCCTAAAGATTGTGAAATAGCATACCCAAGGGATAAACCACATTTACAGGAGACATCAAATATTTACGTAAAATAATTCTACGTTAGAATATTATATTGCGTATAAACTTAGTTTCTGATTTTATATTAAAAAACACACAATAACGAGGGATATTTCTATTCTCTCGATGCTTTCACGGCCTGCGCGGTCGAGCGGTAAGACGCTCGACTGCCAATCCAGAGGTCGCCGGTTCAAACCCGGCGTGCGTAAATAACTTTTATTTAATTAATGTGTGTCATAAAACATTTAATTCACATAAAAATAATATATATATTACATTTGCAGCACGTTCCTGAGTGCAGAGATACTAGTTTCGCCCTGGTGAAGGAATCAATCAGAATCAAAACGTTGCTTTAAATGGTTTTAGCCGTGTTTCGTGACCAGATCTGAATAGCCAGGTACTTCACAACTTTCCTCTTACCCATCTCCTTCCCTCTCCACTACCTTCAGCCTCACAACATACCCCAATTGGGGACGCCATTGTTCCACTGGCTCTAGACGGTTGGGAGCAGATGGGACTCTTGTGCGGTATTCACTATAAAAAAATAAGTCAGTACTTCCCAACCTTTCTCTTCCCCATCTCCTTCCCCTCCCCAGTACCTTCAGCCTCACAACATACCCTAATAGAGGATGCCGTTGTCTCACTGGCTCTAGTCGGTTGGGAGCAGTTGGGACTCTTGTGCGGTATTCACTGTAAAAATAAATTGATTACTGCTTGAGAAATGCGGCTTGTTCCCTTCTATCTTACGGCAAAGCAATAAACACGACGGGGTTGACAGTCCTAAACCATAAATAGTTATATTCCTGCTCGTTTCGCCTCATCTTAAATTGCACACTGAAAACGGCGTCTAGCGGCTAAACTCATTTATCATTAAAACCATTTATCATACTTTATTGATTTATTTCCTTTCTCCCGTGCACGCTATATAAGTGGATGATTTTATTTCCTTCGACTTCGCCTACCTTGATTTTCTATCGATGAGCTTTTCTGAAAGGCTGTTTACTTATTCCTCAGTAGCCTTTTTTCCTATTCACGGTATTCCCAGAGAGAGATTTCACGTTTTATTGAACACTATTCACGAAGATGACGTTGGGTCGGAATTGGAGTTGGCATTTTTTTGTGGTGAATAATGACGCTTATTTTTTATATCCCGTAGACATTTAATGAAGCCGCCAAAAGCAGGAGGTCAAAGAGGCGTAAAATCAACCCAAACAATTCACTATAAATACTTTGCTTTGTTAGTACGTACGAATGTGAAACTCTAAACCCGGATAACGCACTGATTAGCGGGCTTGGAAACTACAATACACCCGAGGACTTACCGTTCTACTACAGGCACAGAATGCCGAAGCATATTATTATGACCTTCCGTGAGGACAACCAGGGAGAAGCCGAGGAAACCGAAATGGTGGACGAGGCATATGACCTGCATCACATCGGCTAGGTAAACAAAAAATCCATCCCATTCCCACTCCACGCCTCTGTTCTCCTTAGGAAAGATCCCTTAAATGAAAAAGGATGCAGGTCCAAGTAGAAAAAACATGAAATATTTAACTTCAGTCAAATAAAATTTTCCAAACAGTAACAAGTTCAGAACTTATGTATTTCTTTTTATCTTTTCCTTGCTTAGGGTTTTTAATCCAGTAAAGATCTCTTCCCTAAGAAAACACTAATGTAAAAATAAACTCAGTCAAGTAAATAAAACCATCAGATGGTGATAGTAATAAGGCCTAATGAGCCGCAGTACTAGTTAGATAGACATTATGAGGGGTATTTCTATAAGCCCCAGCTAGTTAGTAGAGGATTACGAAAGAATCCATAAAATTAAAAAAAAAAAAAAAAAAAAAAAAACTCTTCAAATTTGACACTGATGTTAATTGAAATTATTGAATTTAAAAAAAATCTTTTCATATCCTTACCAACCTAATAAAGTACCTACCTATAATGTATTTTAGCAGACATTATTTCATATTTGAAATGGGTGGATTAAAGCAACTTATATTTATCTTGGCTAGTGATTTTTCACACTGGTTAATAAATATTAAATTAAACTAGGCTATTTCGTGTAAAAAATTACACACTTATCTGTAAAGTAGATGGCGTCGTCGCTGCAGATATTATCTATTCGAAATCAATGTCTTTTCACCGCCATGTCGATTAATATATCAATTTCTTTAAACAAATTACACCAACCGGTTTCGGTAGTAGGAGTTTTTAAAATATTGTCAGGTTAATCGTAGCCCGGAATGTTTTCCTTTCTCAAAGAAAAAATACACACTCGAGGTGGTCGATAGCCTGATGGGTAGAGAGCTTGACTAGCAGTCGGACGGGCCAAGGTCATTCACAGCGGGTAGTCGACTCTCTTCTCCTTTCCGTAAGCATAACAAAAGCTTTGCTCAAGATCTGCAATCTTAGGATTTACAGCTTTTTTAAAACAAATAAACAAATAGTGTATTAAAATAAAAAGAACACTTTGTTTGAAACTACAAATTTATCATGTTTTACGCCGACAGGTTTCGCTTAGATCAAGTTTCGTCAGGACACATATAATGACTTTTTTATTATTATATATAGTTATTATATGTGCCCTGACGAAGCTTGACCTAAGCGAAACCGGTTGGCGTTAAAACATTATAAATTTGCGGTTTAAGAAAAGTGTTTTTTTATATAATGTCAAACCACAAAGTGATTGGTTTTTTTTATTCATTATGAATAAAAAAGTGTATATTAGCCCCGACGAAAGCGATTAGAAGTCTAATAACAAGTTTTAATCATGTTGTATGCAAGCAATTTATATGCATGATTACTGTATTCTACTCGACATTTGCTACGATACCTATAATATTGTTTCGTCATCGAGTAACTGCTTTAAATAATAACATTTGTTATAGTTGGAATTAACTTTAAAGCATTAATGCTAATTATTTATTATTAAATATTGAAATAATATTAATAATCTAAAACACAAATTTGAAACAGAAAAAAAAATCAGAAACTAAAAAGAGCAATGGTCATGACCGAGACAAATAATAATAGTAAATGGATATTTATCCAAGACACCATCTAGATATTCAATATGTGTTCGGGTAGAACTTTGAATATCACCAAAAGATGGCAGCCTAAAATCGGTAGAAAATTCAAATATTAATAATTTCATGTATATAATTATCAGATCGTTCAAAAATGCCCCATTCTAATGAGGTTTTGATGGCTTGGATAGGATTGGAGGTTCCGAGTTCATGTCTCGGTTATGACCATTGTTCTTTCGTTTAGATTATTAATATTATTTAAATATTTAAAAATAACATTTGTTTTTCCCTTCTTGCATCGTATGCCAAGATTTTAAATCTATCGCTTAAAATCATTATGCTGGTTCAAATTAAGCTCGTAAATTACAACGAGTGAAATACGTCATGCATTTCTTCCATTAAGTAAAATTTATTACAGAATACGAATTTAGAGTAAATAAATGTTATTACCGACCAAGTTGTAAGGCTTTTGCGTTAAAATTTAAACTTCCAGCTTTTATTGTAGCAATAATTTCGTTTGAGCTTCGAATTAACCAGCAGCGATATAAATTTTTAATGTCAAGACCGAGTTTCAAACATTTTAGGGGATTAATGTTCACATTCGAATATATTTTGTTCCCAATTGTGTATAAACTCGTGGTCTCTCGAGTGATGGGGTACCCCATCGTGTTCAATTTTCTGAAATTTATAGTAGAATAATATATGGTCTAATTACGTTTAACTTATTGAATACAACAAAAAGCCAGGCTAGAAGTTAACAATGGAGTTTTGATGCCAATAATGATGAATAGGGCAGAGGAAGGACGAAGGTAGAATAAATGTAGTATAAATAGATTCTTAAGGCATAAGTGTGTTACAATCACGTGTGACCGTATCACTAATGAGTAGGTTCAAATATATTGCTAGACCTAATCGTATGCAGTGGAATGCACATATGTACTATATATACTATGGAATGCACATAGTTGTTGATCAACGGTGGATTAATTGATAATAGAGATAGGTACCAACAATTACACTAATTGCTATTGGATTTGTTCTGTAAAAGTACTGCCTTAGACACTAACAAATATACTAACACAAACGAGCCACATGAACGCGCAACAGCTCACAGCACACATATCTTGTGTAGTCTAGTGAACATAGAATAATCTACTCTGACGTTGGCGGAGTTTGAGCATCTGTAGTTACTGCTTTTGACACGTTATAGTAGGAAGGTCGGGGAGGTGCGATTAGCTTAAATTTTCGCGTATTTTTTAGATTTATTTTTTGCAAAAAAATCATATAATTTTTTCCAATATTATACATATTTTTATGCAAGTATAGCAGGATAGGCAGAGCTTATGTGCCTTAATGGAGTGCACGCCTCTGCTCGTATGTAATGCCGCACAAAAGTTTAAACTGCTCCCAACCGTCTGAAGTCAGTGGGACCATGGCATCCCCAATTATGGTCAAGTTGTGAGTTTGAAGGTAGTGGGGAAGAGAAAGAAATGAGGAAGATGGAAGTTTGAAAGTACTTGGCTATTCAGATTTGGTCACCCAATACGGCTAAAACCATTTCAAGCAACGCTTCGATTCTGAATGGTGGTCTTTCACCAGAACGGTACTTAGAGTATCTACCACTCTGGAACGTGCCTTTATCACTTTGACATGTAGAGCGGAAGGACGGAGAAGGATGTTTAAGGAATATTTAAAGTGCAACTGGATGGAAGAAAATTTGAAGCACTCCCCAGGAAGACCACGATCAAGCTTATCAAATTCTTGATTCAGATCATCTTAAAAGTCAGAACAAGAGAAGATTATGTACTTTTTCCCTACTCTTAGGGGAAATGTCATAATGGCGAGTTTGTTGAAGATACATCATATTGCTATAGCCTTGTTAAGAGACCACTTCTTTGTTGCTTACTTGTATGTCAACCACTTTAACTTGTGAACTAAACGTCAGATTGTTATGAAATTTTGACACGTATTATTTGAAGGTTGGTACCTCCTTAAACGCAATTGTCAATAGTGGGTATATGTCGTCCTACGAACTAATTGAGATTATATGTAAAATAAATATATATTTCAAACTAACCTCACTATTTTGTCCAACGTTTCCGAAAGAAATCAATATTAACACAGGTAAAACACTTAACTTGATGTCGCAAAATCGAAGATCAAAGATCAGCTCTAGGTTTTAGTGTAAAGGATTTATAAAATAAATGTAACCTGTACACGATTCCGAACAAAGGTCAGGGAAGCGGAAAGAAATTGAGTCAGCTGTAATTCCAGCTTGAATTGAAAAAAAGAGAAAAT
Source organism: Drusus annulatus (assembly GCA_022651775.1). Classification (NCBI taxonomy): domain Eukaryota; kingdom Metazoa; phylum Arthropoda; class Insecta; order Trichoptera; family Limnephilidae; genus Drusus; species Drusus annulatus. The sequence continues at coordinate 458,495 of JAGWCC010000253.1, read as the reverse complement.
GATGGATTTTCTTTACACTTCTCTGATTGAAGGCTTGATACAAAGAGTGCTTTTTCCCGAATCTTTTTTTATCGAAAGTTTTACCGAATTTCAGTCGAAGAGAGAATAAAATGCGTAGAATCCTCCCTAATTTCCTCATACATTTCCTCCAATTTGAGTTCAGGATCCAAATCATATTTTTTGTCCAATAAAAGCTCCTTTGATTGATTCGTTTTACGTGTGGAGCTTTGGGAACATCTATTTTCATTAAGTGACTGGCAGGAATAAAAGTGGAACGCTCTAAACGAGAACTAATGATTTCCAGGTAGACGGTTCTTACAATCGTTCTGATAATTATTATCCGTATCTTCTAATTTAGTTTGCTATATTACACGATAAACATAATATACCGCTTTATTATTACTATTATTTATTGTTATTAGTATTTTTATTATTTTTACTAGTATTTTCATTATTTTTATTAGTTAATTAAATTTTATATTATTATTAGTACTATACTATTATTATTATTAGTTATTTTCAGGTTGTCATCCCCTTTTAAGAGAAAATAGTGTTTGATTGCATTAAATTAATATTGATTAAATCGGCTGTAGAAATGAGATCCCTCAGGCGTATGTGCGGTAAAACTATGTATGACCGTGTTAAAAATGTGGATATCAGGAAAGAATGCAAGGCTGATGTAAGCGTAATGAATAGAATCAAGAAAGGGACGCTTCGATGATTTGGGCATGTAGAGCGAACGAACGAAGAAAGGAGAGTGAAAAAAATATATGACGCGAAAGTGAATGGAAGAAGAAGTCGGGGACGCCCGAGGAAGACATGGCACGATCAAGCGAACCAAATACTTGAATCGGGCTATGTCAAGAGTCAGAATAACAGAAGAGTATGTATGAATGGTAATAAAGCAAGAAGTGTGTGCCAAGACAGAGTTGTATGGCGGTCCATCCTCTCTGCCTCCCCCCCGCGGGGAAACGGTGTGATATTTAGTTAGTTGATTAAAGAAATATGATGTTATAGCCTTCTTGTATCTATACTCCGTGCAGTTAAATACATCAGCCACCTCTGCGTATGTATTACCAACTACATGCAATCTAGGTACAAGCGAGTATATGAAAGATCAGTCCTTATTGTATTATTATTGTAGCTAAATAGAATTTTGGATCGAGTAGTTCTCGTTGGTGTTTGAAAGGAAATAAGGTTCAGTAAATCAGGGCTATCTTTAATACCATTGATAATTTTAAAAATTAAATTCTAATCAAAAATAATTATTTTTTCTAAAAGTTTTAATAAATTTAACTCTTTCATATTATTTATAACATATTTATTGTATACTCGCAGTGACTACCGTAAGTTTCAACTTTTTTTCAATTTAACGAATGAAAAACATGATATCTTGTACATATTTTTTTCAATTTAACGAATGAAAAACATGATATCTTGTACATATTTTTTCAAATTAAATGGATATTTCAAAAATCTATAGCTCATGATGGAAATATCATTGCGAGCTAACAGTTGTTAAGTTTTGCTAAAATCTCCAGACGGAAAAAAATGTTTAATTTAATGAAGACAGAGCTCAGTGTTTGAGAGTTTTTTTTTCTGTTTCATGCAATTAGGTGCTACCTTATCTTCAGATGCTGATATCTACTTTAAACCTATCTTTTTCAATGGCTTTTAAAATTAATATACCATCGCCGGAAAGGCGAAAAGGCTGGAGCGCCATTTCGGAAAGTTTGTACCAGAGCACTTACATGTTTTTTTGTTGTTTTACGTTGAAATTCACAAGTCTTCAGAAACTGGTTGGATTTTGAAAACAAAAGTTGACTCAGGTAACTCAATGATCTGACTGAGTTACGTGGAACGACAAAAAACAAAAAAAAGCCCTAAACTTTTGTCACTTGAGTCAAGCCTTCTCCCAAATAGAAAATAAATTTTAGATGGCTGAAGAGGCAAAAATCTTCAGAATCGAACGAGAGTCAAAGCATTCGATGCAGAAAGAATAACTGTTCAAAACTGCATATTAAACTCATTTTTGACCAAAGTGTCGCTTAAGACCTTTTGCTTTTCCAGCAACGATATATCTTCATGACCGGTTAGTAACTGATTCTACAAACGTGTCGCATTCCCACCCAAGCGTCGTGCGTTCAATTCCTCTGCTAGCTAAGTCCTCCATCATTTCACCATCAACATTTTCCGCTTGTGATGATGGCAGTAGGAGTTTTTCAAATTTTGGCAGGTTTTTTTTTTTTTTTTTACATGAATACCGCACAAGAGTCTCAACTGCTCCCAACCGTCTAGAGCCAGTGAGACTATGGCATCCCCAAATAGGGTATGTTGTAAGGCTGAAGGTAGTGGGGAGGGGAAGGAGATCGGGAAGAGGAAGGTTGGGAAGTACCTGGCTATTCAGATCTGGTCATCAAACACGGCTTAAGCCATTTCAAGCAACGTTTCGATTCTGAATGGTGGTCTTTCACCAGGGCGATACTTAAAGTATCTACCACTCTGGAACGTGCCGCAAATATACTTGTTATTATTTTTATATGAATTAAATGTGTTATGACACATATTAATTAAATAAAAGTTATTGGCGCACGCCGGGATTGAGCCCGCGACCTTTGGATTCGTAGTCGAGCGTCTTACCACTCGACCATGGAGGCCGTCAAAACAAATGATAAGGTTATTCGTAACCCGGGAATTTTTGTCTTTCTTTAAAATTAAAATAAAAATCCAAGCTTACATAAGATATCCGGGTAAAATACCTTACATGGCGTCCTGTTATTACCGGTTAAATAGTTATGTGTGTTCCAACTAGAGATGGTTGATATTCCTGTCCCGGTTAAAAGGAACCTGTTTTAAGCCGGTCTCTGGAACCGTCGGTATTATTTCTCCGAGGAACCGGTTCCCTTTTTTGGCAAATAAAAATCGATATCCTTTGTCCGAGAAGCCGGTTCCTCTTTTGGGTTCTTAGGTTTTTGGCGGAAAAGTAATTTTGACGAGGAACCGGTTCCACAGTTGCAGTTCTTTTCGATTTCCGAACATCGCTGACGAAACCCCCCATCCCCCACGAAAAAAAAATGCCATCAGGAACCGGCTGCGGTTCCAGTTCTTTTCGTTCTCAAATTAACAACAAAATCAACCCCTCCCCCCACGATATATTTTTGGCGAGGAACTGGTTCCAATTATTTTCGTTTTGGAAATCGCTAGGAACCCCTCTCCCCCTCATGATTTTTTCTTTGGCGGCCAGAATTTTTTTCCTAATATAAAATTCTTTTTCGAGGAACCTTTCTCGTACCAGAAACCGGTTCCAATAAGATAAATAAAATAATAAATAACCGGTTTTTCGCCGGTCACCGGTGACTGGAACCGCAGGTACACCCAATTCTGATATCGACCATCTCTAGTTAAAACTTTCATAAATTTGTGGCGTTAATAGTTATTATGTATGTATATCACTTACTCCTACGAAGGTGGCCAAGGAAAGTGGGAAGATCACCCCGGCCCTAGGAGACAGTGGTCTTTTGCACCTCTCCATGAGGATTGCCAGCATCTGCTTGAAGTTGGTGTCTTCCTCGTACCAGCCTGTCTCGTAGGCCGCGTCCATTATGGAGATACTCTGTGGCGAAGTAAGAAAGCAGGGATTAATTGATTTAATCAGAAACCCCGGGATAGTTTGAGGAGCTGTGAATAATGTAAAGAGACCTTGGAGTAAGAATATGTATGGAGAGAGAACTAAATATTTTTACCCAACCTATACAAATTTACGATAAATCACTTTCTCCGCGTTTTTACATCGTAAACCGCGAGAGAGAAAGATACAAAACACGTTTTCATAACTATAATATAATATCGCACTACTTTTAGGTATGTGAGCATTTTTTACGTCTCCCGCGTCTACAGTGACTCCGCCCACTACGTTTTGTTATGCGACATAACTCCACGGTTTTTGAGGTTATATCCTATATTTTTGTTGATAACAATACTGTGAAAAAGTGGTCATATAAATAAATAAAACATTATGCCGACATGTGCTATGAATGGATGTAAAAAGGTGTGTATATGAAACCCTAGCCACGCCCGAGATAGGAAAAAATCAACAATCCTGACCACACTGTTTCGCAATGCTATCCCTCCTGTATATTTATTGCTTTGAGAGAGAAAAAGTACCAAACTATTGTTGATTTGGAGAAATTGGAAATATTTTGAAGAAAAACCCGAGTTAATTTTGCGAGAATATTTAGATGAAACCAAAGATGAATAATTGAAGAACTGTTTGTTCCGTCAGCCCTTAACGCTCATTTGAAATTAATGTGTTGTTTTTCTGCTTGCTGGTTATTCCCGTACGAATAGAAACTGTAATGTCGTCGCCAAAAAGCAAAGTTTTTTTTTGTTTTACAATAAAATTCATAAGTCTTCAGTACCTGGTTGGATTTTGAAAAAAAAGTTAACCCAGGTAACTCAATGCCTTCACTGAGTTACTTGAAGCGACAAAAAGCTTAAAAAAGTCACAAACTTCTGTCGCTTGAGTTAAGCTTTTTCCTAAATGATAAATAAATTTTAGATGGCTGAAAGGCCACAAATGTCTTCAGAATCAAACGAGAGTCAGAAGAGCATTCAAAGCAGTTTTGTTTGTTTATTAAACCTGCATATTTAACTCATTTTTGATCCAAGTATCGCTTAAGCCCCTTCGCCGTCCCAGCGATGATATTTTGACTTATTTTATGCTGTCAATATGTTTATAAACTAAGAATTTTGATTGTTTTGTAAATTTTGGATTGAGGCGAAATGGTTTCAATAAATAGCTTATCAATCACATTGAAACTGACATCGTTAAAATCTATGTTTTTATCTTATCTGTCTCAAATTTCACCTGAAAATAAACATGATGAAAGTGAGTGTAGAATGTAGGTGGATTCGTACTGCATTCATCAACACTTTTTTCCAAATTCAGAATATTTACGGTAGGAGAATCTTACCCATTTGAAATATTTCCTGATTAATTTCCGGGTCTTGGATATAATTCTAAGCCGTATAAGATCATGTAAAAGTACTTAACGTAAGAAGCACGACAATAAATCATTGAAACGGGGTGTTGTTTGTCGTTTAAAGACTCGGTAAAATAAATGGAGATGACAAGTAACCTAACCTAACCAAACCTCTCCCGAAACCGCGCCGGGAATAACTCCGGTATTGATTTCTGCAAAACCAATAACACACAAACAATGGGACATTTAAAATAGATTTTAGATCAGAACGTGGGTCCGTTGAGCCATTTAGCGAAACTTGAATCCGCCGACGGAGATACGCCTGAATTTATTGCCACACAGAATTACAGGAGCTGGCTTTGTTCCAATTTCTGTCTGTTTTCTAGAATTATTATTGTTCTTTGCTGTGACTTTTCCGTCCGTGCCACCTGTTTTTGGCGATTTCGGAGATTCGGCGGGGCTTGAGTCTGATGGTGTTCACAATACCTGCAGATTAACGAAGCGTTATGGCAGTCTATGCGCTTTGCAGCTAGTTGATTTTCGCGCTATGTCTGTATTTTTGGTAGTTTTTGAGGGTGTATTTGGTTGAAAGCTAAAATTGAAAAAGCTTTGTGTTTTATTTTGATAATAATAACAGTGTATTTCTTAGTCACAACGCAGTTTTGTGATAGTTCACCTCAAGAGTGCTTCATACTAAATTACTTAACCTAATATAGCAAGGAAAAAATTATACATAATATGTGTAATTAAAACTTAAATACTCGTTATCATAAATCATGAGAGAAAAGGGATCAAAGGGAAAAGAGATATGGGTATAACAATGAATATGTACATCAGCATATTGAAAAAAGACAATTTCCTAGAAGCTAAGGGTGTAAAAATCCAGATGGTAAGTATGTATTCATATCAACAGATGTGTTAAAGCAAAGAATCAGAGTATTAATAGATGAATCCAGTTTTAATAGACTGTAAATTTGATTGTCGTTTTCTGATGCTTACATTCAATTTACTTCAATCCGTTTTCCATCGAAAAATTATTCTATTCTTATTCTTTATGTGAATACCGCACAAGAGTCATAACTGCTCCCAACTGTCCGTAGACAGTGGGATTATGGCGTGTGTTGTGAGGCTAAAGTCAGTGGAAAGGGAAGAAAAAGTTGAGAAATAGCTGAATGTCTGGTTATGACAAAAGGGATCATAATGACAATATAGTCTCCTTCAACGGAAGTAATCTTCCCAACAAGCCTTCCATTGACGTGCTTGGTGTAACCGTAAGTGACCAGTTAAGGCACGGGAGCTCCATCGAGGCCAGAGTAAAGTAAGCAACTCAGATGTTAGGCGTACAGTACATGGCCCCCAGATACTTCAATAGTACACAACTGCTGACCTTGTACAAATCGCAAGTGCGCCCCACTGTTGAATTTGGCAGCCACCTCTGGTTTGGAGCCCCTAAATACATGAAAAAAACCCATCGACTCAGCAGAAACGGGCGGTCCGTTTGATAGATTCTCCTATCTTAACAAACGCATTGCAATCTTTGGAGAACAGACGTCAGGTCGGAATGCTGTTCTTGTTCTACCAGTATTTTAATGGAAGATGCTCCGAGGAACTTCCGTCATTGATCCCTTCGGCACCGGTGCATAGTCGGGATACTTACCAAACATGCACTCAGCATTTATACACCGTTGATTTCAATACACGAGAACGGGTCGCTTTTACGACTCGTTGTTGTGTTCAACAGCTCGGCTGTGGAACGATTTGCCGGCCTCCGTGTTTCCTCCCTCCTTCAACATGGGCCTCTTTAAGACCCAATTTCACCCAGGTTCAAAAAAAACTTTCAGATAGGGTTTTCAGACAAATTTCTCGCTTGTCAAGTTAGATTAAGTAAGGTTAGGTTAGGTGTGTTTTACGTCTACAAGAACCGTCATATTGAGAATCTAACTAGATGCAGTTAAATTATGACAATCCTTAATAATAAAATAAAAAAAAACATTTTTCCAAATAATATAATCAACATATTTGTTCGATATTGGCAAATCAATTAACGTTATGTCGATATTGTAAAATACATTCATTCAACATACATACATTCAATGCATTTTAATTTCAGCAGGTATTAAAAAAAACCTAACGATCAAAATACGTTTGAAGTAACTTACCCTTAAGATGACCTCGTTCCCATGGAAACAGTACAGGGCTAACTGTATCAACATGCAGAACTGGTAGAGAACAATGGAGAAGAACGGGAACGATTTCACACTAAGCTACAAATAATAAAAAAAACACCTTGTTTAATTTAGTATTAATGTGCTGTTTTTAAACGTGGTCTTAACTAAGTCATCAATATGCGTATTCAAACTTTTATTCGTTTTTATATTTTATTAATTCACTAGTTGTTTACCCACGAAAAATATTAGTTGCTAATTCACCCATTTCAAATATTGAATAGTATATCGTCGCCGGAAAGGCAAAAGGGCCGAAGCGCCATTTTGGGAAGTTTATATCTGAGTACTTATACGTTTTTTTGTTTCATATCAAAATTCATAAGTCTTCTGAACCTGAACGGATTTAAAACAAAAAAAAATAACTCAATGCTCTCACTGAGTTACCTGAAGCGACAAAAAGCTAAAAAAGTCCCAAACTTGTGTCGCTTGAGTTAAGCCTTCTTCCAAATATAAAATATATTTCAAATGGCTGAAGGGCCACAAAAGACTTCAGAATCAAACGAGAGTCGGAAAAAAAACTGATCTACACTGCACGTTTAACTCATTTTTATCGCTTAAGCCCTTTTGACTTTCCAGCGACGATATGCTAAAATACATTATAAGCAGGTACTTTATGAATTTCTTTTTTTAAATTTTGTTATTTCCTGAACACATCTACAGTTTTAATTACAGTCGTACGTATCTACCTACTAACAAAGGAAATTAATATTTAATTTATTATGATCATTTCATCAATGTTATAAAACGTTAGTTTATACTGTGGCAACCAGAGTTGACGCAAACACAGTACTCATGCATATGCATTGCTTGCATGCATCATGTTTCAAACTTGTTATTCTACTTCAGGAAATAAAATTCAAGTGAAAATAAAAAAAATATTATTTTCATAATAATCAAAAGAACATACTGTTAAAATTTTCAAATATTTAAAGACAATAATCGCATAAACTTTCTGTCCCTTTCTCTCTAGTAACCATAAATAGGTGTAAGCAAGACAAAATTATGTTTCTCAGTGAAGTTTGGAAATGACATCACTTTGGAAGTGCACATAGCCTGTTCAAAAGAAAAGGTGAATTTTGAATTTTCGTGGGCTGTGTACATTCGATTATCGTTTTTTTTGTTATGTTGGTACACAAATGTTTATCATATGTTAGCATTATCAGCCATTTTGGATTAGTGGTTTATTTTTGACAACTGGAAAGGTTAGTCACGTTTTTGTGTGTTCTTCGATTATGTTACTTTTGAAAAAAATGGATCAAATAATAAAATCCATGATTTGTTTTTCCACAACTCCAGGACGCTCATCGTCATTAACATCTTCTCGGCCTTCTGTAAAGCGCTTGTACCACTTATAAACACTTTTTTTGAGACAAAGTAGACTCGCCGAATGCCACAGTCAACATTTTAAGTGCGTTTGAGCACTTTATTCCATTTTTAACGCAAAATTTAATACATATTCTTTGATCCATTTTTTCCAAAAGTAAAAAATCGAAGAACACACAAAAACGTGACTAACCTTTCCAGTTGTCAAAAACAAACCACTAATCCAAAATGGCTGATAATGCTAACATATGTGTACCAACATAACAAAAAAAACGATAATCGTATGTACACAGCCCGCGAAAATTCAAAATTCACCTTTTCTTTTGAACAGGCCTCGTGTATTTATGCACCAGTACAAACTGTCGAAAATATTATGGAAGTTGGTTACCAATGTCAGTTGAAATGCGGTGATGCAGACCACCAGACAGCCAGTCGCAAACTGTATCAGCGCCAAGTTCATGAAGGTTAGCTCTATCTCTTCTAAAAAGCTGCAGACAATGTTATTGTACAATTAGAGTATATAGAGTGGTATCTATCCAAGGCAGTGTAGTCAGTTTTTGATGATTTTTACCGGACTCGGCGGACCTGGGTGTGGCTAATACTAAGGCCAGGGTATTTATACATCCATTCATATCACATATCGACATAATGTTTTTGTTTATTCGTACAACCACTTTTTCACAGTATTGTTATCAAAAAAAAATATAGCATATGACCTAAAAAACCGTTTAGTTGTGTCAAGTTTAGTGGCATAATAAAAAATGTGCGCGGAGTCCCGCGGTGACCCAGGAGCCCAAGATCATCGTGGCAGTACAAAGAAGCGGTGAATTATATTTGTTGTCTCTTTCTTTTTCATAGTGTACGACGTAAAAACCCGGAGAAAGTGATTTATCGCAAGTTTGTATAGGTTGGGTAGAAATAATTACCTCTCTCTCCATACATTGTTACTCCAAGATTGTACATTAGTATCATCAGGTGGACCAAGTGTAAAAAAAAATAAAAAATAAAAATATGTTAATGGTGAAATTATGGAAAAGTAATGTGTTGTGATGGACATTATACGAGGCCTGTTCAAAAGAAAAGGTGAATTTTGAATTTTCGCGGGCTGTGTACATACGATTATCGTTTTTTTTTTTGTTATGTTGGTACACATATGTTAGCATTATCAGCCATTTTGGATTAGTGGTTTGTTTTTGACAACTGGAAAGGTTAGTCACGTTTTTGTGTGTTCTTCGATTTTTTATTTTTGAATTTCTTATTTGCGCCAACAGCGTTTTAATAAAGAAATATAGAATAATCTGTTTTTTTGCTGGTAAGGCAAAAGGGCTTAGGTTCTCGTTTGATTCTGAATAATTTTGTGGCCCTTCAGAGGGAAGGCTTGACACAAGTTTAGGACTTTTTTTAGCCCTTTGTCGCTCCAGGTAACTCAGTGAGTACATTGTTACCTGAGTTAACTTTTTTTTTCAAAAACCGACTAGCTACTGAAGACTTATGAATTTTATTGTAAAACAAAAAAAACTTTAAAGTGCTCTTGTGTTAACTTCCCAAAATGGCGCTTTAGCCCTTTCGCCTTTCCGGCGACGATATGGCTTTTGACTTCATCTCTTGTCGATAAACCTACAAAAATAATTCGTCTCCAGCAAAAGTACAAAATACCCAGTTGTCGATAATCGAATGTTCGTAAATTGAGGTCTGCGCGTGTAGATATTTGGTACGGATATAAACATTTACTGTAAATAATAAATAGCTTGTATTGCCCATAGCCCCAAATGCCTAAACAATTGTGTTATTCCGATCGATCTAAAGTTGGCACACGGGAATATTTGACTTATTTAAACGTGCGATCATAATAATTTACGACATACGGGTTTTTAACACTGGTACTTTACCAGACGAAAATAAATTTATTGTAATTATCGTTGATTTCGACAGTATACAGAGACGATTTTTTGTAAAACAGTAAAATACAAAAATAAAATTAAACGAAAAGAAACAACTTCAAACAGATGATAATTTAACGTACACTTTTTTGATATTTTTTATCGTATAAGGGTGGTGGGAGGTACAACTTATGTTTCCAATGACTCCTAAATTATCATTTAGAATTGACTAGCCTTTATGAACTTTTCGCTTTCCTCAAGTCTGGGTCAAATCCCAGCCGTCGCGATTCTTCCACGTCGAACTTGGAGTTTTTATCTGTTAGAAGCTTGTGCCAGCATCCCTTGTGATACTTAATGAAGGGATAATGATCCGATGTACAGAAGAGTAAAATAAAATTATAATTTATGCAATCCTGTTGTTAACAGATGTATTGAGAGGCAATTAGGTAGTACGAAACCTTAAAGTAACAATATATGGAGAGAGAGCTAATTCATTTTACCCAACCTATACAAATTTGGGATAAATCACTTTCTCCGGGTTTTTACGTCGTACACCACGAGAAAGAAAGAGACAACAAAATCTCCCAGATTATCACACCGCTTTAAAGTATTGTTAGAATTTTCTTCGTGTCCCGCGTCTCCGTTGAGTCCGCCCACACGTTTTGATACGCGAAATAAATGAACATAACTCAACGGTTTATTAGGTTACATGCTATATTTTAGTTTTTAACAATATTGTGAAAAAGTGGTTATACGAATAAACAAAAACATTATGGCGACATGTGCTATGAATGTATGTATAAATACCCTAGCCCTAGTCCTAGCTACGCCTAGGTCTAGCCGAGTCAGGCAAAACTCATCAAAACTGACTACAACAGCGCTGCCTCTTGTATATTATTGCTCTGAGTACGAAACAGTAAAAAAACTGCGTAGAAAATAGTAAAGACAAATATTCTCGGTTTGCGAATAAGGTGCAATTATTTGAAAAACTCGTACTTTCATCATAATAAGCGGAAGATGTTGCTTGTGCAATGATGGAGGACTTAGCCAGTGGACGAATTGAACCCACTATGGGTGGGAACTAGCAATCGGAACTGCACTCGCATCAGTCACGTAGATTTTAAGGCGTGAAGTGCGACGTCTTTCATAAATCTTCCCTTGGCTTATCATTGGATAAACTTAAATTTATCGTGTAAATACAACAAAAATAGTTAAATATGCAGTTTTTTCTATGTTTTTTTTTCTGCATCGAATGCTCTAACTCTCGTTTGATTCTGAAGACTTTTGTGGGCTTTCAGCCATCTAAATTACATACGAGTATACCGTTCGGGAGAAGGCTTGACTCAAGTGGCACACAAAATTTTGGGACTTTTTCAGCTTTTTGTCGCTTCAGGTAACTCAGTGAGGGCATCTAGTTAACCTTTTTTTTCAAAATCCAACCAGATACTGAAGACATGAATTTTATTGTAAAATAATAAATACAACAAATTTATAACTTTATTCCACTTTTATTTTATGACTGGACCGGTTTCGGCCTATGACGGCCATCTTCAGACTAGTACAAGGTGTTGTTAACCTACGGCTTATGTACTATTTTTGGGGATGTCAGGGGTAGTAACATCCTGACATCCCCAAAAACAGTATATAAGCCGTAGGTTAACAACAACTTGCACTAGTCTGAAGATGGCCGTCATAGGCTGAAACCGGTCCAGTCATAAAATAAAAGTGGAATAAAGCTATAAATTTGTTTTATTAAATCATTAAAATGGAATTCCACCACGAATTAACAGTTTCAACATTAGAAATAATAAATAAAAATAAAAAACTTTAAAGTCCTTTGTTGTAAACTTCCCAAAATGGCGCTTCAGTTCTTTTGCCTTTCCGGCAGCGATATAATTTAAAATTCGTAAAATTGGCGTACAACTAATAGCTTTTCGGTTGCTGAAATGTATGACAAATTTAGAAATCTATCTCTACCATTAATTGTTTAGTTGTTTGTGATTAAGTTAAGCTAAAGCTTTCAAAATCAGCTTAATTATTCACAATGCGCTTCGTTCCAAGGCTTCTAATTCACATTTTAATCCACTTGTTTACCAACATTTTCCGGGCCAGGTTGAAAAGGCACTAAATTTTCCCCGTTTATTTGGCCGATTGTGATTGTGATTACGCTATGTTCCGGCCAACAATAATTACTCAATCCGCGGTATGTTCCCCGCTGTAAACAAAATATTTTAGTATCCCATTACTACGAAACGGTTTGAAATGGTTCTGCTCTGGGTTAGCTTCCGATTGAAGTAAGTCGTATCCAGCGTTTTGGACCGGTAGTAAATTTTCTTCGTACACAAGTAAAAACTTGATGTTCCTTGGAATTTTCCATGGAAATGGGAATACACTCAACGGCTGCGGAGTATGAAATGCGAAATATTTATAAAGCCGGGTTACCCATAAGGAGCGCCGGATCTGCCATATGTCCATAAATTTAAATAAAATATTACCTTTATTGAAATAATATCAATAATCTTCAACACAAATATGAAACAGAATAAGACAGAAACTAAAAAGAATAACGGTCACCAGCGTTGGGAAAGACTTCAATGTTTTGTGAATGCTTCACGAATTGCTAGTTCTTTAAAATGAACCCATCGCAGTGAACACTTCAATTGAAGTCGAACTCGCAAAAAAGAGATTTGAATTTATCCGGTTATTTGTTCAGTTCTTTTGGAACCGGTCCTCGCCGAAAAAAACACGTACCAGTCGGTAGAGCTTTGAAAGTGAAAAGAACTGGAACCGGTTCCTTGCCAAAATAAAATGTACTAGTCGGTAGAGATTTAAAATTGAAAATAACTGGAACTGGTTCCTCGCCAAAATAAAAAAAAATACTAGTCGGTAGAAATTTTAAAACGAAAAGATTGAAGTACTTCTTTATAGGCTTTGAAGTTCAACTTCACAACTGAACTACTGAACATTGAAGCAGTTCTTTGTAATCTAACTTCCGTCGAAGTATTTGTTCAATGAAATGAATTGAATGAAGTTAATGAAATGAATGAACGCTAAAATGAACTACCAACTTCAATTGGAGTATTTGTTCAATAAACAATGAATGAAGTAGGAACTGCTGCCAAAAAAAGTAGTTATTTGAAGTAGTTCTTTCAAAGCGGTCACAACGCTAACGGTCACGACTGAGACACGAACTCGGTACCTCTACTCTATCCGGGAGTAACGCCTCTGCCAATTGAGCTACCGAGGCCTTATTAGAAACCGGCATTTTAATCGATCTCATATTTTATTGAAAATTATTAATATTATTTTTCAATTTCTTCCGATATAGGCTGCCATCTTTGTAATGGTATACAAAGCTCTAAACGGTCGCGACCATTATTCTTTTTAGTTTCTGGCTTTTTCTGTTTCATATCTGCGTTGAAGATTATTGATATTATTTCAATAAGTACTATCAACATAAAAAAAGCATAAAGCTTTATAGTTAATTTTAATTAAATATTATTTTTTGAGTTTGTAAGAAGTCAAAAGATATTCCGAAAATAAAAATGGTTGGTTTATCCAAGACACTATTATGGTATACAATACGTGCTCAGGTAGAGCTACCATAGTAGGTTACCGAAATTTGCCAATTCGGTATGATAATATTCTGCTTTCGAATGTTATATTTTAGAATGTTTCATTTTCAAATGTTCCATTTTCAATTTTTCAAATGTTCCTTTTATAAATGCCTCATTATCAAATGTCCCAATATCAAATGTTCCATTTTCAATTGTTTCAATGTCAAATGTTCATTTTAAAAATGTTTCATTATCGAAAAATGTTCCTTTTTCCAATGTCCCTTTTTCAAATGCTCAATTATTAAATAATGAAACGTTTCCACATTCAGCCACATAAAAAAAAACAACTTGGGTAAGTAAGTACCTAGCAACCTGTGATAAAGTTTAATGCTTTATTGAACAGTCGATGCTATTTTGTATATTGTAGTTCTGAATACTGGACATAAAACGTAAGAGAATTAGTTAAGACCAATGGAAAGAGGTACCCAAGCTAATTATTTAGGTCCTAACCTAATAATGTCAAACAAACACGATAATAATTTTACAAATTTTCGCCATTCCAGTTGGTGTATGACATTCCCAAAACCCAAACTGAAATGTTCCTGAATATTCAAGTATCTAATCTGAACTACTTCAATAACCCCCTCCTAAACTTTATCGAACCTTTTTGACCCCCCTGCCTCCCGTCGTAAGTTTGAACTACCCAGTATTGGGAGTATTAGAGTTCCACTGGCCCCCGGCAATCGGCACTTTTGTGTTTTCGTCATAAAATAAACATAAAGCACATATAAAGTAGACAGTTTCTGCAGATTTCAAAACGTAATTTATGTTGAACAGTCTTGTGGTCTACATATTCTTAAGGAGGATGTACTCGTATGTTGTATTCGCCCGCGGAGATCTTTTTTTTGTATAGACAAGGCCTGAAAAACTGTACACAAAAATATGTTCTAGTTACCCGTACAAAAAAATCTCTATGCATCACCCGAAGGCTTACATTTTCTCTCAAAGTGGATGAAAAATGGTGGATTTTTTTTCTTCTGGATTGTTAGTAATACTTTTCAAAATAAGGTTATTATATATATAAAATAAGAGAGATAATAGACCGGTAAGTAGCCGAGTAGACAGGTGCGTCGGGTTCTCATCCATGCGTTGCGGGTTCAATCTTCTGCTAGCTTAGTCCTCCATCATTGCAAAAACTGCTTTTTCCGCCTATAATAATAATATTTGGATAATTTGTATAGCGCTGTTTTTGTGAAAAATCACCACAAGTAAATGATGGAAGTAGCAGTATTTAAAAAAATTCCGTTTTTTTAAGGCTCGGCACCCAAAATGGCTCTAAATGTCACTTTGTAGCATTCTATTACAAGCAATACTGCACATGATTTATCTGTAAATTCTACATGGGCAATGTGGAAAATGTCTAAGGTTTACAGTAAATAAAAAATTTAAGCTGTAATCATTTAAATTCTGTAAAAAACATACTCAAATATCAGTAAATGGTGCGGTTTGAAAACCAGCGCAACCATTTTCGAATGTTTTACCTAAAATTCCAGTATGGATTTCATAAATATTTCAAAAGATTACTGTTTAAAAATTGTTTTCACTGGAAACCCTGGACGTTTCTCTTACCACTTGTGTTAAATTAACAGTTAAATCATTTGTAGTATTGCTTTTATTGGAAGGTCATAAAGTGTGTATTTTTGGGTGCTGATCCTTAAGGCTGTAGATGTATTTTTTTCTAGGGATTCGTATTTTCACCTCATTCCAGAGTATTAGTTATTACCAGTATCGCCCTAGCGAGAAACCACTATTCAGAATCGAAACGTAGCTTAAAACTACTTAAACCGTGTTTAGTGAACACAAATCAAGGTACTCTACAACCTTCCTCTATTCAATCTTCTTCCCCTCTTCCACTTTATTCACCCTCACAACATGCCCCACATATAGGAAGCTCACTGACTCCGGGTAGTTAGGACTCATTTGCGGCAACGACAAAACAATACAAATATATGTTTCTAGTCTAATCTACCCTAGTTCACAATGCTGAATACAAAAGGGTGCACTCATTTCGGTAGACATTCGTGACTGTCCCATGGTTTGTTAAACAGAATGCTGAATTGTAATGAAACAGGAATGTAGGCCGATAGATTAATTACAACCCTTAAACAAATGGCGAAATACTCATTTTAATTTTCGTTTTTTTACTATGTTGCCTTCCAAAATTAATTTACCCTAATTTGACAAAGTGAAACGTACGGAGGTCATTTAAATATTTATTTTATTTTATTTTCTTTGGTAAGTAAAGTAAACGAGATCCAGGTTTCTTTATTCATGAAATATCCGCCGAGTTGGCTACCATTTTTTCTAAGAAGGTTTTACGTGAATGAAATATCGAATCAATTATTTCTCCTCAAGCAGATTTGGATGAAATATGTTTACCATGTTCAGGTTAGCGCAAATTCAAATATAACTGGACTAATGGAGAATATTTTGCCTTTTTTGTATAAAACCCTTTCAAATGTACCATTTTTTGCTACTAATTCAATTATGAATAAAACATGCTACGATATTTTTATTTCTTGTTTCCAAATATCCGCCCATTTTTATCCACATTGCCGTTTTCGTGGCAATGAGTCGTCGCTATATTTATAAATTCTAGCAGATAAAAACCCGCTCCCGCGTGGTTTAGTCACGAAACACACATAAAAAGGAACATACTGAGTTATTCGTGAAGGAACGTAATCGGAAGAAAATTTTAAACTTTTGTATGTATGAGCAATTTTTATATCGAACGTGGCAGAAGACGGCTTACGGTATTAATACTGTCAGATATCGTCGCCGAAAAACCAAAAGGACTGAAGTGCCATTTTGGGAAGTTTACACTTTTTTAATAAAAGTCTTCATTACCTGGTTGGATCTTGAAAAAAAAAATTAACTCAATGCTCTTACTGAGTTTCTTGAAGCGAAAAAAAGCTAAAAAAGTCTTAAAATTGTGTCGCTTGAGTCAAGCCTTCTCCCAAATGGTAAATATATTTTAGATGGCTAAAGGGCCACAAAAGTCTTCAGAATCAAACGAGAGTCAGAGCATTCGAAACAGAAAAAATAACTGATCATAACTGCATATTTAACTCATTTTAGACAAAAGTGTCGCTTAAGCCCTTTTGTATTTCCAGCGACGATATATAGATGAATCTTCTGCATTTGCTGCTTTACCTGTATGTGACATTGCAAATATTGTTTTAGCAACCTAAAAATCATTAACATTCACTGTTTATCTACTGACGGGAAAGCTTTCCAATGCTGTTTATTCTATGATGCTATTATTATTTCTAATTTATAGTTTTTGTGTTTAATTTGTAGAACTCCATTTTAATTTTTATATAATTCAATTGAATTAAATTTAATATTATTATTATTGAGTTCTGCTATTTTAAGTTTTTATTTTAGTTTTTAGTGACAGCTGTTTCGGCGTTTAAGACAGTTTGACAATGGCCTTAAACGCCGAAACAGCTGTCACTAAAAACTAAAATAAAAAACTTTAAATAGCAGAACTCAATAATAATAATATTAAATTTAATTCAATTGACTTATATAAAAATTATTTCTAATATTGAAACTGTTAATTCGTGGTGGAATTTCATTTTTATGATTTATTAATACCAAATGTTTAACTTTGTTCCACTATTTTTTATTTTGATCAGACCGGTTTTACCTTGTAACGAGCATCTTCAGATAATAATAAATAATTCGAAGGAAATCTATGGTTTATATACTATTTATGGCCACAGTGGACGCTATTGGCTCTATGTCATATTTTTAACATTGTGGCTTTGTATTTTGTTTTATTGCTAATAAGAGCGACTTTGCAATTACATTAAAATATGCCTTGGGGTGGTTTCATTACCTTCTGGGAGACGGGTTACATAGTGATGAGTTGCATGAGTTTGTGTTTTTTTTCAAATAATATCTATTGTTGTCAGCTTTATTTCTAACAGCTGGCTATTTCTGAATTTACCGCTGACTTTGCTTGTTTTATGGTGGTTTAGAGTCCTCTCGAACTGAAGGATAAGATTTATCTTTCGGCTGTCCATAATAATTATTTAGTTTTTGTTTTGTTTTTAATATTTTTATCTACGCCCATTAAGGGTCAGCACCCAAAAATACACACTTTTTGGCTTACTAGTACAAGGAAAACCACAAATTATTTGTTTGTTAATTCTATACGGGTAAATAGAAAAAAGTGTAAGGTTTCCTGTGAATACAATATTCTTAAACAGTAATCTTTTAAATTCTTTTCGAAATGCATACTGGAATTTTAGGTAAAACGTTCAAAAATGCCTTCGCTGGTTTTAAAACTGCACTTTTTTCTGATATTTAAGTATTTTTTTTTCATAGAATTTATAGAATTTGAAAGGTTACAGTTTAAAAATTGTATTCATTGAAAACCTTACACATTTTTCTAACTACCCATGTAGAATTTATATATAAAACATTTTTAGTATTGGTTCTATTAGAATGCTACAAAGTGATGTTAAGAGCCATTTTGGGTGCTGAGGCTTAAAGGTTTTTTACACAAATATTAACATTTAAAAAAAATATATATATACTCATAAACAGTGCTAAAAAATTTGTACAAGAAAGAAAAAATAGTATTGAATAACAGGTACATTCAGAGTTATATAGTTTCTACAACTAATTTAGCTCTAATAAATGAAAAACAAACTACTAAGGTATTCTTATATTGACGTACTAAATATATCAACAACATCGGAGTATATATATCTATATATATTATAAATATTACTTACTTGATGATTGCCTGATGGTGTTTGATACAATCTCTCAACTTCTCAATGCTCGATTTAACCGGAATATCTTCCATTTCTGACACGCCAGCATTGATTGAATCTGAAATGAAAATAATCGGTTAGCTCAGTTAGTTTAGAGAATTGAAAAATACGATATAGGTCAGGAAAATGGCATGGTCGGTACGAAAGCTCGTAACATTACAATACGAATAGAATATGAATTCATAAAAGTTTACCCTGCCGATCGAGGTCAAACCTCCCCTGCCTGGCGCTTATTTAGCACATACGTACTTCAACGCAAATTTCTCAACAATATTGCCTGCTCGAAATAAACTGACAGCAAATTGATATTTTTCCATAATTTGAAAGCGGCGAGAGTAATTAAAGGTTTTTGCTTTCGGGCAGGTTATCATTTTAGTACACCGAAATGGCAACCCTTGTATTTATGGTTTTAAAGTTTATTTTGTAGAACTCCATTTTAATTTTTAGGTTTTTTAATTTTATTTAAACACAAATTATTATTATTTTAATTGTTTAAAAAAAAAAATTAAAATAATAATAATTATTGTTTAAATAAAATTAAAAAACCTAAAAAATAAAAAGGCAACCCTTGTTTTTTATATGAATACCGCACAAGAGTCTCAACTGCTCCCAACCGTCTAGAGCCAGTGAGACTATGGCATCCTTAAATAGGGTATGTTGTGAGGAGGGGAAGGAGATTGGGAAGAGGAAGGTTGGCAAGTACCTGGCTATTCAGATCTGGTCGCCAAACACGGCTCAAGCCATTTCAAGCAACGTTTCGATTCTGAATAGTGGTCTTTCACCAGGGCGATACTTGAAGTATCTACCATTCTGGAACGTGCCACAAATATACTTTTTATCGTGTTTATATGAATTGAATGTGTTATGACACATATTAATTTAATAAAAGTTATTGGCGCACGCCGGGTTTGAACCCGCGACCTTTGGATTCTTAGTCGAGCGTCTTACCACTCGACCATGGAGGCCGTCATGGTATCGTTTAACTCAGTTATACGTAAACAATAACATCTTCAAATCGAGTATTTTCTCACTCATCTATTTGCATTTAGTTGCTTGTTCACGTAGTTTCCTTTATAGTGTAGCGGTATCCGCATTTGATTGTGTATCAATAGGTTATTGTTTCGCTTTGAATCCTGTCGCAGGCGTGGTGTATATACGAGTATGTATCTAAATTAATTATTCTATGCTTAATATTTGGGCGCTGCATGTCTTTTGATTATACGTCTTCCATGTGTACAACTAAATAAAATTCGCATTTCAACGATATTAAACCCATAATATTTACTGATAGTAACATAATATGTAAATTAACCAGGTAATCACAAACTAAAATGTTAAAATTCAAATATAAATAACGTACATAGGGTCTTAGAACCAGTGGCGGCTCGTGACTTTTTAGTGTGCTAAAGTACTAAGATTGAAAAATACGGCGTTATTGATGTTGTTGTAGCCGAAAATTATTTTATTTTTTTTGAAAAAAAACATTATTTTTGTATGAAGTTTTTCAGAAATTTTCAGTTTTGGTGGTGCACTGCACAGTTTGCTGAAAAAAACTTCACACAAAAAATTGAAATAAAAAAATAATAATCGTTTTCGGCTACAATAACATCAATAATGACGTTTTTTCAATCTTAGCACTTTAGAACACTAACAAGTCACGAGCCGCCACTGCTTAGAACTTTTTAATATGCGTAAAGAGTTTTAGTTTTGTATCAAACAAATATAATCTTATTTCCATTTTTAATATGATGATTCACTAAATAATCTAGAAAGGTACTTAACAAATCCATTCAAACAATTCATTTAAAAAACAGGGAAAAACTAATGGCAAATCACATTATTAAACAATGGAGAAAAACCTGCTTTAAGCAAAGCAATACTTTGGAATCATTAAACGAGAGAAAACAGATTTTAAAGTATCACACAGAATTGTAAATTCAAGATAATTTTGTTTTTACCGGAATCAGTAATTAATCACTGAACTAAAACCATATAAACAACTCGTTTCCATGTGGTCAAACCTCAGTCTGATAATGGCCTTGAACGTTGTAACAGCTGTCACTAAAAATAAAAACTAAAGCTACCAGAACTAAATAATAATAGTATTAAATTAAATTACAATGCTTAAATAGTAATAACGTTTCTGAATTACTCAATATTAAAAGCCCACAGGCATAACAATAGAAAACGTTAGCATTAAAAAATCGTAAATAATAATACTCAATAGTACAGTACAATCAATAATTAATTCAATTATCATTTGTATAGTCACATTCTTAATATGCGTCTGGTAAAGCACTCTGTTTCCGAGTACACCCTTTATTAACCCCCCCCCCCCCCCCCTTGTGCTCTTTCCCAACCCACCATTCAATAAACATTTTAATATTGAGATGAAACATTTTACCTGTTTTCTAGGAACCCTTCCTATGTCAGGGCTAAAGTTAAAATCACAGAACATCCAAAAAGGAACATAAATCGTAACTAATTATTAATTACTTTCTAATTACATGCAATATTTATTTCAGTTTTTTTATTCGTAAGTTTAACTGTTCTAGGGAAAAATATGATCGACCGTTTTAATAGATTAAGATTACTAAAATAATAATAATAAATGTTTTAACTTCTATAGTGTCGTTTTCGTAGGAATATCACCCCCAAGGGCGCTCTACAACGTAATGTATCTAACCTACAACTTATCACTTAGACTTAGGGGGTATTTCACCATCCCTGAGTACACTGTTGACTTGCGCCACTCGTCGAGTAACTTACCTGTATATTATCTGTTTCACCACCGCTGAGTGACGCTGCCCGTCCATTAAATGTCTGTTTAAACTACCCATCACTCAAGCCTACGATTCACTGATTGGGAACTGCTCGACAGTGGTGAAACGGTCGCCGATTTACCGCCGTGTTCATCTTATGATTAAATTTACTTAACGAGTAGTTACTCAACAATTTACTCTGAGGTGGTGAAATACCCTCTTATACTTATAACTGATAACTTACAGCTCAGATTTATTGAGAATGGCTTACAACTAAAAAAAATCACTAGTGATCAACTTGGACTTATAGCTAGTAACTAACTGCTGAGACGTAGTGACTAGTGACTTTTAAAAGGCATATGTTTTATTATTTACACTTTTATGGCTTTTACATATTTGGGAAATATATAGTATCACATAATAGAGACACAGAAGTAACACGGAGTCAATGATTAGCTCACAAAAGCACAACTATGTTACTAGAGATATTACAATAGAAAAAAATAACATTAGTATTTTTGTCACGAACACAAAAGTTAATGCTCTCCATGATAGCCAAGTTTTCTAAACATCCACGAATCAATTTGAAGAAATGTGTAACTATGTTCACATCCCTTCTGACCCGTAGATAGTTCGTTCCGAACATACCCAAGAGAGAGTCAGTAGAATAGAGCCACGGAGATACACGATGTATACAGGAGACTGATGTATGATGGATACTATGGTGTTAAACAAAGGATTGCATGTATTTTATATGAAATAACCTACCCGTATCTCTTGGGGTCACTTCCTTCTGCCAAATGCTGCTGAGGTCTAGCTTCAGGATGTTCAGTTGGCCCCCGATGATGCCCATCATGCCAGACGTCAGGCAGTCCAGGCTGAGGTTGCAGTTGGCGCTTATCATCACTGTCATCATCTGGTACAGGTACACCAGCTGGTAACTTAAGGAGAATACCATAGTTTATATTTGATACTTCTTAAAACCTACTTTATGAAATCAAGTAATCACAAATCATTTATATACTAGACTATACAACTTGTAAGGATGTTATAGTAAATGAAAAACCGATCGATTTTAAACAGCTCAAGCCCATTCGTCTGAAACAGACGAGCAACGGGAAGCAAGACTGGAAACTAATCGATTTCGAACATCTCAAGGCATTGCCAAGCATACCGGGTACTCACTAGTAGTAAATAAATGAAAAAGTGTTCACGTTTACTTAAGGCAGTGAAAAGATGGTACAGAAAAATCACGAAAAGACGACTGAAGGTCCGCGCCGCTTGGTGTGACTTTTTTTTTCATGATTCGATTGTCTTAGTGCATCGTTTATCAACCTTATAGTGTCACGACCCTTTAAATAAAATTAAAATATTAAAGACTAAATATATTTTAACCTTTATCAAAGTTTTACATTACTGACGTGAAAAGTAATATGTTTACACCTTAGATTAATTAAATAATTTAAATACGTTACTAAGACAACGCGCGTAAATGCACTAAACCGAATCCGCGAGACATACCTGAGTTTTACTGCGTTTAGTGTCACACAAACATTCGTTCGACAGACAAGCTGTCACCAGCTGTCACAAACGCGTCGCTGTAGGCTTCTTTCTGACAAAAAATGCCTTGAGAGGTGTAAAAATCATTCGGGAGCAAAAAACATATCTCATGGAGTTTCTTTCCATTCATAATTACACACAAATCACTTATTATTTTAATTCTATAAATACAATTATTCACAAGGTTTTTAGGTACTAGAACGGTGTGAGATAGCGAATGCAGAAATAGATAAATGTGTGGAAGACAACCACGTCTAGTCTCGCGATACCCGATTATAACAGTAGCGTGGGACGTTCATATAGCTATCTCATCCGTACACACATATTCTTAGAATGGCTATCCTTTTCATACGCGGGTTACGCGTAAAACAAGACGGTACCAGTGGTGCCACATTTTTTGTAATATTTGTATGAATATGACGTGTCTTGTATTTTATGTCTATGGTTTACACTTGCCATTTGCCACTTCTTACTTGTGCGAAAAAGGATTCTCGTCTATGGCGGCTTTAAAAACTAGATACAGAAATCGTCTATCAACACTTGAAAATAATTTACTTATGTGTGTTTCAAATGTCGTTCCATGCATAGAAAACCTTGAAAGTGAAAAAAAAAATGGAGTTCATCATTTAATCAAAGGATTTTTCGTCTTCTCATCAAAAGCCGATTAAGTGGTAGACACTGAGACATAAGCTGGATATTTTTGGATCTTTAGTTTTTCTTTTCTTTTCAATATTTTCTGTGAGCAGTCACATCTTTGGTTTCGAGAGAGTATCTTGCTTAAAGTCTTTTTGTGCTCCTGTGTGGCTAAATTTAAAAAATACCCATGACAATCAGCTTCCACGAAAATAGGAACATCAGTTGAAACCTTAAAGGAATTAATAGAAAAGTAACAGATTAAAACCACAGGAAAATTATCAATGGACAAACTACACCATAACGCGACATCAGTATACTCTTAAACAATATTAAAAGTATGTAAAATGAAAACTTGATGGAAAATAAAAATAATATATTCACCATAAATAATTTCAAGTGTGATTTTTTCAAATGAAGAACTGACAGTAATTGAAATTATCACATTGAGAAAATAATCTTTTCAAATCCATAATTACCTGATAAAGTACCTACCTACAATATATTGTAGACATTATTCTTTATTTGAAATGGGTGTATTAAAGCAACTAATATTTTTTCTTAGAAAGTCAAATTACATCCCGTGATTTTTCATTGGAAACAACAGCTAGTAAAGTTATAATTAACTCACCTTCTATGTTGCAACTCATCCAGTTCAACATTCCTTGCCCTAGACGCAGAAACAAGAAATTGCTGTTCCTCAATCATCACTCCACTAATTATGGGTATCTTTCTCCACTGTCCAGAATGTCGAGACTTGTTAACTCAAGCCATGGTCTTGAAATTTTTGGTACGAGTCTAAATGATTTTTGTCATTTTTTACGACGCTACCAAAACTTTTACTTGACCTTGGCTTTGATTTGAATGTTCTCTCCTGTGTATATTCTGTCCTATTTTTTTAATTGCTTCATTTAAAATTATGTATTTGCTCTTCTTTCTCTGTTGCTCTTTTTTCCAATTTCGTGTTATGTATTTTTTTGTAATTGGACAATAGTTTATAAATAAATAATAGCTCCTACATTCATACGCAAATATTCAGGATTAATTAATAAAGTGAAATATCGGACAATTTGCGTGCTTTAGTTTAAAGATTAAATATATATAATTTACAAAGTCAAATAGCTTATTTGACATTTATGAACAAGGGTTCATAAATCCTAAATGAGCTATTTGCCTAAACGTTTTAACGATCTGCCAAATATATGAGGTAATTATATATAAAGTTGAATAACGGGTTATTAACGGTTTTGCGAAAACGTTGACTTGGAATCGTCAAATATGTTAAAATTTCATTCATGAGCTATGGCGCTTTGGAATAACTATAAAAAAAAAAACAAAGCAAAACACCGTTTGGTTGTATTATATTTTTCAATTATTCAACCAGTAAAAATATCGTTATATTATCACACGGTCAGAGGCGTGCACTCCATAAAGGCACACAAGTACTGCTTACCCTGATACACTCGCATACAAATATGTATAATATTGGATTGAATAAAATAAAATTATTGCAAAAAATAAATGTACACTTACAAAAATATGAGAAAAAATCAGCTAATCACACCGCCGCAAGCGCCTTACCGACCTTCCTACTATAACGTGTCAAAACGTCAAAAGCGGTAACTAAATATGCTCAAACGCTGCCAACGTCAGAGTAGTTTATTCTATGTTTACTAGACTACACAAAATATGTATGCATGTATGCTGTGTGATGTTGCGCGTTTAAGTGGCTTGTTTGTGTTAGTGTCTAAGGCAGTGTTTTCAAAGAACAAATCCATTAGCAATCAGTGAAATTTGTCGGTATCTATCTCTATTATCAATGAATTCGCTGTTATTCCTACTGCCCACTCTGATCAAGAACCATGTGCACGCCACTGCACACGGTGTGATTGTGTAAACACGCCACAGCGCCACTGGATTGCATTATGTTATTTTAACCTCGTTTGCACAAATCGATAAGTTGTGCTCCATGTCGTATACTCCGTCGTGCATCGCGTCGACAGTGCACAGACATATAGAGAAGATACAGCGGACTGTATACTGCATATAGAGCGATGGAGCGATAGGGCAGACAGTCGTCCAAATGAATACAACAGCAGACGTATTTGTCTACTGTACGATTCCTTTTGAATTGTCTCAAACGTATTCGAAAACCACTTAAATGAATTTATAATATGTTCCATTTTTTTTGCTAAGCAATGTAGTAAGCTCAGAGTAAGAATCTAATGGAGGGACAGCTAATTTGTTTTACCCATCCCATCCGAAATTGTAATAAATCACTTTTTCCGAGTTTTTACATCGTACACCATGAGAGAGAAAGAGACAACAAATTTCTTGGACCGCTTCTATATACTGTCGCAATGATCTTAAGGTGCTGGTTAACGGCGGGACTCCGCCCACATGTTTTATTATGCCACTAAACTTGACACAACTAAACGGTTTTTAAGGTTAGATGCTATATTTTTGTTGATAAAAATACTGTGAAAAAGTGGTTATGCGAATACACAAAAACATTATGTCGATATGTGATATGAATGGATGTATAAAGACCGTAGCCTTAGTCTTAGTCACGCCCAGGTGCGCCGAATCAGTTTAAAATCATCAAAAACAAGTAAAAAACTGACTTCACTTCCTTGGATAGATACTAACTCTATTGTAGTAAGCTATTCCTTGCTTGCTCTGCAGAAATTGATAATAAGGCGTTAAGTCAAATGTAATATTTATTTCTAGTTGCTAATTATTCGTTATTCATTAGTTTTATTTACAAAAAAATGATTATCAACCTATTTTTGAACTGCTACACCCACAGAGGACTGCTTAGATGGTTTGGGCATGTAGAACAGATGAATGAAAACAGGATTCTAAGGAGAATATATAACGCCAAGTTGGATATCCGGAAAGAATGCAAGGCGGATGTAAGCGTAGTGAATAGGATTAAGAAAGGGATGCCTAGATGGTTTGGGCACGAAGAAGGGAGTGTGAAAATAATATATGACGCGAAAGTGAATGGTAGAAGAAGTTAGGGACGTCCGGGGAAGACATGGCACGATCACGTGAAAGTCGGGCCATGCCAAGAGTCAGAATAACAGAAAAGTGTGTATTAGACGATTTATAAATGTGAATGAAGCAAGGAGTGTGTGTTAAGACAGTTTTATGGCGGTCCATTCTGTCTGCCTATCCCTGCGGAGAAACGGCGTAATGGTTTGTTAGTTAAATAGTTGCACTCACAAATATGATTACTGTATAGCAATTCTATTATTTGATTCTGAACGTCTTTTTTTAAAATTGTTTGTTCCGCTGTTAAAATATTATAAATAAAATTATGACGATTTGTATGTTAAATATTCCAATCTCAAATTGGAGGAAGATGAAATATTATTTTGGAAAATCGTGAAGAAAATCGGAATAATCTATGATCATATTAAATATTCTATTAATATTAATCGGAATAGATTTCACTGATAAACGATGAATAATTATTTTCATGATGTTTATTTGGTATTTATTGGCGTGACAAAAATTATCTTCCGACATTAGTCGATAAATATTTCGTTAATTAACGTTAAAATTTGAGGAAAAGTGAAATTTTCAAATAATGTGTTGTTTTTGGATACAATTTATTTGTGTTGTTTCATTGGCCATTGTTGTTCATTGTATGGCTTTTTAATGACGATCGATAATATTCAATTTAACACATGAATTTCATTGTAGTTAACATTCAAATGTGATCCGACTGACGATAATAAATAAAATGAAACTAATATCAACACAAAGAAAACGATTGTGAATACAATTGTACAAATGGAGGTTCGTTATTATTTCCGGGCACAAAAGAAATACATTAAATAAAGCATTTCGTTAAATTATGAGTTAATGCCGTAAAATTAATTTTAGGAATAAACAGATTTTGCAGTGGCGTGAATTTTCTTCCGATTTTCTCAATTTTCCTGGATATTTTTTGCAGTTTACAAATTTTAACGGTGAAAATACTTTTAATTGGAAATCTCTCCAAGTAGCTACTATGTTTATTCTATATTGTTTCAAGCAGCATTAATTACGAAATATGAAAAAAAACTGAAATAGAACGATAAGCCAAAAATGTATCTATTTATAAATTATCTTTTCTGTTTGATATCATAAAAATATATATTGGTATATACGATACTCGAAAGCTAAGTAACTAACCACCATGCCGTTTCCCCGCAGGGGTAGACAGAAAGGACGTATTGCCACACAACTCTGTCTTTGCACACACCCCTTGCTTCATTTACATCGTCTCGTACATACTCTTCTGTTATTCTGACTCTTTACATGGCCCGACTCAAGAATTTCATTTAATCGATCGTGCCATGTCTTGAATTTGAAATTTGAAAATTTGAAATTGAAATAATAAGTGATTTATGGGTAATTATGAATGGAAAGAAACTCCATGAGATATGTTTTTTACTCCCAAAGGATTTTTACACCTCTCAAGGCATTTTTTCTCAGAAAGGAGCCTACAGCGACGCATTTGTGGCAGCTAGTGACAGCTTGTCTGTCGAACGAATGTTTGTGTGAAACTAAACGTTGTAAATCTCAGGTATGTCTCGCAAACTCGGTTTAGTGCATCCACGCGCGTTGTCTCAGTAACATATCTACATTATTTAATTAATCTAAGGTTCGGGGTGACGAGTCAAGTGCATAGTTACTTGGGCGAAGGCTTTATGTCGAAGGGGTACCAGGCCTTGAGCGGCAGGAAGCGCTGCCCGCCACCGTCTAGAAGGGGCAGGAGCCCCCACATGCCCACGGTGGCCAGCGTCAGGTAGAAAAAGAACCTGGTATCGCGTCTGGCCACGGATGTCGTTCGCAGCTTTATCGCGGTGTGCGAGGGGTCCTTACGGTTGAATATTTCATCTGCAAAATGAAATAAAGGTTTAATATATTAAACCCCCGTTAACAACTGGTGGGAGTAGACACCATCAACCAAAATAGCTAATCAGTAGTTAGGTCACGGTCGGTCAAATATATTTCACATTTAGTCAGTAGCGATAGATTACCGCCTATAGTGCGGTATAGTGTTTACTATAAAGGATCGGTTACACGTTTCCGTACGCAAATACAATTATTTTTTTTATTAAATCTTAAATTTTCACGAATAACTTTTCTCTGGAGTTTTGCGGTACCAACATATCTGTGTGCGCAAGGAAGAACGGAATGAGTCAATAAACGTAGATGTTCAGGAGAGCCAAAAAAAAAAATAAGAATTTTGTTTTTTGTATAATGTCATATGTCACATTTAAGTTTAAAAAAAAATAATAGTACATTATTTTATTTTCTGACACATCTCATTTTTCCTTGTTTAATTTCATCTTTTTCTTTCTTTTCGTCTTTATCCTCTTCCTTTTTAATTAATTTTTATTTTTATTAATATTTATATTTAATATTATATCATTTATGTACACTACGTCTGTCTCGACACAGGAATCTCCTAGTGAGACAAACATGGACCAAGTCCATGTTTTATATTTCAACAAGATAAATAATAAAGAAAAATAAATCTGAAGAACAATTCTGCATACTTTACTTCAAACTTGATTTTTTTTTACTCATTCCATTCTTCCTTGCGCTCACAGATATATTTGTGCCGTTTTGTAAGGTAAGGAGATTAAATTAATTTTAAACATATTTTTGGCACTCTTTTTAAAAAGATGATAAAGTTAAGCCAATTACTTAAAATAAATAAGAAAATTAATTTTTTTACCGTCCAGTTTGTTCACCAATTCCCTTATTTTACCCCTCTTTCTCAGAAACTCAATGATCTTGAAGAGTTGTCCCATGTGAGTCACGAGCAGGAAAGATACTTCCACCACCTTCTCCAGCTCCTCGATCACCTGCGAAAACAGACGTGTTTTGGTTAGGATTTAGCAGGTGCGAAAGCCATCCAATTACTAATACGAGGCCGAAAGCATAACAAATACATGGTTTTACTAAGGTTTATATTAGAATTTACACAGAATTTGGTCATAACACTTTACAGGCAGGTAGATAGTCAAAAGCCTGTTTGAAAACCAAATTCTATGATCATCATTATCAACAAATTCACAATAATAGTAGTGCTGAAATGCTTTGACTAAACTGTTGAAATACCTGTGGGTGTGGGCATCTTATTTTTAAAGCAGACATTAAAAACTAACCAACGAGACATCAGGCCTTTGTTTCGTGGGGGTAGGTAGAGAGGATGAACCGCTACACAACTCTGTCACACACTCATTGTTTCATTCGCACATAGGCACCTACTCTTCTGTAATTTCGACTTTTCACATAACCAGTCCTCTTCTAAAATCAGTAAGATCCATTCATAAAATTGGCGCCTCAAAAACTTATCGGTTAAACTAAACTATGCTCAACGCGTTTCAATTTCATTTCCATCATGAGCTAAGGAGCTTTAAAAAGATATTTTTTTTCTGTCAAAACAGAGACAAGACGCCGTATTGTATCTTTCGTATTGTTTAATTCAAATCGAATAGTTTAAAACAGTCTTGTGAAGTTTGTGCCGAATTATTACGTTTAATCCACAATATTGGGGTAAATATACCCACATAAACTAACTCTGACACTGGTAGAAATTAAACGGAATAATTCAACTTATTATATCTATAAAATAAAAGTTACAAAATAAGATGACTAAAATAAGTGGTCCAAAACCGGACACATTTCTAGATTTTCTTATTTCCAACCTTTCATAGATGGCGTTGTCTGCTAGCAATGTATTATAATTCCAATATTAGGTATATTTCCCGCAAACTCTTAAAATTTCTCATTATTCTTTGATCACATTCTCAGTTGACGTTTTGCCTCTTTCATTTCATATTATCTGTCTCTTTCTCTCTATTCCTTTGTTACAATTTAAATATTATTCTATTATTTTCTCACTGTTCTCTTATATTATTTAATATTGTGTTCTCCCTCTGTATGCATATATAACCGCACACTTTGTATTTTTTGTTTAGTTTATTTTTGTAACCGGATGATGCTTAGGCTAAGCGAAACCGAATATAATACATTTTTTAATTAAATCTGTAGTCTGTGTGTGTTACACAAAGTTATGATTTCATTTTCATTATTTAAATAACGTTTTAAAATGAAATGTCTATGTTCAATTCATTATTTTCTCTCATATATTCATGCACTACCGACTTAAAGACAGGCCGAAAAAACTAATCGGGAGATTATGTGAATATTTAACATATAATAATATTATTACCGTAGCCACATAGATAATTTCTGATGTAAGATACATGCAGAAACCGCCTCCCAAAACAAATACTGAATAAACATGGTAAAGATCCTCCTTCATAGTTCCATACACCAAACTGGGGCACCAAAGACCAGCTATGGACAATGTCAAGAAATTCATATCAAGACAGCGAAGAAATTTAAACTTGTCTATTTCGAAGTCCATCTTTTTGAGGTTAAGAAACGCTTTTTCAGTTAAAATTGATATTAAAATACGTCGACCTGATTGAATCTTTTGTCTTTATACTAAAAGGTGGAGCAAATGAATATTTAATTTGAGAAAATGGGTTTCTCAAACGGTTTCAATTATAAAATTGATAATGGTTTTAGAAATAAAATATTTCTATTTATTTAGGTAGTAACATTTTATAGCACCCCCCTACCAAAGATTTAGATACTTTCAAACCAATTCGTGATTTGCCTAAATTGTTTTTTTTGTGAACATGTACGTTAAGGTTTAAAAAAATGACATATCGTCTCCGGAAAGGCAAAACGGCTGAAGCGCCACTTTGGGAAGTTTACACCAGAGCACTTTTTTGTTTTACAATAAATTCACTACATTGTTGGATTTTGAAAAAAAGGTAACCCAGGTAACTCAATGCTCTCACTGAGTTACCTGAAGCTACAAAAACCTAAAAAAGTCTAAACTTGTGTCGCTTGAGTAAGCCTTCTCCCAAATGGTATATATAATTTAGATGGCTACCACCAAAGTCTTCAGAATCAAACGAGAGTCATTCTATGTAGAAAAAAACTGTCAAAACTGCATATTATGTAACTCATTTTTGACCAAAGTGTCGTTTAAGCCCTTTTGCCTTTCCAACGACGATATTACGCCATGTTTCGGTTTTTCATGATGCGTCTATTTATTGCATTGTTAATATGATTGATTAAATAACGATATTCTAAAGTGAATGCTAAACGTCAATATTAATGAAGATATTTCAAGCTTTTTCCCTTTTTAAAATCACTTTCCATCTATACCTATGTTAAATACGACGCTGATCACCACATCAGCATATATTTAGATTGGTATCAGCAAACTCAACTTAGAGTAGAAAATGGAAAGTGAAATTCTAAGTATAACATTATCAGTGTAATTCCAAACACTATACGTCATAACTTCCCACCCTCGCAATTTAGTCCCAAACAGGCTATTTTACAGGAGAAAGAAAAAAACATAAAAATAGTTAAATAATAATAAATAACGATCTAATCGTTGGAAGCTTTTAAATCGCCTGTAAACTGAGACAAAAAATACGGTTTTGCTTTAAAAGCTTCATTCAAATGTATGCTTGTCCGTCATAATAACAAAAGCTTTGAACGAAATCGCCCATGAGAGTGCTAATACATATTTAATTTTTGAACTTTCATTAGGGTTAGAAGTGCGGATACAAATTACGATATCTCATGAACATCGGTTATAAGATACTTACGGTTATCATAATTGTCGAGTATCTGTACGATTATCCTATTTAAAATATTTTCAATCGAGGACTATGACCACATTAATTTCATTGGAAAACTACGCTACCCGAAAATGTATTACTACAGGTTTTTAAGGCAGCATAGCACTCCAAATTTCGCGAGATTCACACTTGAATTAACTCTGATGAACTGTTAAGTTAATAACTGACCCTTACTATTCACATGAGAACGGGTCGTTTCTACGACTCGTTCCTGAGATCAACAGCTCGGCTGTAAAATGATGTTAAAGTTCTCTGTGTTTCCTCCCATTCTAGAATACGGGTATCTTCGGAACTCATTTCTTTCCTAGAAAAGACCTTTCTTTTAGCACCCCCAAAGATGACATAGGGCCCGAGGGAAATTGTTTGACCTCCTGTGTGGAGTTGATATTAACTTTACATAATTTTCTTTGTTTGTACATACGCACGAGTGTAATTTCTTTAAATTTAGAATTTTTACTAATTGCAATTACCAAATTTAAAAATAATATTTTCTAATCCCTACCTACCTTTAATGTATTTTAACAGAGATTCGTCCATATTTGAAATGGAAATTTATATTTTTTCTTGATTAGTTAGATCCGTGATTGAATTCTTCAAGAACTACTAATTTTAATTCGTAGCATGTTGCAAAAAAAAACAGTTCTAAAAATGGTAGTCGTATCTAAAAAGAAATTTTATATTCAGTATTAATTTTATTAATCTCATAATATATTATTTTGAGAACCAATATTCTGTTTGATTTGTTATTTATTTCGCTTTCGATGTTTGATGTATAATTTATAACAAGGCATTAGTTGAAATTTAATATGAGTATTATCCGAGTAAAAGAGGGCGGCACAAATGGAATCTGTTCACATGTTTCATGCACATATAACGGAATGTTAACTAATCTACTCTACATTGCAATTTTCAATTGAAATATTAATTATATTTTCTTGCATATTGTTGTCGGAACATAACAAAATAATATGCATTATTAATCTCCAGTGAAAATACTATAAAACAAATGCTTCAAAATCATTTTTACTAACGTCTGTGACATTGTTTTGTAGGTGATGTCTAAATGAAATAAATTACTTAATAAAACAATATTGAATAGGTGATAATAATAACGAAGAACTAATAGCTTTACCGGAAAATCGTAATTAAATACATTTATTATGCCTCATATTTTGCCTACCTAGTTACGATGCATTCGATTTCGAGTTTGATTTCGATTCGAGTTTTCGTTTTGTGCTTCAAGTAGGGAAATTATTTTGAATATCAAGGGAAACTTAACTTAAGTTGTATTTTCTCTCAAAAAATGAAATGATCCAATCTACAAACCAACTAAAAAAAAAACATAATATGCAATCGTTATATTTCTAGAAAAATGTCATAACTCACTAGGAAATCTAACCTGAAAAATCTTTAACCTTTTAAGACCCAATGTTAATTTAAATATATGAGTACATTGTTTAAGTACTAAGCAAGTAGGACAAACATCTTTCTAGTGTTTATCAAGCATTGTGTACTATTTACCTGTGATAATATCAATTTATTTTTCATAGGGTTAAGATATGATTGCTA
Source organism: Drusus annulatus (assembly GCA_022651775.1). Lineage (NCBI taxonomy): Eukaryota > Metazoa > Arthropoda > Insecta > Trichoptera > Limnephilidae > Drusus > Drusus annulatus. The sequence goes on along the minus strand of JAGWCC010000253.1, from coordinate 424,413 downwards.
TTTATTTCAAATTATGTTTCTCTAATAAATAAACCCGATTTTTTTTAACCGTTTAAGATCCAATGTTAATTTAAATTAACATTAAAATTTCTTTAGTGTTTATCAAGCATTATATAATTTTTGCCTGTGAGAAGATTAATTAAGTTTTCATGTTTGCTATCTACTTTAAATTATGTTTGTTTGATACATTAATAAACCTGTAACCTGTTTAAGACCCGATGTGACCCAAATTAAATTAACATGGAAAGTATAAAGCAAGTAAGACAAACATATCTCTGGTATTTATCAGGAATTGTGGACTTTTTACCTTTGATACAGTTTTCATAGGGTTAATATGATTGCCATTTACTTCAAAGGTCTAAAGGGTTACCTTGGAAATTGCTTATAGATTATTATATCGTCTTTAGGTATATATATATGTCGTGAGTGTGCTTTTTGTCAGCTCGTGATATTGATAGGATTATTATAAGTTGATCCGGAAATAAGCATAACTCAATTGGGTCGTTTGAATCGAACAACATCACCGTGAAATCAAAGCCATCCCAATCTGCTCTCAATTACACTTAAAGGGCTTCTTTTTCCTTGGAACAAATTCAGTGTTTTGCAATATAATTTCCAAGAAACTACGCGATCATTTCTATTTATAAATACTTCTAAAATAAATAATATAAAAACAATTTTCAAGGGTAGCATAATAAATTAGGGTAATATTATTTTCGTAAAACTTGTTTGAAAATAGTCCCCGTTAACCTTTGGAATGCCGGATTCTCGCATGTTACAACTTTCGTCGTACCTTGCTGATAGTAATTTCGTAATAACTCACTTGTGTTTTACAAATGATATTTTTATTTTATCTTCTCAGATAATGTGTAAATGTTTTTTTGTAAATTGTATGTTAATGGCATAAGTGTTTTTCTGGAATAGCTACTTTTATTCGAATAATTGTTTTTTTCTCTCAGATGTAACTAAAAAAAGTTGATTAGGAAATATGTAAATTTCCTTTTCATTTTATTGTATTTTCGTATGGCTGAATATATTTGCTTCCACATAAAAATAAAATTATATGAGGTTTTCCTATAATTACAAACAGTAATGTCATTTTGAAAATAGATCAGTCGCACTGACGTAAGCAAACTTTAAATATGCATTACTCGATTTGTATCAAACTAAACGCTATGCAAAATATCTCTATGGATCGATTATTTCATGGTGAAGCGATTACGGTTCATTTAAATATAACAAATACAAGGTTTTAAGGATAAAAAACTTTAAAGATAATTATGAATGCCCGGGTCCTATAGGCCCCTCCGGCACACTAGAGGTTAATCGTCAATTCTAGGCTCGTTTAAATATTTTTAAATCAAATTGTGTTCAGCCGACAAGCATAACAGCATAACCATTATGCTTGAAGACTGCTCTAAATTTGATAAAAGTCGAAACGAACCTAGAATCGGCGCTTAGCGGGGACCGTTCAAATGTCAAAGAAACAAAATGGCGCTAATCGATAAATTGTAACGATGTCAAATGTAACGAAAGTTTGAAACAATCCAACCTAAGTGTGGTTTATTATTATTTGGTTGTGCGTGACACTTGACAAATAACTCGTTCTTTTCCCAGCCGATAAGGTGCTCTGTTTTAATAAAAGTCGGCTTTAAGAAATGTTTGCAGTAAAACCGCACTTTTCGCGAAGTCGTAAAATACTTAAACCACACACTTATCTCGATAAAAGATAAGAGTGGGGCTTTTCAGCGTTCATAAAGTCAAGATTTTATAATAAAATGGCGATTGAGATTTTCATAATTTAAATAATACTGAAATGGTTCAAGCATTTCTTAGGTTATCATATGAACGTTCAAAAATAATTTTACTTAAAAACTAAAACCATAAGAGTTGGCTTTAAGTACGTAATAAATTTTCTTAAAGACAATCTTCCAAATTCTTTATGAAATCACATGAAGTTACCAGCCGGTTTCGCCGAGTTTCAATATTTTCCAAACCTTATGTTACTGAAAATAGTTAACCTAGAAATTCCAGAAAAAAATGTGCAAATTTCATGACGCCAAAGTACATCACTCGAGGGTTTTTGCTGCTTAAGACATTAAAAAAAGTTTCCGATTTCTAGTTAAGATGTTCATTTTCGGAAACCAGCCATCATTTTTTTTTCAATGATACTTTTTTAGAGAAAGGGCGAATAAAAATATTAATAACATTATTAAACAATTCATGTCGCAAAACCAACCATTTTTTTCTTGCTTACTTGATCTTTTGGTCGCTATGAAAATTTTTGCAGTAAGCTGAAAAAAAACAATAAGAAACTTCTTTAACGTAATTGTCAAAAAAAGTTTATTTAAAATTGATGCGATAAAAAAGTACGCTTATAAAAAGTTGTCCAAATAAGCGAGGCTAGCAGTCCACAATGGACTGCTCATACCGACCCTTATGTTTGGTAGTGAGGCATGGAACCAACATATGAAGGATAAAAGTAGACTGAATGCTATAGAAATGAGATTTCTAAGGATTATTTGTGTTAAACCAGGAACGACAGTGTTACAAATGTGGATATCCGAAAAGAAAGCAAGGCTGAGGAAAGCCTATTAAACAAGATTAAGAAAGAGACGCTTAGATGGTTTGGACATCTGGGACGGATTGACGATGAAAGGAGCACCGGGAGAATATATGACGCGAAAGTACGCGGATATTGAAAGAAGGGTGAATGCAGGAAACTCCATTAATGGAGGACTGAACGCTGTTGGCGCAAATAAGAAATTGTCCAAAGAAGCGAAGCTAGCAGTTCCACAATGGATGCTTGTACCAACCCTGATGTATGTCAGTGAGGCATATAACTGGCAGAGGAAGGATGAAAGTAGACTGAATGCTGTGAAAATGAGATCTTTGAGACGTATGTGCGGAAAAACCATGAATGACCATATTAAAAATGTGGATATCCAGAAAGAATGCAAGGCTGATGTGAGCGTAATGAATACGATCAAGAAAGGGACGCTCAGATGGTTTGGGCATGTAGAGCGAATGAACAAAGAAAGGAGTGTGAAAATAATATATGATGCGAAAGTGAATGGAAGAAAAAGTCGAGGACGCCCGAGAAAGACACGACACGACCACGTGAATCAAATGCTTGAGTCGGGCCATGTCAAGAGTCAGAATAACAAAAGAATATGGATGAGACGATGCATGAATGTTAATGAAACGAGGAGTGTGTGCCAAGACAGAGGTGTATGGTGTCTATCCTCTCTATCTACCCCTCTGGAGAAACGGTGTGATGGTTGTTGAGTCAGTTTAAATTTTGTATAAACGTGAAATAGAAGCTCTTTAACGGCCTACGTGGTCGAGTGGTAAGACGCTTGACTACGAATCCAGAGATTGCTGGTTCAAACCCAGCGTGTGAAAATATTTTTTGTTTAAATAACTTGTGTCACAGCACATTTCATTCCTATAAAATAATAGTCTATTTGCAGCACGTTCCAGAGTTGTAGATACTCCAAGTATCGCCCTGGTGAAAGACCACCATTCAGAATTGAAACGTCGCTTGATATGGCTTCAGTAGTGTTTAGTGACCAGATCTGAATAGCCAGGTACTTCCCAACCTTCCTCTTCCTTTTCCTCATCTCCTTCCCCTCCCTACTACCTTCAAACTTACGACATACCCCAATTTATTGGGGATGCCATAGTCTCACTGGCTCTAGAAGTTTGGGTGCAGTCGAAGTCACGGATATGTGCGGATAAAAATAAAAATATTATATTGTATATTCGTAAAAAGCATTAACTTTGTGGCTTGCCATATTTATAAATAGAACATATATACTTTGTTTTTAACCACTTTTTTATTTAATATTTTGACAAAATATTAAATAAAAAAGTGGTTAAAAACAAAGTATATATGTTCTATTTATATTATATTGTCATTAATAATTATCTCTGGTAGTGTGAACGCAGAATGCCGTGAAAAATAGTCAATCGTTTCCTTAAATTTTCCTTGGTGAATTATGTGACACTCTCTCCATGTGTTCGATATCCTCGAGCGGGGTTGAGAACATGTTTTTTTACGGGTAGGTACCGTCTTGCTTAACAAACGTCTCCTTCATTAATCGACATCTAATTAATCTAGGCCAGAAATCTTTACACGTGCAGGGAATAACAACAAAAAACCAATTGATTTAACTGCAACGGAAATCGATGGCACTATATTATGTTATATCGTCTCTGCCCGCCCCGACGGAGACACGATAACCGTTATTCCTCTGGTATTATTAACTTCAAACCCCAAACCGACCCGTTTGTCGGCCAGTTCGGAAACCAATTCGAACATTTTTTGAAAAAGCGTCGATACGCTTTGTGGAAAATTGATTCGCTGCCAGCAGTGCGAAATTTCATCTTTGTAATGGACCATCCACTGGGATTTAATAAAACAATCTCGACACTTAAAAACGGTCGATGTGAAATTCGTTCACGTTCTTCTGAATTCAATTACGAAGTCGAATTTCCACTCTGTCAGAGCAAGATTTAATTTATTTTTGGCTTTCTAGTACAAGCAATACTACAAATGATTCATATTTCAATTCTATACGGGTAGAAAGAAAAATGTCTAATGTTTCCAATGAACACAATTCTTAAACAGTGTTCTTTTCAATTCTTTATGAAATGTTTACTAGAACTTCAGGTAAAATGTTCAAAAAAGCCTTTGCTGGTTTTCAAACTGCACCTTTTACTGATATTTTAGTATGTTTTTCATAGAATTTAAAGGATTTCTGTTGAAAAATTGTATTCACTGGAAACCTCAATCATTTTTATAACTGCCCATAGAAAATGTACAGATAAATCATTTGTAGTATTGCTTGTATTAGAATGCTAGAAAGTAACGTTTGGAGTCATACTTGGCTGCTTGAAGGTTAAACCTTTGCACTTGAGTGCCACCATAGAGGCAGCATGCATGGTTTGCTGTATTACCCGAGTGGCGGCAATAAAATAAAGTTTTATTTCTCAATGTTTTTAGTAAATTGGTTTTTCTACTTTTCAATAATAATATAACCAGAAACATATTAGCACAATTAAATAGTGATAAGTTACAGAATTCGATCGAGAAACTAGTGATAAGTCGTTAAAATCCGATCAAAAAACTTTATTTTGCGCCATTTTTGTGAGATACCACCTCGAGGGCTTTAACTCTGCAAGAAACTGCGTCAAGTTTGAATGCTGCTTGGCACCTCAGGTATTGCAGCGAATGTTGAGTCGAAAACATTACTTACACAGATGCATTGCTTAGATACAGCATATTTCTAACTTTTTTTTATTACCTCACAAGAGTCTCAACCGTTTCCAAATGCCTGAAGCCAATGGGACTATGGCATATCCAATTGGAGTATGTCGTCAGGCTGAAGGTATTGGGGAAGAGAAGAAGATGGGATAGAGGAAGGTTCCTGTGCATATACCAAATTTAAACTTATTGATAATAATACTCGGCTAATTTAACCCGCTTATTTTTAATGATTAACTTCTTTTTCTTTTAGTATCACCACAAGGGCTTACTAATGGAAATCATTTTCTGAAAATTTGAGTTTAGAGTTTACCTCTGAACTCTGTCGTGTTTTCATCTTTCTTTGACTATGTGGTAGTATATTCCAGCCCTTAGGACCTAACACTCCGAACTTAGTGTGTGGTCTGCGCTTTGGTTCCTTCAACCTTCCCATAGCCGATGACATCTTCAGGAAAATACAGTTCTGATAAATAAGCTGGAGCTATTCCGTTCATTGAGTTAAATACCACCCAGCAAAGCTTGAACTGGATTCTTTCTGGACATTTAAGCCAGTGAAGATTTTTTAATGGAGACCATGTACGATTTCTTTCTCTACATTTCATGCTTATGTGTATATTTTAGGCTTGATGGAATTGGTAGCTCTTATGTATACCTGTATACTGAGTATCAGCTGACTAATTATGCGTATGTATGTGTACATGTCTGCAAATCTAGTCAGTTTATATGTCAATCGTCATGCCCTAATTTACTGGTTGGGTAGAATCGAAATCTGGTCGCCGTCTAAATATTTGTGTTTAGTTTGACCTCCGAGCAATAGTATACCAGGAGGGAGCGCTAGTGTAGTCAGTATTGATGATTTTTGCCTGACTGGGGCGTGGCTAGGGCTAGGGCTGGTGTATTTATACATCCATTCATAGCACATGTCGACATAATGTTGTTGTTTATTTGTATAACCACTTTTTCACAGTATTGTTATAAACAAAAATGTCGCATAACAAAACGTAGTGGGCGGAGTCGCCGAAGACGTGGGAGACGGAGAACGTGCCTACATACCTAAAAGCGTTGCTATATTGGGTGAGAACTTGTCTTGTCCCTTTCTCTCTCACGGTTTACGACGTAAAAACCCGGAAAAAGTGATTTATCGTAATTTTGTATGAGTTGGGTAAACATTTTAAGCTCTCTCTCCATATATATTCTTGCTCTGAGAGTTTGGCAATGCTCATGTAATTTGTCTAATTTACATATTACTTTGCCACCTGAGGGCTATCTTATTAGCATTTTAGTCTACATAACACCAGGACATTGCAGTATCGTGTAGGCTTTACCCCATTCGACAGATGGAAAGGAAAAATCAATCAAAGAAAAGTACCCTTTAAAGTTTACCAAATAAACGTATAGTAATCTAACGAATGACCACCGATGCGGGTTATTTTGGACGTTATGACTTTTATAATTCAAGGGTTTTTCCTATAAAATTCTACGCACCATTTGTGTTTTCTTTGTTCGTGCTTTGAACCCATAAAGAAAACACTGCAAAGCACATTAAAATGTCATTAGAGTAATGGAAAAATGGATAAACCATCTTGTTGAAGCAATGTAAAGCCTTAATGCCTTAGTAGGACTTAGTTCTTTCATCCGACGAGCTGTTTGCCTCCGGATGTGAGCATTATTTATATCCAAAAGACAATGGGATTCTTTTATAAATGTACAAGATTTCTGAAGGCTTTATTCAATAAACATTTTTAAAATCCAAGAATTATCTTGCTTCAATGTGTTTCAAGTTTGAAACCTACACGCACCCACATTGTCATTGACGTGGCAATATATTTGTTATAATATTGTATGCATTCCCTAATAAAAGAATAAGGAAAATAAAACACGAGATATATTAATTAAAAAAAATGTGTTAATATTCCATGCTTCTATTAAAAAAAAATCTAAATCTGTTTTAATTTTTTTTAAACTTGATCATATTATTATTTCTATTTTTATTAAGGCAACTAAAGGCGAGGTTTAACTTGGTTGTAGTCTCAAAAAAGGTACATATTGTCGTCGGAAAGGCAAAAGGGCTAAAGCGCCATTTTGGAAAGCTTACACCGTAGCATTTTAATTTTTTTTTGTGGTTTTACAATAAAACGTAAAGTCTTCAGTAATTGGTTGGATTTTGAAAAAAACTCAGGTAACTCAATGCTTTCACTGAGTGACCTAAAACGACAGAAAGCTAAAAACGTCCCAAACTCGTGTCGCTTGAGTCAAGCCTTCTCCCAAATGGTAAATATATTTTAGATGGCTGAAGGGCCACAAAAGTCATCAGAATCAAACGAGAGTCAGAGCACTGGATACAAAACTGATCAACGCTGCATTTTTAACTCATTTTTGACCAAAGTGTCGCTTAAGCCTTTCCAGCGACGACATGCTTTATACGCAACAATTTATTTTGTATGACTTCAAAGTACAGTTCTTCACCAATATATTAAAAAGTAATTTTATTAACATTATGCATGTTTCTTTTTTTTTTTTTGTTTGTTTTTAATAATCACTTAGTTTACATTATTTTGTGATGAATTATTTTTATATAGTTTTATTTGACTTCATCTATGTATATACTTTGAGTTTCTTAGAAACTAAAGGAATAGATAATTTATTTTTCAATTTTACTGTCAATATGTTTATTTTATTTTTTTACACTTTGTTTAAAAACATATACGAGTATAAATATATTTCGGGGAAATTTCAGTGGTTAATGCAACAAAATACTCACATAATGTTTCAAATGCTTATACAACTGTATGTTTTGCCAAATAAAATAAAAATAGATAAATACAGTGTTGCGATTCACAGTAAACTGAATACAACGAAAAACCCTAGCGGAAGTGCGCCTTGCTTACGGTGTCAGCTTTTCGCAAAACAACCAAACAAGATTTTCATGTTGGAATATTCTCGAAACATTATTTTTTAAGTTCTTTGTGATGTCGAAGCCGAGCGGGTGCCTTTTTACATTCCAATGTGACAAGATATGCCAGTATGTGTATGTGGTATACGTCGTAACATTGATACGAAACGTACAGAAGTAACACTGTTACGTAAACAAGATATTGAGTAGATTCGAACGAGAGCAAAAGAGGAACATTATTACGTATTCTCGGGGGAGATTTTACAGTCGCATTGCAGCATTGTGTGACCACAGGGAGATTTCGTATAAATAATCGTAAATAATGTTCATTGGATTAAAATACTAATAATAAATAAATTGTATTAAAAATAGAATTTACTTTAAAGCATTAATGGCTTTTTTTATTTCAATCATTTAATTTCGAGTCTCGGTTGTGAGTGTTGTGACCATTGTCTTTTTTTATTTTCTGGCTTTTTCTGTTTCATATTTGTATTGTTGATTATTGATATTATTTAAATATTTACAAAAAAATTATAGATAAACTCTGTTTCACACGTCGTGTATAAAAAAAGAAGAAACCAACAGAAAATGGCATTTTTATTTTATTTATTACTTAATAGTATTTTTATAGTTTTTTTTACCTAAATCAAGTAGAAGTACCGTAGGTCGATTGTACAGATCACACTGAGCGACCGCTAAGTCAAAAGTTAGCTCAAACTCACAATCTTAGTGTCGCTTACACAGTTTAAAGTACTCTTCGCATAAGACCTATAGGTGGTCGATATTCCTGTCCCGGTTACTTTGTCCCGAAGACTTTGCGGTTACTGAAACCGTTGATATTATTTCCCCACTTAAAATTGTCACCCGTGAAAATTCACGTTGTGTAATTTGACTTGCAAAGAAAAAAATATAAGTTGCTTTAATCCGCTCATTTCAAATACAGAATCATGTCTGATAAAATATATTATAGGTAGGTACTTTATTAGGTAGCTACCTTGAAACTAATTTTAAATTTTAATCAACGTTACTTTCAAATTTGAAAAGTTCACACTCGTACGATCGTACGTACTTACAAAGGATTTTTTTAAAATGGTTAATTGAAAATTCGAAAAAGTGTTATTTACGCTCGCTAAAATATCAAAAATTTCTGACCGTGTTGCAATGCCTGCCCGCCACCGGGAACCAGTTCCAAAAGTAACTGGATAAAGAACCGGTTCCACGTCGGTCTCCGGTAACTGGAACCGCAGTGACACCCCATTTCAGATATCAACCACCTCTACTAGCACCACACACGATAAATTCAAATTTCGGTGACATTATTCATTATTCGAGGCGCGTTTTTCGCTCAAATAATTTCTTGTAAACGTCCGGTCGTAATTATTGTAAGTTTGTTATTTATTTTCAAGGGGTGTGAAACTGCAAAGTGTACATATTGTTTTACAGTTTTTGATATGTTTGATGTGTTGAAAGCGTTTGAGGTAAACTAAAACAATGCATTAAGTTAAAAAAAACTCATAATAATAATATAAGGCATTAAATAAAAAAATATTCACACATTTAACATACCTGTATACAATCCAGGGTCGTAGATACCCTAAGTATCGCCCTGGTGAAAGACCACAATTCAGAATTGAAACGTTGCTTGAAATGGCTTTAGCCGGGTTTGGTGACCAGATCTGAATATCCAGGTACTTCCCAACCTTCCCTATATTAAAAAAAAAAACACAATGATAATAAAAGAGTACTATATTATATTATATTAATGCTTATGTAATTGCATTATATTTAAAAAAAATATATATTTACTTAACTTGATGTTTATTTACAATATTTTAAATACATTGTCCTCCACGCTAGGAGTTCACCTGTGATGTGGAGGAAATTTTTCGAATTACATGATAAAACAATAGATAAAACAATTCAATATATTACGTTTTACTATATTATTTCATGTATATCCTTTTTAAACTGTACTCATGCACTTACTTGTGTTAAATTACTTTGTAAAAACCCATCAAGGCGTTAATAAAAAAAAAGTATTATTATTAAAAATAAATAAAAAACTTTCCGCTTACTACTGATGAATGGTCACTGTAATTATTAGCGCTGGCATTTTGTGTAGCGAGTTAACAATAGTTTGCATTGAATATTTTAGTATCAACTCGAAGTGAAATAATCGATGGTCATAATATATTTAAAATGTAATATCGATGGAACATATTGTATTCAATGTAATTTTATGTTGTATTCAGGGTTTGCGACAAACACAATGAGCTCTTTTGTGCAAATTTAAGTACATGCCCTTAATGTATAAGATTATAATATACACATAGTTCTCTGTGGGGCTCACTGCAGAGGGACCGGGGTTGCGGTCACCCCAAAGGATATTTACGTTAGGACGTTAAAATATGTCTTCTCCTAATTCTTCGAAACATTTAATATGACTATTTTACCTAACCTAAGATAACACCTTAAAATATTTAATAGGACTATTCAATCTAAACTAAAATAAAACCTCAACACATTGAATAGGACTATTTAACCTAAGCTAACATAACACATTAAAAAAATATATGACTTTATAAACTAACCTAACATAACACCTCAAATATTTGATAGGACTATTTAACTAAACCTAACAGAACACCTCAATTTTTTTAATAGGACTATTCAACTTAGCCTAAGATATCGCCTCAAAAACTTTTAAAGGACTAGTCAACCTAACCTAACAGAACACATCAAAACATTAATTAGGACTATTCAACCTAACCTAACATAACACCTTGAAATATTTTATAGTACTATTTGACTTAGCGTAACATAACACCTCAAAATATTTAAAAATACTAATTAACCTTACCTATTATAATACATCAACATATTTAATAGGACAAGTCAACCAAAAATTCTAAGGTTTCTAAAATGGAGAGACCCTAAGAGTCTTAGAGTCTAAGATCATGTAGATTATATTTGCAAAAAAAAATTTCACCACAAAAAAATCGAACAAAAATAATATTTGTCTAACAAAAAACAAACAGTTTTTTAAACTTGAAAATAAGCACTAAAGATGATTTAATATAGTGGTAATTCATTTGATTCACACAGATTTTTAATAGTTTTGTGGAATTTAAAATCCTCAGAACATTTTTAATACGCTTTTTTTTGTTAATTTATATATCACGTGCTAACTACACAAGGTTTTGTGACCTAAAAAAAACTCGCAAATTTCCGATGGGTTTTCATACTGTTTCGAGACATCTTTAAATGTACAAAATACCTGACTTTTAGCGTTTTGCACGTGTAACCTTCATGGAAAATATTTTGATTCATGGTTTCTATTAAACTTTAAATAATTCAATACACGAGTTGAGGACTTTCAGCGGACACGCAACGTTTCTGACGTAGGTCTAAGTGCCCACGGTCCAAAATTAACATAACAATTACACCTTAATTACAACTTATTCATAAACACGAGGCATTGATTTACCTTGCAAATTTATATCGGCGCCCTTAAAACAAAATGAATTTGTAGGAATAGTTTCGATGGTTTGGAGTTGAGAAATTTGTGTACAGTCGACACTTTCTGTGTGAGAACGGGTTGATTTTACGACCTCGTGCTTGACAGCTCGATTGTGGAATGATTTAATCCCCCTTACGTATAAACGTGGTGTAAATGCTACGCCTGGCGTAAGGTCGGAATAGTGATAAACTTGGCTTATAACCACGGCTTATGCGCCCAATTTAATGAAATACGTCCGGCTTAACTAAACCAACGCTGAACCGACGCGTTAAATCTTTTTTTGTTTTTGTTTTATAGTGAATACCCCACAAAAAAACTGCTCCCAACCGTCTAGAGGCAGTAAGACTGGCATACTCAATTGGGGCATGTTGTGAGGCTGAGGGTAGTGAGGAGGAGAAGGAGATTGGGAAGAAAAAGGTTAAGAAGTGCCTGGCTATTCAGACCTGGTCACGAAACACGGCTAAATCCATTTTTAAGTAACCTTTCGCGATCTGCAAGGTGGTCTTTCACCAGGGCGTTTCGAATTCAGAGTATCTACCACTATCACCATCTAATAAGTAAAACGGATAGACTTTTGTGTTTCTTACCTCCTTCAATATAGGTCTCTTCCAGACTTAGAATCTTGCTTTCCTTTTCATCATATAAACAGACCCTCTGTACAGCATCCCTAAATAAGGCATAAAAAACTACGTGCCTCTTGTGTAAGATTATTAAAGATAAGTGAGCATGCAATCGTGAAGAAAAACACACGAATTCATATTTTATGTAATAAGTTAATAGTGGTTAGGTACTACATGTAATGCTTACTTGTAGTGTGATTTTTGTAAAACTAGATTTCAGCACAAATGCCCTTTTGCTTTTGGGGGGGTTATATTACACAAAGGTCTAAAAAGGCTGAAGAGAGAATTGTTCACACAAAATATTATACACAAATTTCATGCTTCAACTGGCTTTAACAATATTCTTTGTAGAATGCTGAATCTTTCTCCCAATATTAATAACAGCCGGCGAACATATCGCCGCTGGAAAGGCAAAAGGGCTTAGGCGACACTTTGCTAAAAAAAGAGTAAAATATGCAGTTTTGATCAGTTTTTTCTTCCTCGTCGAACGCTCTGACTCTCGTTTGATTCTGAAGACTTTTGTGGCCCTTCAGCCATCTAAAATATATTTACCATTTTGGAAATGGCTTGACTCAAGCGACTCAAGTTTGGGACTTATTTTTAGCTTTTTGTCCCTTGATTTATTTTTATAATGAATACCGCACAAGAGTCCCAACTGCTCCCAACCGTCTAGAGCCAGTGAGACTATGGCATCCCCAATCGGGGTATGTTGTGAGGCTGAAGGTAGTGGGGAGGGGAAGGAGATGAGAAAGATGAAGGTTAGGAAGTCCCTGACTATTCATATCTGGTCACCAAACCCGGCTAAAGTCATTTCAAGCAACGTTTCAATTCTGAATGGTGGTCTTTCACCCAACTTCAGAACTAAAGACTCACCTTTTTAAATTACCATACCCACAATAACGTCAATTTGCTTCACTAGGGTTTTGATCACTCAGTCCAAGTGCTATACTTAGTTAACTATTGCTTATTCCGTTTTTTTCTACCCTGTTTCGACAGCACGGGCAACAACCTTTACATGTATTTGTCAATGTAAACATGTTAGCTGTAAGTCACTAGTTATAAGTACTAGGCGATTTTTAAAATTATTATTATTTTCTTTTATTTCTTTTGGGTTTTTTAATTTTATTTAAACAATAATTATTATTATTTTAAATTTAAAAAAAACATTTTTTAGTTAAAAGCTCTGCGATGTAATTATTTTTACACGTGACAGCTGTTTCGCCTTCTGAGGGCATTATCAAACTGTTGTTTGTTTGATAATGTTTGATAAGATAACACAGTTTGATAATTCCCTCAGAAGGCGAAACAGCTGTCACGCGTAAAAATAATTACATCATTAAAATTATTGTTTAAATAAAATTAAAAAACCCAAAAAATAAAATGGAGTTCTACAAAATAAACTTTAAAACCATAAATACCAGGCGTATGTTTAAATTAAGTCTTAGTTTTAATCTTGGAAAAACAATGTATGGAGAGAGAGCTAATTATTTTTACCCAACCGCTACAAACTTGCGATAAATCACGTTCTCCGGGTTTTTACGTCGTACACCATGAGAGAGAAAGAGACAACAAATATAATACTCCGCTTCTACGTACTGTCACAATGATCTTGGGCTCCTGGGTCGGCGCGGGACTCCGCCCATATTTTTTATTATGGCACTAAACTTGACACTGTTAAACGGTTTTTTAGGTTGGATGCTATATTTTTGTTGATATCAATACTGTGAAAAAGTGGTTATACGAATAAACAAAAACATTATGTCGATATGTGATATGAATGGATGTATAAATACACTAGCCTTGGTCTTAGCCACGCCTAGGTCCGCCGAGTCCGGTAAAAATCATCAAAAACTGACTACACTGCTTTGGATTGATACCACTCTATATACTCTAAGGTTTTAATATTATGTTGTAAAGTGCCCTTGAGATGATATTTCTGTCACGAAAACGGCGCTGTATAAATCAGCCAATTATTGTTATTATCATTCAGGTAACTCAGTGAGAGCATTGAACTACCTGATTTAACATTTTTTTCAAAATCCAAACAGGTACTCAAGAAGTATGAATTTTATTGTAAAATAAAAATAAATATTGTTAGGCGCTCTGGTGCGAACTTCCCACAATGGCGTTTCAGCCCTTTTGCCTTTCCGGCGACTACTGTATTATAAACTCATGCACGCTCATTGCGAATATTGAATTAAGTTATTTTTCCAATAAAATAACATTTTTGGGTTTCCACAGACTGAATGTATTATGTGAAAAAAAAACTTTCTTTTTTTAAAAGCTCGACCTATAAACCCGGTTCATACGGGCTGAAGGATATAATTTATGTTGAAAGGAACAACAATCGAAGTTAGATTTAATAACGAAACTTGTGTTGTTACCCGTGAAAATCACGGGATGTAACCTTAGACATAAAATACTAGACACGTCATATTCATACAAATTTTACAAAAAATGTAGAACCATTAATGTTGCACCACTAAAAGTTTCACCCGTGTATGCAGAGGATACCCATTCAAAGAATGTGTGTGCGGAAGAGATAGCTATATGAAGCGTGTTTCGAAGGTATGTCTCGTTGACTTGGTTTAGTGCAATCAGGCGCGTTGTCTCAGTAACTTTTCTATATTATTTAATTAATCTAAGGATGTAACTTGACTTTCCGAGATGAAAACGGAGAAATTTTGTCTTGACAGAATCAAAAAATTGGGCGCACTTCGAATATAGAATAAAAATAGTGGTAAAATAAAATACATTATAGGTAAGTACTTTATCGCTTGTATGAATTTGAAAATATTTTGAACATTTTCCATTGAAATACCGGCAGAACAAGAACAGCATCCCCACCTGGCGGCTGTGCCCTAAAGATTGCAATCCGTTTGTTAAGGGTCAGCACCCAAAAATACACACTGTTTGACTTTCTAATACAAGCAATACTACAAATTATGTATCTGTTAATTCTACAGAAAAATGTCTATGGTTCCCAGTGAATGCAATTCTTTTACTATTATCTTTTAAATTCTTTATGAAATGCGTACTGGAATTTTACGTAAAACCTCAGAGCAAGAATATGTATGGAGAGAGAGCTAAATATTTTTACCCAACCTATACAAATTTACGATGAATCACTTACTCCGAATGTTTACGTCGTAAACCGTGAGAGGGAAAGAGACAAGACAAGTTCTCAGATAATATAGCACCACCATTAGGTATGTAAGCATGTTTTCCGTCTCCCGCGTCTCCGGTGACTCCGCCCACTTAGTTTTGTTATGCGACATAACAAGACAATAACTCAACGGTTTTTTAGGTTATATCCTATATTTTTGTTTATAACAATACTGTGAAAAAGTGGTTATACAAATAAACAAACAAAAAAATGTCGACATTGCCATGAATGGATGTATAAATACCCCAGCCCTAGTCCTAGCCACGCCCAGTTCTAGCTGAGTCAGGCAAAAATCATCAATACTGACTACAGAACCGCTTTCTTCTGTATATTATTGCTCTGAAGGTAAAACCTTCAAAAATGCCTTCATTGTTTTTCAAACTGCAACTTTTATTGACGTATTGATATGTTTTCATAGAATTTTAAAGATTACAAATAAATAACTTCATTCATTGGAAACCTTAGGCATTTTCCTTGCTACCCATATAAAATTTACACATAAATCATTTATAGTATCGCTTGTACTAGAATGCAACCAAATGACGTTTAGCGCCATTTTGGATACTGATGCGAGAATAATCTATTAAACGGACAGTCCGATTTCCACACAGAGTTTGTATACAACCTTGAAATGGGCTGCATTCTTAGAGTATATAGAGTGGTATCTATCCAAGGCAGTGTAGTCAGTTTTCGATGATTTTTACCGGACTCGGCGGACCTGGGCGTGGCTAAGACTAAGGCAAGGGTATTTATACATCCATTCATATCACATATCGACATGATGTTTTTGTTTATTCGTATAACTACTTTTTCACAGTATTGATATCAAAAAAAATATAGCATCTAACCTAAAAAACCGTTTAGTTGTGTCAAGTTTAGTAGCATAATAAAAAGTGTGCGCGGAGTTCTGCGGTGACCCAGGAGCCCAAGATCATTGTGACAGTACATAGAAGTGGTGTATTATATTTTTTGTCTCATTCTCTCTCATGGTGTACGACGTAAAACCCGGAGAAAGTGATGTATCGCAAGTTTGTATAGAATGGGTAAAAATTATTAGCTCTCTCTCCATACATTGTTACTCCAAGGTTGTATTGTTCCGAACCTTGTTTACAATTAATGGTTATGTTCTGCAAAAGTTAAATTAACACTGTCTAAAGGTTTCCCAAGTAAAACGATATAAATTAGGCGCCATTTCCACTGACCCACCGCTAACCTGACACTAGATTAGGTACACCTGATGATATAACTAACAGTTTGTTTGAAAATTGATAGTTACTTCAGATAGCATTGCTAGTAACCCGCCCAGCGAAAACCTTTAGAAAGCTAATTGCTAGTAATAAATTGCAGAGTAAGGGAAAATGTCGATAAAAAATCCACGGAAGGTTGCTAGAATGTACATGGCCTGTTCAAAAGAAAAGGTGAATTTTAAATTTTCGCGGGCTGTGAACATTCGATTATCGTTTTTTTTTGTTATGTTGGTACACATATGTTTATTATATATTAGCATTATCAGCCATTTTGGATTAGTGGTTTGTTTTTGACAACTGGAAAGGTTAGTCACGTTTTTGTGTGTTCTTCAATTTTTTACTTTTGAAAAAAATGAGATGAGCTGCATTATTGAAAAAATATCAATAATTTTCAACAAAATATGAAACAGAAGAGAACACAGAAACCTCTACTCTATCTGGGAGTAGCGTTGGTAAGTTTCCAGAGTAGTAGATACTCTGGGAATCGCCCTGGTGAAAGACCACCATTCAAAATCGAAACACTGCTTCAAATGTCTAAAGACGTGTTTGGTGACCAGATTTGAATAGCCAGGTATTTTCCAACCCTTTTCTTTCCCATATCCTCCACCTCTCCACTACCTTCAGCCTCGCAAAATTCCCTGATGGCAGTTGCCTAAGTGCCACTGGCTTCAGACGGTTAGGATTCTCTAGGACACAACAAAAATCAAACCCACAGGCATTAAGTCAAAAACAAATACCATAACGCTACATAAGCTGCCTGTGTTTTAACCAAAAAAAAAACTACGCCCGATTACCGCACTTTTCCTTACCCATCGCGAAAAATTCGGTAGTCTAGACATTTTCAAGTGCTGGTAACAACCAAAACGGTCCATGTTGGGGCGTGTATTCTTATACAACTGTCAATGCATTCCGCAGCTTTTGTGTTTGCCTCCTCTTTGAACTCTCGTGTTTACACTTTACACGCAGCAGTTGTATAATGCCCGGCGGGCGTGAGAGAGTCGGACCTATCCATGACATTTATTATCACTCCTTGGAACGGTTCCAAACGGTCCCCATTATGCTCCTAGTCTAGAATAGCTCCACAGAGGCGGCGCTTAGCTTCCTAGACAAGAGATGGCACTCAATACCCGGATAATACCAAAGATAAACACTAGAAAAACGTAAATAAAGGCGCTTACTTCCCTACGTAAGCGTTTATTACAAATACCGATGTAACGTACAACAGCTCCATTGTTATACTCGGGTTGTATTTGTCTGATAGTAGACGGAAATACATTTTCTGATTCTGCAAACGAAACTTGGCAGACCTCTGTCAAAACAATTAATGTTTCCATTATTGTGGCGCCGAAAGCTGCATTGGAAATTTGCTCGGATGTTTATTACACTTGTGTAAAGTTTGATGTTGCGTTTTATCAAAACCTTGGATGATTTAACATTTTGAAATAAACGTGTTTTGGAATTACGCGAGGTCGTCTTGAAAGTTTAGAAACACACGAATATCAACAAAGTGTGTTTATAGGATAATATTTTAATAGCTGAATGAACAAACTTTGTTTTAAATTGTTTTGTAGTCATGAATGGATAATAATTATCGATGACTAAAACTGCAATATTCTGTGTTGGTAAAACTGACTCTTCTAAAATATATTTTAATAATAATAATAATAAAAGTTAACTTATATAGAGCAGTTTTGTGATATTTCACCTCAAGTGCGCTTCATACTAAATTAATCATGCTAGTAAGATTAATTAACAAGGAGAAAATAATACACAATATGTATACAAATTAAAACTATCTAAATTATAAATCATGAGAGAAAAAGGTTCAGTTATGGGTATGTGTTCATCAACAAATTAAAAAAAAAGCAATTCAGTTCAGATGAAACATATGAATTCATATTAACATATTTGTCAAGTCAAAGAAAAGGAAATAAGATAGAGGACAGTTAATATGTTGGTACTTAAAACATTAATATTCAAGTATTACAAGTAAACGATTCTAAAGGTGCAAAAAGTTTAAATATAACAATTAACAAAAGAAAAATAAATATTTTATGGCAATGAGTATATGGTTTTCAGTAGACAGTGAGGACATAGAGTTATAATGATAGAAGTAAGGAGAAAACCGAAACAAAGCAAATTAGGGACGTTTTTGAAGAAATAAAATTTTGATAAGTTACGTTTTGTGTGTAGGATTTTTAAACAATTTGGTTTTTAAGACTCGTTTGAACTCTGCTAGGTTCTGTACGTTGGCAAGTTTTGTGGGAAGCTTATTCCAGATGACTGGACCAGATACACCAAAAGCGCGATCATAGTAGACAGGTTTATGTATGTTTAGAGCAATAATAATACATATTAGGTTCAAAGAACTCTTGAAAAAATGACCAACTTTTCCCAAATCTGTAACTAAAATGGTGGGGTTTCATTTCGTAGTGTAGTTTTTGTAGATTTTCAAACATTTTCCGACCTATTTAGATTAATTCGGTGGTAAAATTTTGACAGAATTTGCAAAGTGAGAGATGAAACAATATGGCATAGTCAGGAATTTAAACCAAATGTTTACTTATGGCAAAAACTTGTACTTTCTTCAATGTGTTTTTAAATTATTACTGTGAATTTTGTTCGGTCTAGCAGGGGATCCACAGTACCCATAATACTTTTTTTTAATTGACTGCTAATTTTCATGGATTCTCTGATCAGCTATTAAAAATTTAACACGTGATCTTGCTAGGCGTGAAGCAAACATAAGAATACGACTATATTGCAATTATTGAATTAATAAATAATATTTTCAGAACACAGAAAAAACTTTTGTCTAATACCATTCTATTGCATTTTCGGAAAAAAAGATTACACTAAAAAAACCTTATCATTTTAACTAACGCAGTCCTGCATCGATTAGGAAACTAATATTCTCACATCGATGACGCTGTTTTCAAAAGAAGAATTAAACAAAGTTTTTCCATAAAGTATCAATGGATAATCACACACTAATTAATTGTATTCTATGTTAAATGTCGATTAAGATCAGTACGTCAATGATGTTAACCTATTTATCATTAATTAGTAAGTCCAACTCTTACCTTTAGGGGCTATTTCACCACCTCTCAATAAACTACTATTCATTAGTTAACTCTAATCATCGGAATATTCGTTAGCTATCTCTTTCCGCAAGTTTGGCTGGCAACGTCGCTTTTTTTCAAACCTTATCCCGTCTGCTGTCACGTCTGTCAATACAATGCCGTTATTTCTAACATAAACTAACTTTCACAACACAACATTCGCGCGCGAAGCTCATTACATCCCTCTCACCAAATAGTTAAACGCGTATCTATATTTAAATAAAACATATTTCTATTTTATAACTTTATTGTATTATTCAGGGGCTATTTCACCACTTCTCAAGAAGCTGTCAACGTAAAGTGCACCCCAGTAGTTAGTATCTTCTGATTTAAAATGGCGGCGTACTGTTTTGACAGCTGACAGTAGGCGAGTTTTCTGTTGAAGTTGATTTTTTACTGTAATTATGGAAGTGGTTGAAGATTTAAATATCTTAGACGAACAGGACATGGCGGAAAGACGTAGACCGCGTGTTTTCAAACCAAGAGTCAATTTTTATACGTCTTAGATGACATTGAGTTTAGGTCAAGATTTCGCTTGACAAAAAATGCCGTAAAGGAGATACAAAATCAAGGATAAAATCTCTCCAAGAAGCACACGGTATGTAATTCTAATATACGCCTTCACAATATATCACGGAATATACTATGAAATAACAACAATCTTTGGCAGTACAATATACCCACATACAACATGTTCATGCTTACAAACTATCAACCTTTACCAAGCAATAATAGACACTCCCCAATGCACTTCACTAATATAATTTAATAATAAAGTTATAAAATAGAAATATGTTTTATTTAAATATAGAGACGCGTTTAACTATTTGGTGAGAGGGATGTAATGAGCTTCGCGCGCGAATGTTGTGTTGTGAAAGTTAGTTTATGTTAGAAATAACGGCATTGTATTGACAGACGTGACAGCAGACGGAATAAGGTTTGAAAAAAAGCGACGTTGCCAGCCAAACTTGCGGAAAGAGATAGCTAACGAATATTCCGATGATTAGAGTTAACTAATGAATAGTAGTTTATTGAGAGGTGGTGAAATAGCCCCTTATAATGAAGGCTTTGCTTTGTTTTCGCCAAACTGTTAACATACAATTACTGCTAAAATTAAGTACACGTTAATATGAATCTTTTGGGAATGCCTACAATGTATTTCATTGTTATTAATTCCCCAATATTGAATACGATGCTACTGGTAATTTACCCTTTTACTTTTGTTCTTTGCTCCTATTTGAATTGCGTTTAATATAAATAATATTAATAATCTAAACACACAAAAATGAAACCGAAAAAAAAAATAGAAACTTAAAACAATGGTCACGACCGAGACTCAAACTCTGAATATAAGATTATTTAAATATCTAATAATAAACAAGCATTAATGCTTTAAAGTTAATTCCAATTTCAATACCTTGAATTTGTTATAAATTTATATTTCGATGTTTTTTTCTACATTTGTGTACATTACCTTCTCACTGTCAAATTTTACTATATTTCTTTCACTATATACTTATATGTCAATGGCACTGGAGCCTTAGTATATATATAGTAACAAAAAATATATAATGAAGAAATCTGACCTTCCCTAACCATTCATTCAAAACAACCCCTATTTTTACAATTACAGTTACGCACAAAAAACAAACACTTTATTCTACACAACAATTGAGGCAGAATAGATTTTCTGTAAATACGAAGACTGAATAATATGTTCTGGATTCGGATTAAATGTACCGGAAAATGGGTTTCTTTTGCTCATTTTCCACCATCTATATGTTGATAGATGATACGCCACTGGCTATACACTGTACTTAGTTATACAGCTACTGCTTCAGAAGTGATTGTGTTTGGTTCTGTCTTCACAATGTAGTCTAGACGATGGAAAAAGTCGAGGAAAAGTACTTCAGCGGTAATAAAAAGCTATTTATCGCTAATTCTTAGCACCAAGCTCTTATAATCACTCACACGCGACTAGTTCTCATATGTTACGTCAGAAACTACATCACTTGTTATATTACGTCAATAATAACGTGTTATATTGTATGGAATAATGAAGCCAATCAAATTATAAGTATTTATCCTATGTGTGGGGTCTTGAGTAGAGTATTTTTTGCTGGGTTTAGTCTTGAGTAAGGGTTTATTGGTAGTTCCAATTAATTCCGCGCGTGGAAGTTAATATTTTTTCAATATCGCAATTAAGTTAATGTTGTGCTTTTTTTAATGGTTTTTAATTATAGGTAAGTGCCATTTTTGTACCGTGTTTTTTTAAAATTAGTTTTGTGCTTATATGCTAAATATTCAATTTTTAAATGCTCTTTATGTACATATATTTAGGTTATTTTTTATAAAGGTGGAATTACTCATTAAATGAAGTTAGATTTTGATACAATTATTTTTATTGATAATTGAAATAGTATTAACAATCTTCAACGAAGATATGAAACAGAAAACGTCAGAAGATTAAAAAAAGAATTTAGTCGCGACCGAGACTCGAACTCGGAACCTTTACTATATCCAGGCGTAACCTCTCTGTCAATTGAGCTACCGAAACCTTATTAGAAACTGCTATTTATTTTAATCGATCTCAAACATCCTTGATAATCTTTTTCTTTCTATTTATTCCGATATAGTTAGTTATTTTTAATTATTATTTCAAAAAAGGTTTTAAGAAGATATTCTACGAATATTCATTTTGTGTATTATATATAAACAATGCCTTCGTAAAGCAAAACAGTTTTCACGCGTAAAAATAATAAATATCTAAGGAATCTCAACAAATTTTACATGAATTAAAAAGTAACAAATAATAAAACATATAGATAATAAAACAAAATAATCAAAGAAAGAACAGTGACAAAAAAAGTTTTATTATGATAACTATATTTGCACATAATTTTTAAAAAAAATATTCACATCTGTCTGTGGAGATGTTTTTTTTTTTTTTTTTATAACAAAAGTTATGTATTTTTTCATAGCTGTTGTAAAAACTTATAATTACTTTCAGCTTACTATTTAATACTACTTTTAACCCGTGAGAAATCTCTGGAAAACTTTTAATGGCTTTTCTAAATAAAGCTTAATTATTTAGGAGGTACCATTATTATTAAAATAGGAAGAAAAAAACATTTTGGTTAACATTCTTGGAAAGAATTGAACAATAAAATTTACATTCATAAGTTCAAGAACCATAAAGCTACAATCGTCAACCTAATTTGTGTTTCAAATTAAATTGACACTTTTCTCTAATTCACTTGCATTAGTTTCATATAAATGTACTTACAAAGAAAGACTTTGTTTAAGATTACATACCATTGCACTAAATATTATTTTGAATGAACTAGGTACTTATTTACAAACTTGTCTGTGCAGGCGATCAGAATAGAACTAACGAGCAAACCATTTTTTTTGCACACCCCCAACTGCACAGATAAGTTTTAACATCTGTATTATTTTGTAGATATATATTGCGTTGGAAGCGAACATTACGGCGGTGCAATTTGTAAATATTGATCAAAATCACACACTCTTTACGTTGGTGGCGATAATGTAAAAACTGCCACTTGACTGTTTCGATAATGTGAAGAGTCAGAATAACAGAAGAGTATGTATGAGACGATGTATGAATATGAATGAAGCAAGGAGTGTGTGCCAAGACAGATTTATATGGCGGTTCATCCTCTCTGCCCACCCCTGCGGAAAACGGCGTGATGGTTAGTTAGTTATGTGGTTAGACTGTTTCGATTTGTGCAAAAAAGAAACATATCACCAAAAAGTATAATTTACTTTATTTTGTGAAGTTTAGGTAAAATATTATATTAAAATGTTTTCCGATCACACTCTAAAGAACTTAATTTTCCACATTATGCAGTAAAACCAAATTCGAAAGAAGATTCGTACATAAGATATTCGACACGTAGCATTTTTATAGGTCTAATACTTAATTTTTTTTTAGGATTACAAAAAGACTCGCTAGCACAAATGACAAATCAAAACAAACGTCAAGATGTGTTCCACTCAAAGTATTTTATTGAAGCATCTATAATATTTCTAGGCGATTAAATTCTCAAACCAAAAACTGATTTTGAATTATTTTGTAATGCCTCGCTTTAGGTACTTAGGTCAAACTTTCATTTGTAACTAACTAACCATCACGCCGTTTCACTGTAGGGGTAAGTAGAGAGGAGGAACCGTAAAAAAACAACTATGTCTTGGCATACGCTCCTTGCTTCATTCACATTCATACGAGATATTCTATGTATGATACATACTTTTAATTTGTTTTACTTAACGTTTCTTAAAAACTAAATGAACAGAACTTTAATTTTATTATATTCTTTTTCATTTTTTCTGTAAAAATGTTGTTTATTCAAACATTATCATTTTTTTTCTTACACTTTGATTAATTTAAAAACAAAAAAAAGGTTATTGCTTTTGTAGTTTATAGCGGAAACTTCTCTGGTTATTCCAACAATATAATTATTATATATGTCATCATTTATATAAAACTGTATGTTTTCCCAGATAAAATAAAATTAAATACTCTTCTGCTGCCCGACTTATGTTTTTGTTTCACTTGATCGTGCCATGTCTTTCTCGGGTGTTCCCGACTTCTTCTTCCACTCACTTTCGCGTCGTATATTCTTTTCGCACTCCTTTCTTCGTTCATTCGCTCTACATGCCCCAACCATCTTAGCGTCCCTTTCTTGATTCGATTCATTACGCTTCCATTAGCCTTGCATTCATTTCCACATTTTTATCACGGTCATACATGGTCTTACGCACATTCGCCTCGGGGATCTAATTTCTACAGCATTCAGTCTACTTTCATCCTTCCTATGTCAGTTCAACCCTCGCTGCCACACATCAGGGTTAGTATAAGCACTCCGTTGTGGGAATATGCTCGAAATTTTACGCGTTTAGCCAAACCCTATATTTTCACAAAAATACAAAACGGAAATGGGAAATAATTACGCAAACTCGGGGAAAGCAACGCTAAATAATAAGATCTCGTGTTGGTATATCAGCTCCCCATTTAAGGAGTCGTAAATTATGTAATGTTATACCGGGGGTCCAGAAAGTCTTAACCTGAAAGATTTCATAATGTTCACTACACACTGGTCCGACTGCCCTTTGCTTACCCAAAGATACCTAAAAACCTCGTAACCTTTTCCTTAAAACCTTTTCGGGACAATAATTCATTAGTTTCAAGAGAATGCCCATATTTTGATATTATTTTTAACAGAAAGGTTACGGAATATTATCCAGGCATACGCGTAAGTTAATGACACACTTGGTGGTGCGCATTTAAGTACGTCAAACTGAATTTTTTTAACGCGATATATGGTGGGGTGAGAAAATCTACATACGTGATGGGGTGGTTCGAGCGCTTTGAACGTATTTAATAATTTATTATTCGGTATACGTTCTAAATTCGCTCAAAACTCGCACATAAATCGAAAATGTTTTGAAATCAGTATTTTAAAATTTTGAAAACAGCAATCATTAAAGCAAAAATAAAGATACTATTTTCGTGAAAGGTCCCAATTATTTTTTATAATTCAATAAAAAAATAATATTAAAAAGTAAATAAAAATTATTTATTATTATTATTACGTAGATAAAAAATAAATAAAAAATAGCAGAACTCAAAAATATATATACAGAATAAAAAAATTAAAAAAATAAGCACAAAACTAAAAAAAAATAGGTTCCAATTACTTTCATCAGTATTATGGTGTTGCAAGTAATAACGATTCTCCCAGTAAAATTGTATATTGCATTATTACAAACAAACAAAAAATATTGATTTGGTAAATACTCGTTTATAGATTTTTTAAGATATTATAGATGCCACCAACTAAGTATCGCCCTGGCAAAAGACCACCATTCAAAATCGAAATGGCTTTAGCCGCGTTTGGTGACCAGATCTGAATATCCAGGTACTTCTCAACCTTCCTCATCCCCATCTCCTTCCCTCTCTACTACCTTCAGCCTCACAACACACCCCAATTGGGGATGCCATAGTCTCACTGGCTCTAGACGGTTGGGAGCAGTTGGGACTCTGGTGCGGCATTCAATATAAAAAAATAAATTTACCGTCGCTGGAAAAGCAAAAAGGCTGAAGCGCAATTTCGGGAAGTTTACACCGGAGCACATGAAAGTTTATTTTGTTTCACAATAAAATTCATAAGTTTTTAGTACCTGGTTGAATTTTGAAAATGATGAATATATTTTAGATGGCTGAAGGGCCACAAAAGTCTTCAGAATCAAACGAGAGTCAAATCATTCGATGCAGAAATAAAAACTGATTGAAACTGCATATTTAACTATTTTTTTACCAAAGTGTCGCTTAAGCCCTTTTGTCTTTCCAGCAACGATATGGATAAAGGGCATTTTATTCCCAATTTCAAGTGGAAGATAATATTAATAAAATGAAAATAAATAAAACTTTATTTTCACAGACCATAATCATCATCAACTTGAATGAATTAGTACCACCCAGCCTTATTTTAATTTTACGTATTGTATTTTTTTATATTAATCTTTGCAAAGATCCTGTACTTTGCTTCCGATTCACCGCTCAACCAATCACGCACCGTGACAGCAAACTGCCAGTCAACCTTAGGTATATATATACAAGAGCTCTGTTAAAGTACATGCGTAAAGAATAAGGACCTCATAAACAGCAGCACACTCTACTAAACTTAATGAGCACCTTTGACCTTTAACCCTTTCCGTGTTTGTTTTTAGAAATTGGTACCAGCCTACAGTATTTCATGTCTCAATCAAATACTTAAAATAACACGAGTCTGATCTCGTGCTTACAAATAGGAATATACTCGTATATATATTATGTAGATTTGTTTAAAATATATGTACCTACACCTTCACGTACGATTCTGGTAAAGTGTATAATGTATCGGTATTTTTTTTTAAACTGAACGAATGTTATCGCAGAGCAATAATATAGAAGAGAGAGCGCTGCTGCAGTCAATTTTGATGAGTTTTGACGGACTCGGCTAGACCTGGGCGTGGCTAGGACTATAGCTAGGGTATTTATACATCCATTCATAGCACATGTCGACATAACGTTTTTGTTTATTCGCATAACCACTTTTTCACAGTATATATCAAAAATATATTATTTAACCTAAAAAACCGTTGACTTGTGTCCATTTATGTCGTATATGAAAACGTGCTGGCGAAGTCAACGGAGACGCGGGACACGAATAACATCCTTACAGTACTTTAAAGCGGTGTGATAATTTGCTGCCTCTTTCTTTCTCATGGTGTACGACGTAAAAACCCGGAGAAAGTGATTTTTCCCAAATTTGTATAGGTTGGGTAAAAAGAATTAGCTCTCTCTCCATATATTGTTACTCCAAGGGTGTTATAAAGTATCGATTTTTTTCTCCAACTTTTCAACATTAATGGAGTTTTCATCGTCATGCGAATCAAGTTTTTAATTTTTTAAGTTTGTAATAGTTTTAAGATATGTACCACTGAAGTTAGTCCCTTGTTAGATAAAAAAAGATGAATATATGTTTAAATATATTTTTAAATAGGTATTTAATTTGATAACATGTTTAAAGGTTACCAGTTTAATAATAATTTGATTTTATATTAAATTTATATTTAAAAAATATGACATTTTATTCATAAACTAACTAATTAACCATCACACCGTTTCCCCACAGGAATAGGCAGAGGACGGACCACCATACAACTCTGTCTTGGCACACACTCCTTGCTTCATTCACATTCACACATCGTCTCATACATTCTCTTTTGTTATTCTGACTCTTCACATGACCCGATTCAAGTATTTGATTTATTTGATCGTGCCATGTCTTCTTTGGGCGTCCTCGACTTCTTCTTCCATTCACTTTCGCATCAAATAGTCATAAATATATTTATTTGATTTTACATTAAATTAAAAAAAAAAACAAATTTATTTAATTCATAGCATAGGTAATATTAAATTATTTAATAACTATGAATATATGGTATAATGTTAATCATAGTGAACAAAAACCAAATTGATTAAAAAAATTTCATCGTTTTTCCATAATGTCGTGTCATTTCGAGATTACGTAAAAATGTAGATGGGTACTTTTTTCTCATTGAATATCCGTAATGCTCATCTTAAAATCGTGGGTAGGTACCGAGCTCGAATCTGCCAAAACTGAATCACCGATCTATTTCCAGATTTTTCTGCGCTACATTTGGAAAGGGCGGGAAAGCTTTAATAAAGCCGGCGTTGACGTGAAATTCCAGCGGTGCACATCTTGGTCGGGAAGTGCGGATTGATTGCGGCCGAACAATGGTTCGTGGGGAGGGAAACGTCACCCGACGGGTATTTATAGAATATGTGGAGCAAGGTCTGCGCTCTATCGAACCGGACTCGGGCCGCGAATACACCGGCCAGACCTCTTCAACGTGTACTGCATTCGTTGAATTTGAGGAACAGGTGACGTCAGAAATAACATATAGTACTAACATATAGCGATCCTGGTGGTGAGGATTGGTACCCTTACGAATCGCGGGAAAACTGTATCGATTAGATATAACCTCAATTATTGCCTTTATATTTGAAGAAGAAATGACGCCAGAAATAACAGACAATCAGCATCTTTGTCGAAAATTAAAACAGCAATCGGTGTGGGTGGAAAACCCTTATAAACCTCAGAAAAAATAATTAAAGAAGACTAATATACGAGTACTATCCAATAGCTCCACGAATGACAATACCGTAATAACGACTTTTTACGGAAGAGTTAAAAATAACATGTTATGATGATGATTTTAGGAGATCAAATATAGAAAAAAAAAAATTGCGATTTATGCGAAATTATAATTTTTTTCACAGTATGTACGTGTGTAATGCCTTCTTTTCTGGCAATTATGGAAAAAAGTCATTATTGCGGTACACTGTATGTAGTAAAGTCCAAATTTTCTTTACATAAACAAATATTTAAACTTTTAGTTTTGAAACATTATTTAATTTCTATTATTTACAAGCTAACTTAGCTTTATATCTAATGCTTCTGTATCTAAATAAATAAAAACAACATTAATCGATAGGTAATGTTTTGTTTCGGACTTCGCTTTAGGATGAGCAAACTTCTAGTTTATAATAATCTTATTTGATTCACTTTGTCGTTTTCCTCTGGCGTTTCCAACTTTGTCTTCTTTATCTCTTAAGTTCAAACAATTATATATTAAGAATAATAAAAACAAACGCGGTTTCAGTGTCGAGCACCCCTGAGGTGGTAATGATTATGACATGACATGCTATAATATTAATGTGAGTTGTTTTCCACGTATCCCCAGGGAACCCACAATAAATGGCACTTCTTAACCCTTAACGTACAATACCCTTGTATTATTAAGTAAGAACCTGCCTAGTACGGTACGCGGTAGGTACTACCCAAGCGGTAATATTACGAACTAGGGAAGAAAAGCGGCCATGGTTAGTGAAATACTGGTATAAAAATGCATTATTTATTCAAAAACGACTTCCATTCGGTCTTCGTTTAGAGGCTTTAATTTAAATTTCCCTTGAAACCTTTAAAAAGTTTCTTGAAACTGGTGGGTACCTACAGCGTAATTTAAATCAACTCTGTTTCCGTGGCCCGTTAAAAAGCTTTGTCCAAAAAACTGAACATTAATTGAAAAGTTGAAGAAGACGAAGTGATTATTTATGCAAATTTATGCGACTATAGACAACTTTTATATTTTAGAAAAAAAAATCGTGACTTTTTTTTAAATTTTTTTTTTTTTATATGAATACCGCACAAGAGTCTCAACTGCTCTCAACCGTCTAGAGCCAGCGAGACTATGGCATCCCCAAATAGGGTATGTTGTGAGGCTGAAGGTAGTGGGGAGGGGAAGGAGATTGAGAAGAGGAAGGTTGGGAAGTACCTGGCTATTCAGATCTGGTCACCAAACACGGCTAAAGCCATTTCAAGCAACGTTTCGATTCTGAATGGTGCTCTTTCACCAGGGCGATATTTAGAGTATCTACCACTCTGGAACGTGCCGCAAATATACTTTTTGTTATTTTTATAAGAATTAAATGTGTTATGACACATATTAATTAAATAAAAGTTATTGGCGCACGTGACTGACTGCTTATAAACGTCAAAAATATATTCTATACGGTATTGTTTTATTGATGGATTTCGAAATATTTGGAAATTCATCAATAATAAATTCTGTTAATCCATCAATATCGGAGCGATTTTTTTAGCGGTGTTGACAAAACGATTGATGGTGTTTTTGAGTATCAACATTTTCTAATTGAACATACTCGTCCAACGTTCACATAGCTCGCAACGTCATTTCCATCTTGGAGAAACAATGTATGGGAGAGAGCTAATTATTTTTACCCAACCGATACAAACTTGCGATAAATCCAGTTCTCCGGGTTTTTACGTCGTACACCATGAGAGAGAAAGAGACAACAAATATAATACTCCGCTTCTACGTACTGTCACAATGATCTTGGGCTCCTGGGTCACTTTATTATGCCACTAAACTTGACACTGCTAAACGGTTTTTTAGGTTGGATGCTATATTTTTGTTGATATCAATACTGTGAAAAAGTGGTTATACGAATAAACAAAAACACAATGTCGATATGTGATATGAATGGATGTATAAATACCCTAGCCTTGGTCTTAGTCACGCCCAGGTCCGCCGAGTCAGGTAAAAATCATCAAAAACTGACTACACTGCCTTGGATTGATACCACTCTCTATTCGAGCTGTACATTGTTGTGATGGTGTAGAAATACCACACAGATAAAGCTGCGCTTCAAATGTCTACTTTAAAGTTAAGATAATAAAGTACTAACTCATTTAGTAACACGTTACTCTAGCTCTTTGTTACTTTTAACCATATATTTCTGTAAAATTCTCGATAAATACGGCCCTTGGAGAAACAGTTTTGAACACAGCCTTTAATGATTTCAACTTAGGTTATAAATAGGTTGTTTTCCATCGACTATTTCCCGGTGTTCTTGTTAAATAACGAAATTAATTAAATAGCTCGCGTGTAAACACTTGAACGTAAACTTTATGTAATACTACGTAG
The DNA here is from genome assembly GCA_022651775.1 of Drusus annulatus. NCBI lineage: Eukaryota > Metazoa > Arthropoda > Insecta > Trichoptera > Limnephilidae > Drusus > Drusus annulatus. Next base: position 393,473 of record JAGWCC010000253.1, on the reverse strand, counting down.
GCGCGTGCTTACCTATACGAGTATGTATGTCCTCCTTTCCAGTAAATTAGGCTCAAAAAGTTTATAAGTCATGATTTATCCGGTTTCTTGATATGATTTATGAGTTTCCGCCAAACTTTTGTGATTACAAGTTTAATATGATATTTCTGTTCCAGAGATATACCTACGTAAGACCGAGAAATTTTGGGTTTAGAACTAAATACTATTTGGTATTTTTTTAATAGTGAATTCGCACATGAGTCCCAACTGCTCCCAACCGTCTAAAGCCAGTGGGACTATGGTATCCCCAATTGGGGTATGTTGTGAGGCTGAAGGTAGTGGGGTGGGGAAGGAGATAGGGAAGATGAAGTATGGGAAGTACCTGGCTATTCAGATCTGGTCACCAAACACGGCTAAAGCCATTTTTAAGCAACGTTTCGATTCTGAATGGTGGTATTTCACCAGGGCGATACTCTGGAACGTGCCGCAAATATAGTTTATATTATTTTACATGAATTAAATGTGTTATGACACATTTTAAGGAAATTATCATTTATTTCTTCAACCGTAGTAAATAAGTGCTAATTCCAATTTTTTAAAGTAGATAGTCTTGTTCTTACATACTAAGGCTGGGTTGCTTCACACTTTCGTCACATTTGACATCGTCACAATTCAAAGCGCCATTTTTTTTCTGAAACGGGGCCTACAATATGACGTTTGACGGGGAACATTGTTGTAATGTAAAAAAAAAAACTAACTAACTAACTATCGCGCCGGTTTCCCGCAGAGGTAGGCAGTAAGGATGGACCGCCATACAACTCTGTCTTGGCACACACTCCTTACTTCATTCACATTCATACATACTCTTCTGTTATTCTGACTCTTGACATGGCCCGACTCAAGTATTTGATTCTCTTGATCGTGGCGTGTCTTCCTCGGGCGTCCCCGATTTCTTCTTCCGTTCACTTCCGCGTCATATATTCTTCTCACACCTCTGTCTTCGTTCGTCCACAAAAAAATAAAAAAGACAGCATAATTGATAAAACAAACATAATTTTGTAAAACACAAGTGAGTTATTACGAAATTACAATCAGCAAAGTACAATGGATGTTGGACCTTGCGAGAATCCGGCATTCCAAAGGTTAACGTGGACCGTTCAATTAACAATAAACAAAACGGCGTTAATTGATGAATTGTAACGTCGAAGTAACAGTATATGGAGAGAGAACTAATTCATTTTACCCAATCTATACAGATATGGGATAAATGAGTTTTTACGTAATACACCATGAGAAAGAAAGAGACAACATTTTTTTCCGAATTATCATACCGCTCTAAAGTAGTGTTAGAATGTTCTCCGTGTCCCGCGTCTCCGTTGACTCTGCCCGCGATACGCGAAATAAATTGACATAACTCAACGGTTTATTAGGTTACATGCTATTTTTATTTTTTTTTAACAATGCTGTGAAAAAGTGATTATACGAATAAGCAAAAAAATTACGTCGAAATGTGCTATGAATGGATGTATAAATACCCTAGCACTAGTCCCAGCCACGCCCAGGTCTAGCCGAGTCCGGCAAACCTCGTAAAAACTAACTATATTTCTCTCTGCAGCGCTCTCATTTTTTTCAAAAGTAAAAAAATCTAAGAACACACAAAAACGTGACTAACCTTTCCAGTTGTCAAAAACAAGCCACTAATCCAAAATGGCTGATAATGCTAACATATGTGTACCAACATAACAACAACAAAAAATCGATAATCGAATGTACACAGCCCGCGAATATTCAAAATTCACCCTTTCTTTTGAACAGGCTGTGTATATTATTGCTCTGAGATTGTAACAATGTCGAACGTGACGAATGTTTAAAACACCCCAACCTAAGTGTGCGATTTGTTTCATTTTTCGAGTATTTCTAAACAAGATGTTCTCTTTCTTTCCAGATATCCAAGAGTTCTACGAACTGACCCTCCTCGACGAATCCAAGTCGGTCCAACAGAAGACTGTAGAGACAATCCGGATAGCCAATAAATGGGAGGTGAGCGCAGAAGTTGCCGCCCTTTCCCATGTGAGTAGGGAGCTCGCTCCCGCACTACGCGTAAACTGTCAATGGATTCCAAACGTGCAATGTCGTCCACGACCTAATTACACAGCACATAATCAAATGAACAATATTACACATTTCGCATTTGACGTATCGCTCGTGTAATGCAAAAAACCACACGTGCGAAAATCGTAATTTTGAGAAAACGGGGTCCGAAGTTTTGACGAATTTTAAAATATTTGTCAAAAATCAAACAACCGCAAATACTGATGTCTTTTCTGTGATCAGTATAAAATAGTGTGTTGCTTTGATGATTTTAAATTACCATATTGCTAGATAAGTTCGTTTTACGTTAAACATATCGTCGCCGGAAAGGCAAAAGAGTTCAAGCGCCATTTTGGGAAGTTTACACCAGAGCACTTTAAAATTTTTTTTAAGTCTTCGGTACCTAGTTGGATTTTGAAAAAAAAAGTTAACTCAGGTGACTCAATGCTCTCACTGAGTTACCTAAAGCGACAAAAAGCTAAAGAAAGTCACAAACTTGTGTCGCTTGAGTCAAGCCTACTTCCAAAAGGTAAATATATTTTTAATGGCTGAAAGGCCACTAAAGTCTTCAAAATCAAACGAAAACCAGAGCATTCGATTTAGATATCAAACTGATCAAAACTGCATATTTAACTCATTTTTGACCAAAGAGTCGCTTAAGCCCTTTTGCCTTCCCAGCTATAATATATTAGATTTGTTACAATTGCAATTAAACATATCTAACCTCAGAGTATATAGAGTGGTATCAATCCAAGGCAGTGTAGTCAGTTTTTGATGATTTTTACCTGACTCGGAAGACCAAGGCTAGGGTGTTTATACATCCATTCATATCACATATCGACATAATGTTTTTGTTTATTCGTATAACCACTTTTTCACAGTATTGATATCAACAAAAATATAGCATCTAACCTCCAAAACCGTTTAGCAGTGTCAAGTTTAGTAGCATAATAAAAAGATGTGGGCGGAGTCCCGCAGTGACCCAGGAGCCCAAGATCATTGTGACAGTACGTAGAAGTGTAGTATTATATTTTTGTCTCTTTCTCTCTCATGGTGTACGACGCAAAAACCCGGAGAAAGTTATTTATCGCGAGTTTGTATAGGTTGGGTAAAAATAATTAGCTCTCTCTCCATACATTGTTTCTCCAAGTATCTAAAAATAACAGTGAAATTACATAAACAGAAGATGTGGTCTTTTTACACAACAAAGTAGGTGAACCATATGATTTTTCTACATTTTTAACTCAAAATCACGAATTTTCCTGATTGGTCCTTTTGCATTACATGAACGATATATTATTATGTATGTTTAACACCAGGTGACTTGAGCGTTATTCTGTCGAATGAATTTTGTGTGTTAAAGGAAGAAGGGGATAAGAAAAAAAAAACTAGTTTTGAGTTAAGTGCACAGAGTCATTCTTTAGTTAAATATTTAACTAAGGGCAAAGGGTTGATTGTACAAAATTATTTTATTTCAGATTTAATTTGATTCGTCCCATTCTTCCTTTTTATTCTTTTAAATACTGAATACAATACTAGAGTTCCAACTGCTCCTAACCGTCTCTAGGCAGTGGAACTATGGCATCCTAAATTGGGGTATGTTGTGAGGCTGAAGATAGTGGAGAGGGGAAATATGAAGGTTGGGAAGCACCATAAATACACAGAAACACGAAATTATTCAAATTTTACACTGAAATTATCCAGTAAAAGAGTGAAAAACAAACGAGTTAAAAGTCTGATATAAAATATAATTATTTTTATGGGCAAAGAACTGGAATATCATTTTCTATTATTTTTTGTATTAGTATGTACATCATCCAAAACTGCTGTTCCTATATGTTTAATGAAACTTAATTGGTTTAAAAAAAAACATTCTTACGATGTCAATACTATTTATTTATGACCGTTCCTAAATACTTTTTTATTAAAAAAAAATTAAAAAATTTTAGATTACAAATTTACTAGATAACGTTTATTATACTTATTTTATGTGATGTATCAATTCTAAATACAATTCAAAATGCATTTACGTTGATAATGCTTTATAAACACCTCCGAATAAAGTTCTTCAATGTATCCCAAAATACTCTTCACCGTTTCTTTTCAATATTTTTAAAATCGGTCAAAACTTGTTGTTTAAATCAAAACTAAAAATTTAACTCGTGGCTCGTCAATTCCCCACTTATTTTTTATTAGTTATAAAACTGTCTGTGGAATCGAAAACTCAGGATTCTACCTCACATTTCACAAGTCACAACGGAAAAAAAACAGCTGGCGCTTTTCCCTTCACAATAATTTTTCCGCGTCAGAATTTCTGTCCGAATGACGTCATTAAATAGTGGTAACCCTGGATCTCAAGAGCATGATCTCTCACCTTGGGTAGAATGGAACCCAACCGTTAGGAATGCTTTTAAATCTAATGTGGTAATCAGGAATGTTCACAATAGAAGAAACCAAAAATGCCCCGCTTTAAAAAAATATTATTATTGGCAGGTACCCTAACACTAAAAACATATCTCATTTCCAGTAGCCATAAAACATTGAACACTACTACAATTACACATGGCTGAATTCGTCTTCTTCTTCATTTTTTATGGCTATTCACCCCACATAAGTGTTCCAGCCATTGCCTGAATACAATAAGCAATTGAGTACTTACATTAAATGTATTTTATTTGGGTGGATGATATGGAAAAACAATGACATTTTGCGTGTTAGCAACAGCATCTTTCTGTGGCATCTTTCTCGCTGTTTGTGATTATTTACCTAACACTTTTGTTGGAGATTTTCCAAATTTAATAATTTCACAAATGTCGTCTGGGACATCTCCAGATGGCAAATTTGAATTGAGATTGGCGACCACTTGACTTAATCTATGAGAATATAATTTAAACGCTTGTTACAGAAAGGGGGACCCTTCATGATAACACCACCTCTCGCCATAAAACTAAATCATCAATGTAGCTAGACATTTTGCATTAAAATCATTTCATTTTCAATATTATGCAAGTCCAATATGTCCTCTGTATTGTTTAGGTCCTAGATGCTATCCAGGTAAACCGTTGAATTCAATTATCTTAATAAAAATATATTTTATTACAATATTCTCAATATTGAGGTAGAGATAATTTTTATTTCTTTTCCCCTTTCTTTCAAGTCTTTAAAATAGTTAGTAAACTTTATGTTTTTTTTTATAATGTAATTTGCAGTTACATATTATTTCCATGATGATATTTGTGAAATTATAATCACACAATAAATGTTTTTATTTTAATCCTTCACATATAATTTAATGGCTGTGATTCCTTAAAACAAAGTTATTTTGAAACCAATTTTCACATATATAAAATGGAAATATGTATTTTTTTACTCTCTATTGATCCAGTAAAAGAAAAAAAAGAGATATTATTCTCCTTAGGCTTATGTAATATTTTGTATAAATGTTGATTTACCTATGTTTATTTTACTCAATGTTTCGTGTACAATACAATATGCCTATTCGTAAAATTTAGTTCCCGCTTGAATCATTTCTTCATAATATAAAATCATTCAATTCACGTGTCAAATTATTAAAAAGCCATACTATATACATATCCCTCTTCAAATTCCTTTGCTTCTTTTTCTAGTTATTATTATTTGTGTGTTAAATGTTTTATGGTGTATTTTGTTGTGGGCGCTTTATTTGTGTACAGGTTATTCTGGAATCTGCTGGGAAACGGGAAGATTGAAAATACAAGCCAACCTAATATAATTGCGAACAAAATGATTTCAATATCCCCTATTAATCAAATATCTGTCTTAAGTTTAAGTTTTTAATCACAATTTTAACACCCGCGTTTAGAGGGTGCCCTTCTAAGGTAAAATCTGACATAATCAGTCGCTAGAGTGACAAAACACGTTTTTTGATGTTCTTTGTCCGGCATATTGAAAGGGCTGTCATTTTGTGCTGTCCGCCATTTTGTAAAGGCTGTAATTTTCCCTTTGTGGGCCCGATACGGGTCTGCCTCTCCCAGCAAGTTCCAGGGCCGCCTTTTGTTTGCAGGCCTTCCCGGATGGAGCGTTCATGCCGATAGCGCAGAGTATCATCAACAACTTTGAGGATGAGCGCTGCAGGACCCCAGAAAACGATCAGCAAGTTAGTTTTTGTTTGCTTAGTTACATCTTTTTGCACCGACCCCAGACCAGACAGTGTCGCTGGAATAATTTAGGATGAATGCTCGCTGGGTGTGCCGGCCCCTGCCAAATCCAGACTTCAGAAATATGTTGGAGTTACCATTTTTTGCCAAAACAGATTAACATTTTTTATCCATAGTTAATAGTAGATTATACTTATAGCTATAGCTCTTATATGGTACTGTACCCTCTTCAACGAGATAGTAAAGTAGTACTTACCCACCTTTCTGTCAGAAACATAACGTAAACTCGACCAAGCTAAAGTTTTCTGACATAAGGGGGCGACATCATTAAATGGTTTCGATATAGCAAAGGGAGGTAGGTTCATGCAGCAAAAATATAAATTCGATCTTAGTCTGTATTTAGTATTCATATTTAGTCACTTTTAAGTCTAATTACTATTAACTAGCTGGAATAAAATACGAGAATCGTAAGTAATCTAATTTGTATGCACATCACATTTTGTGTGATTCATTTTATGAAATGTATTAGTTTTTTTAATAAATGATTTCTCCTTGGTGAATAGAGTATGGGGTCAGTCAATAAAAACCAAGAACGAGAGAGTTGGGCTAAGAATTGGTTCATAACTCATCATAGAAAATTGAATTAAAAACATAAAAGCGTGAACTAATAAAATTAATCGTTTTATTATTTTGAATATCTCCGATGCGTGATAGCTATTAAGGCTGTCTGTGATATGAAAAGATATCCACTTCAGTACATGCTGATCACATTCACACGTCTCTCTTGGATTAGCAGATATTATGATGAAGTGTCTAGTGCTGCAATGTTGACAGATTCATAAAAGTTTCGAATGGTCTTCAATCTATTTTTCCCTTCCTAAAACTGAAAACTTCTTGCTTAATCTAAGTTTCCAAGCCCGATGAACTTTATGGCTAAAAATATCCTCACTAGGGATGTAATTCTGTTAAAGAAAAGTACCAACCCACCTAAAATACAGAATACCAACTTAACCTACCTAACCTTGACACAAAATTTTATGGCAACACAGAGTCTGTGTTGAATAAAATTAGCGATGGGAAAAGCTTCACAGATTTGTGAATGCTTCACGAATTGATACTTCTTCAAAATGAACCCTTCACGATGAACCCTTCAATTGAAGTAACATATTAATCACAGCATTCCTCGTCGGGGGAGGGGGAGGGGGAGGGGTTAAATAATAATATTTTCGGGCAGCTCTCCCAACCACATAAATTGATGTATGTATGTGCATTATTCTATGGCAAAAATTATAGCTTGTAGAAAAACGATGATGAATTGTCTTTTACTGGTTTCTCTTCTATGGTTTACGGGATGACAGCTGTCAAAATTGTTTGAATCTTCAAGAGTATTCAAGGTTTTAATTGAAATTGTTTCATGACTTAAAAGGGATTATGTACAATGAGTATGCACAAGGAACTTGCAAAAAGCAAATGAAGTACTAGCAAAATTTCCAGTTTCTGTAAGAGCGATATAAACTTCTTTCAGGGCTTGAGATACGATTTGAATATTCTTACTGTACAGTACTCAGTTTGACAGTTTGGTTAGCAATAGGCTGAATATTGCGCAAATGACGATTCATATTAAAGGCATTTCCCCCCTTTATGGATATAACTTCAGAACAAAAGTTGCATTTGGCCTGGTAAACCTCATCTTCCTTAAAATAAACCCATATTTCACTTTTCTTTCTCGTTGAACGGCCAGTCATAATTTTAGGTAGAGATTGAAAGGTATGTTTGTAAGCTGAGATATTTTAAAAGTTCAACAAAATAATTCGTTCACAATTCAAAATCACCAAAAAACACTCGGAAAAACTAGTGTCGTATAGACAAAACAAGCAAAGAAATCATAAGCAAATGTCACGAGTACGTGCGAGGGAACGGATAACTAAAAAGATACTTCATTGCTTCATTCATCATTCGAACTAAAATCGAAGGAAGAAGGGAATGAACAATTGAACTGTGGATGATGGAATATTTCAGTCTTTCGAACGAATGAAAAATTGAAGTTCGAAGTAGATGCCATAGATTGTTCAATCGGAAGTACCAACTTAACCAACTTCAATTGAAGTATTTGTTCAATGAAAAATGAATGAAGTTGAGACTGCTGTCAAAAGAAGTACTTCTTTGAAACAGTTCTTTCAAAACTGTCACAACGCTAAATAAAATGAATCCGACCAATCTGTGGCCGCCGAATGTCGGACGCTAGTACTTTTGAATGTCACATTTCCGATACGGAAGATAAACAAAACATTTCCGGAAGCTCCGTCATATTGTTAAACGCACTCCATTTATGAACGCTTTTGTATAATATCAAGTGAAAATAATATAGCATTGTACTCTACGCTGGCATTTCCGGTTATGGAGAAATGTGGTTCAATACCACCTATCAGTGGCGCACTGTGATTTTAATAATAACGGTTTTTCTGAAAACAACTATTGGTACTTGGTGGTACTTGGTTGGTATTTTTACTCCGAATATTTTCAAACTTTTAGCTTTGAATGGTGCGTATTAAATTTTAAATATCTATACTTTTTTCCCACTTGACTTTGAAAAATATTGTCGGCTATGAATGCCTATTTTAGGCAGTGGCGGGACAAGGTATTTTGGCATTCGGGATTTACACTAAAATGCGCACCATGTATATTTTTGAGTGTGACCCAAACTTTTGACAATATCAGGGATTTCGTATCCGAAACTTTTTTTAGAAACGTTTCGAACTCAATTAACCTTGAACTTTTTTCTGTCGACCTACTTTGCTTCCCTTCGGAAATCCTTATCCCGGCTCTGCCCGTTGTAGGTAGGTACTTAGATATATCAGCTAAAGTATATTTGAAAAAAAAAAATATATATTACGTCCAGAAATAACTTGGTTTTTTACTCTGCGAAATCGTTGGCTTTTACACTGTTTGCAACAAAATACTATTGCTTTATAAAATTAAATAAATAAATATGAAGTATTTGTGCCTGTTTGTAAACCGATACAAACTAATGTATTTCTTGTAGAAAGTATAAGCGCCATTATTTCTACGCCTGTGTTCAAAAATAATTGTACAAAACACCTCTCAAAAATGACGCCTCCCGGCTAGTTAAATAACCGCGAAATAATTTAGAGAAAAAACCAAGTTATTCTGGTCTCATTTAACACAGTTTAACCGTCCCGACTCACCTAGTACTCAGCAGTATCAATTTTCTGAAAATAGGTAAGTGTTCATAAAAATTCTCCTTAGCGTTTATATCAATATTTACTGTTTTGTTTAATGTTGTTGGTGTTAACCACTCGTGTTTTGGCAGCTCCTGATCAATGCGTTCACTCGTAGATTCTGATTATTAATTGTTTATTTCAACATGAATTGAATGCACGGTTCTTGTGAGTGGTCGATTGAACTTAATGCGTCAATACGTTAGCGCCTGGAATTAGACTCAGAAAAATGTCTGTACGTATATTGCTTCATAATAACGTGTTCTAATCAGTTGCATTTCGAATAAAAAAGAAGAAGCTTCAAACGTTTTCTATTATGTAAGGTTAAGTTAACTGCATTGCCTGATACAATAATGTACATCTACATTTAAAAATGGCTAGGTTGGTGCCTGAAATTAAAAAAAAAATGGGTACCTTACTACTCGAAATAATTCAAACTTTGAAGGGGTTGAGATGCCAAATAAGGCCAAACTTTCGACAAAGAAAAATATTTTTATAAATAAAACATAAACTTTGTTTATAACCACTTTATTATTTAATATCGCGTCTACCGGTTTCGAAAGTACCCTTTCATCATCAGGACAATATTAAAATTTGAATATTGTTCTGATGGTGAAAGGGTACTTTCGAAACCGGTAGACGTGATATTAAATAATAAAGTGGTTATAAACAAAGTTTATGTGTTTTTTTTTATTTAAATAAAAAATAATTTTGTTTTAATTTTGTTCTAAAACAAAATTATTTTTTATTTAAATTATAATGTCAAGCTACAAAGTGATTGCTTCCTTCGATAAATTTATGTGTTTTATTTATAAATATGGCAAGCCACAAAGTAAATGCTTTTTACGAATATGAAAAATATTTTTGTTCATTTCGTACAAATAAAGTAGGTTATCAAATCACTTGAATTTCAAATATGATCAAAAGCTTCTAGTTTCATAACCTATTTTTGTGTTTTTATGATTTCCTAGGTACCTATCTGTATTGTAAAATAAATTTGGCACCTACTCGATACAATTAAAATATTGATGATTGTTCGTGTTAGTGTTCAATAGGCGAGCAGCAATAATGCTGGTGCTTCAATGGCTACTGGTGTGCTTTATCTTAATTATTTTGCAACCTTTTAGTTTACACGAGAATCTCATTTGCGCCATTATTTTGTAAAGATACACGTAGACATGAATACTGTACAGAATAAACGGGTGTATTGTGATAATATTTTTATGTCATCTCTGGTGGAAAAATAATTTGTATCTCGTTGTGTTTCGTAGCAGAACAATGCGCCGAGCCAGAGGCTGTCGCCGGCGCGGGAAGCGGAAGAAGAGCCAACGGTGAGTCTGCCATTTTGCTTAAAGTTTTCCCGCTTTTCACGCCAAGGGTACCTACATACCGATTTACTTGCATGCCAGCTTTTGATTTGGTTGAACAACCGTTTGACACAATATTTTGACGGGTGGGTTTTATTTTTATTAATTTTGGTGTTGGTGTGTAACTAGTAACTGTGTGTGTAAAAGTACACGCTTTCTTTATTGTTGTAACACGTTGGTGTGTGTATTTCAGAGTTGGCAACATTGTGCGACCCCTTCGCACATTTTTGCACTTGGATTTTTTCCACGGTTAGGCACGCGGTCACCGAACACGGGCTTCTAGCCAAACCTATGAATTGTCTTCTGTCTCTAGGTCTCGGGGGTAGGTACTGAGTGAGTAAGTACCTACTGATGAAGACTTGGAGATTGAATTTAATTCACGTTCACGTCACCTTACTTATAGGCATTTCACGTTGTTGGCACGATCAACGCAGAAACCACAATCTATTTCAGTTTAGGATATTGATTAATCTTATTTCCTTTACTAACAACAGGAGGGTATATGTTTTTTTCAGGATTGATACCACGTTATTTAATATTATAGTTTGATGTTTGGAGGTAGGTCCTTGAAATAATTTATTATCTTATTACTACTATCAGAATTGAAAATGTCTTTACAGGCAACTGCAAACTGTTGATTTGTTTCATTTTTTTTAAATATGTTAAAATTACTTAAACATATATTTTCACGACGCGTCAAAATGTAAGTCATTATCTATTTTTAGTGTCAATCAACCTAGCAAAAGAGTAAAAAAACATAAGGAATGGGTTTAACTATAAATAACTTAGCCAAAACTTAGTTTGTTTCAATTGATATTAGATTCGTTATAAAACCACGTAAAATTTTATTGTAGGTAGGTACGCAACCATTGCTTGGTTTGTTAGCATTGTATTTTATAATTCCCCCTCGACTTTCAATCTACGTCCGGGAATTTAAAAAAATACCCTTTCAGTAAATACTGCCTACTTAAACAAAAAATACAGATTTTTATTGATGTAATACAAGATCTGACAAATATCTGAAATATTTCATTTATAACTTCGTAAATATTGGTTGATTAAAACTAAATAATAATACAACGTTCATTTTTTCATGATTGACAACTGAATAAAAAAATGTAAAATAATACATAGCCGTTTTAGTATTTACCCATAATAGGTAATTACCTAAATACAGTTTATTTCGGTTTTTCATATTTATTTATTTATTTATTTATTTTTATACGCCCTCATGGGCTTTTACATAACATAGGTATAAAATAAAATAACAGTGACATAAAAAATAACAATGACATAAAAAATAACAATGCGCCCAAAAACATTTGATGCGACGATTTGATTACGCCCAAGAAAATTAACACTAGTATTTTAGAAAGAGGTATGTTATTATAGCCTTCTTGTAACTAGATTCAGTGCAGTTGAATATATCTACTATTTCAGCGATAGAATTACTCACTGCATGCAATCTAGGTACAAGCGAGTATTTAAATGACTCAGTCCTGATATTGTTGTTACATTTAAAAAGAATTTTGGATCGAGTGGATCTGTTAGGTACATAGAAGGTAATTAAGCTAAGTAAATCAGGGCTGTCTATAATACCATTAACAATTTTAAAAATAAAAGTCAAGTCGGAAACAAGCCTCCTGTCTGAAAGTTTTAGTAATTTTAATTCTTTCATTAAATAATTATAATTTATGGTTTCAATAGGTAGACCGAGTTTAAAGTTGATGTATCTTAGAAATTTATGTTGCAATTTTTCAATGGAATCAGAGTGGATTTTAAAGTGAGGGGACCAGACAGAAGAATTATATTCGACTTGACTTCGAACTAGTGAAGAGTACAGGATTTTCAATGTAGAAATATTTTTAAATTCATTGGCATTTCGAAGAATAAAGCCTAGCAATTTTAAACCTTTATTTGTTATTATATTGATATGTGAGAGAAAATTTAATTTAGAATCGAAAGTAATGCCGAGATCATTAATTTCATTGACAGATGTAAGGGAAATATTATTATTATTATTCGAATATCGAATGCCTCGATCGGAGCTTTTCGCGATTTTACTTTTATTCTCAAGATTGTTGACTAGTGCCATCTATCGAACAGTTGTATGTACTATTATGTTATAATGTTATAATCTCAACCATAAAGTGAGGAGATGGGGCAAAATAGCGCACAGGTGTTTTATCTGATTAGATTCTGTATTAAGATAAAAATATTAATGGTTCTGTAAGATTTTAGGATAGTAAGACTTATATTCTCGTAGGTATTTTTAACGTTCACAAACCATAGAATTCTTCACAATACTATTTTTATTGCCTTAACTTGGCCAAGCTTTTAAAACCCTAGTGGCATTTTGAATTTGAGTTAAAATCAATGGAAGGATTATGTGTGCTTCAGTTCGATTTTTGTTTAAATATTAAATAACGAAACAGAAAAATGCATATAGGTATTCACTATAAACTCCAAAATTTTACGCATAAAGTCAAAGAATAAAATTCGACACGTTTCTTTATTTCCTATAAACTCCAAAATTTTACGCATAAAGTCAAAGAATAAAACTCGACATGTTTCTTTATTTCCCTGTAGTCACGAAAGGAATAGATGAAGATATAAAGTTAGTGGGAAAACAATTGCAAGATAATCTCGGTCCTCGATCCTGACCGGCACGTAAAAAATGGGCGTTAACAAAGTGTGATCAATCAACCCCTCGGTCCCCCGGCCGATGTAGCAGTTTGGGCAGATGACGTGAACTCGCGTGAACGCCACAAGTGGTTTGTAATGGCGGCTGGCCGTTCCTCCGCTTCAAGCAAAACGGCCTATTTATAACCTAAAATATACGATGAAGTTCGGGAAATGTGTACGTCAAATATTCTAGCTCAGTTTGCTGCGAGGTCTTTATTCGTGCGAGAATTTAGGAAACTCATTCGCCGGTTTCAGAGACAGTAACTTAGTAGGTACTTAAAATTCGCTCTTGATAGGTATGTTTGTCAATACACTTTTAACGAATTCTTTCGCGTTTGACGTTTGGTGTTTTCGATGTCCGTTTACGAGTTTATTTATGAAATCGTCCGTTAAATCGATTCTGTACTAAATTGCCATAAGTTAACCAAACAGAATGACTTTTCATCCGGTAAATAAGTGCTTTTATTTTATTTCTTTCAAATAATAACATAGTTTTAATGGTGTGAATCATTGGCGTACCATCAAGGGACTGGTTACATTAAGTTGTAAATTACCGCTTGTTTTATAAATTATGCAGTTTTCTTGAAATATTGATTGATATGTGCCTTGATATTTAAACCTTTAACGGATATCCAATATTAGAACTCGACAGGAATAGATTTTGTAACGTTTTGATAACCTGGCAGTGTTTAGTCATAGCTTCTAATAGATGTTTATTATTAGCTATCGGCCTTTTCCTCATTGTTTGAAAGATTAGCGGAAACACGATCAATGTGAGAACTCCATTCATTCATACACTGTTCGTATATTCCATAAACATTACTTTTCTTAGAATATACTTCTCTTGAAGTGTAAGACATACTTAATAACGATCGTTTCTTTATCAGTTTCTTTACCAGTCATCGGCATTCCACAACCCTATATTATCAGATATGGATCTATCTTTGGAGTTATCAGCTGATTAGTATTGCCTGTGTTTTAAATGCAATGTTTTATGTAAAATTATTTTACTTTCAAAATCAAAGTAAAAGATACCCTATCAAAACATTTGGCTGCATTAGAAAGTTGAATTTCTTAAGTTTTTTGAAGTGTTGTTATTATCAATAGCTTACTAAGAATTAGTTACCAATAACATATTTTCAAAGCAAAAAGTGTTATGAATGGTTTTCAATTGTGACATCAACGCTACCATGACTGAAATCAGTTATCAAGATAGTTTTATCAATCATTTAGTAAAGTTCTCAATCTAATTCTAAATACTGTCATTTTTTTCTCTAATAGATAAACTAATTGAGTCAACAATTGATAAAAGTGTAAAAATGTGAAACGTTCATCTCATCTGTTGCATGACAGGCAAATCTTCAGTAGTCATACAAATCTTTCCATTCATCCCTTAAAAGTCACCCTAGTGTTAACATAAACAATAATGGTATTTGGATTAACCCTGGCCGTGGATCGCGCTCCAGTAGACATGAATCAATTGGTGCGAGGTGATTGAAGGTTGCATGAGGTAGAGACTGCGGCCCGCGGAAGAGGAGATGTTGTGGTTGTGACTAACACGCATGCTGTTCCGCCACTCCGAGGTTCCCAGGATAGCTGATAGCTCAGCGGCAGAGGGTTATGTAATATATCACCCGTGAAACTATTCACGCACCATGACGGAGCGACACAAGAAGAAGCCCACGCACAATGGCTTCCTCAGAAAGGTGTCCTCATTGTTTAACTTGGAAACGGTGAGTTCCTTTTGTCAAGTCCTCTATCTTATAACAGTTATACAAATTACTGTATTCATATATATAACACCAATGGCGCGGCCCCAAACTCCCGGTTCAAACTTGGAAACCAGGCGCCATTCCTTCATGTCGATGAATTTTTTTACAAAAGCCGAATACAAATTTGACGTATCTTTCACTAAGTCAAAAATGCTTACCTGGAATAAACCCACCTCATTTTAAACCTGGGTACATAAATAATTAGTACCGTATGTGGAAATATTAGGCTTTATTCACCTAGTAAAATTAATTTTAAACAATACCTCTACCCAGTCAATAACAACAAATAGTTTTAGCTCCACGTGCAAATTTATCTATTATATCGCAAGATATTTAAAAAATTGTCGGGCGGTCTGTGCCATTGTTTTCTTTATGATTTTTTTCTTATACGTTGCTGGTTTGATTAGCCCATCCCATGCAAAAGTATGCGAAGGCATTACATTGACATGCAATTTTTACCACGAGCCTTAGCCTTAACATCTTAAATTACGAAGGAGACCTTTTACATGACTTTAAACCCATTTTAAATAGATATTTGAACTGCTAAATATCTTCAACACAGGTGCCTTTTTAATTATAATAGTAAACTTATGTTATTGAACCATTTTCCTGCAAACTATTAAATGTACTATCCCCCACAGTATTTTTAAAAGTAAGATCTAATTTTATGTTCATTAGATCATTTCCAATCCTTTCTATTTATATATATATCATCTCTAATTCGAAGCAAGTTGGCCCAGTTCTTAGAATTTTTCTCCTATTCTCTGTACATTTATTTTCTCACATCTGTTTGGTACAAAATCCCAAAATAATAATGATTCAAACATTCTTATGGTTACTTTGATTGTAAAATAAATATGTTATTATGAATTTAAACTAGTTGTTAATATAAGTTACCTACTGTAAGGTGTATGATTCGAAAACAAGTAGTAATACCTGGGTTAAAGTTTTGATAAAAAATACACAAAAGACATAATTATGAGTACTTTAAAATAAAATAACCTGTAATAATAAATAAAATAAAATTTATGATATTTATTAATTTCACATTTATCAATTTCAGAATATGTCAAATTGCAAAGTTGTACAACAGCTGATATAATAAGCAGTTGCCATTGAAATTGAACATGAATATGTTGTGAATTTTGCGTATTTGCCAGGTTTCTGGTGGTAGACGTGAACCTGATAAGAACATAATCTGTTAATTATTTTTCCGCTTACAGTATATGACACATGATTTTATTTATGACACATTGATTCACAACTTGGAGATGAAAGTCAATATTTAATCCAAAGATTATATTCAATTCTTAGTACTTATTTATTTTCTTCAAAAGTAAGGTGCTACTACTTTTATAATACTTTTAATGTTGCCAAATATTTCAATTAACTGGTTATAGCCTCACTAATTATTGTCTAGTGTTTTTTTTAATGAATTAATTATGCTACTATTCTTGAATTTACATACACAAATGGTTAACACAACCGTATAGGGTGCATACAAGATTGGGCATGGAGTTGACTCACATTCCTGAAGAAATTCTATACACACATACCCCCTGTAGCCAAGTCAATTATTTTAGACAATAGTTCATGAATCACTCCCAAGTTTTAACATAAATAGAATATGTAAGATATTAGCGGAAGGTAATTTGACACTTGGAATTATTTAATGTAAAGTTATAAACAATGTATTGGATTTCAGGCCCACCTCACTCCTGCTGGGGATAATATGAAACAGGTGTGATATTCTTCATTTTTGTTTTGAATCAAATTATTTTATTTTGACATAATATCCTCTGGGCCTACTGCAATAATTAATTTGAGTCAAAATAACATATTTTTATTTCCAAATCAGAAAATTACAATGATCTTAAATATAAAATACACATTTCATCATGTATTTTGGTATGGTTTTATGAAATACAGCTTCACAGCTATCGAAAATATACAATTATTTTGTCATCTTGATTATTTGTCTGTTTGAGAAAAATATTGAGAGAAATATAAATACGTCACAATTTTCAATATAAGACAATCTCAACAATTTTCTCATAAAGTCTTAACAATTTTTTAAAAGCAAGGTGATGATAAATTTTATATATTTGATGATTTCAAATTTGATAATGAGTTTTTGCAGTATGCCCTAAAGAGATTGTTTATAATTAGTTACTCCATATAATTATTAATGAAATAAGCAGAGATCTCTATGTAGAGAAAGCATTTCGTTCTCATTTTCACACGACCTTAATAATAATAATATGATATTGTTACTCAAAGAGGTCAAGTTTTATGTTTAATTAGAATTCAAAGTTGAAAGCATATATTTTCTAGTCACTTGTCAATTATAATAATTTCATTAATAGTGCTCATACTTAAGAAACAACAATATATTATTAGTGATACAACGATTCTTACATTGATAATTGTAATGATTATTGGATATAACCCATAATTTTATTTTTACTAAGAAATCAAAATAACTGATAGGAGAAGTACAATATTACATAAAAATATTAACCTCGTTTATTTACTTTATAATGATAGTAGATTTGATCAACTTCCAGTTATCACTTGTCTTACGTTTCAAAGACATTGTGGATTAGCTAACAATTTCTGAATTCACTACAAAATACCTGACTAAAAATGAACAGATTTACTTTTAGAAAAGACAAAGCATCGATAGTGGTTGGATATACAAAAAAAAACAGGATACTCATCCTGAGGGTATCCGTTGATATTCTTTCATTGATGAAACCAAAATTAGAGACAGCTTTGATTGAACAAAAATATATTTTCGAATGGTCGTACAGACAATTGGTGATAATCATACGGTAACCAGATTTTAATAACCTGCAGTTATGATGCATTGTAATTGTTGCATCACTAATCTTAATTACAATCTCTTTATGTGACAAATTGTTTATCGAATTATACTGTCCATCTAATTTAGGTTATTTTTGTTGATACAGGTGTAAACATTATCATGAGCATACATAATATATTTGATATTATATTCAATTCAGAATTGAAAAATCTTTCAATCCCCCTTGTTACCGATATCTCCATTATCAGGGCCTTGCAACAAGCGGTGTTGGCCCATACGTCAACTAAGTATTAGGCGATATTCTCCATAAATATAAAAATTAAAGTTACGGCACACCCCTAATAGACTTTGGCTTCAACCAAAGCATTTGTATGTTTCTGAAAATTGCTTTGATGTTTATAATAATTATTCGCATTCCTATGGATTATTCTTTCATTGTTCAATCACAATGTTTTGCAAAGAAGAGGATCCATTGTTTGATTCTGTCGTAAATAAGTACCTCATACTTCACTGAAAGGTTGAACCATGTTTATAACTCTGCCTTGGAAGTATTTACAGTGGCGCTTAGATTATGTAACTGAAGAGATTTGAATATAAAATAATTCTTCTCATGTCATTTTTATTTCGATCATTCGTGGTGATACTACACACATAAAATCTTAGGGATCAACTTCTATAAAAAACAGTCTACTTTTGTCCGCAGGCGTAAAATGGCTATGCTCTTAGAATATATACATTTCTCTAATAACTCTGTTTAACATCGTATTTGTGTGTATCAAGTAATATCCAATATTTATTTCATCTCTATAATACAGTAAATAGGTACTATACTTTTCCATGACCCAGTGGGTATTATATTACGAAAATAGTTAATGTTCACAATATTAACTCGTTTTATGTAGCTGGTCTGATGATGTTTCATACATTATTGTATTGTTAAAGTTATATGATGGATACTTGATTATAATAGTTATCGTCCAATCACATACATAACACTATGAACCTTGACATCTGGAAAACTCAAGATTCCCTTGAAAACCATGCATGTTATTAACGAACACTGCAATTAAATAATATTAGAATTTTTATGATTTATTTTTTTTAAATGTAGGCAGAGGTGAATTTTTTTTTTCATTAAAAAGTCTTTGACGTTTGAATTTTCAATTTAGAACAGTCTGTTAATCCGTTCTATGTTTTCTTACATTATTTTGACACTGACTGTATCAAAGTTCATTAAGTGTGATAGAAAATGTTTTTACTGATTCGAATTTACATTCATTAAAAATCATAGTAAATCAAATGATGTTTGACTGCTAGAAAACATTATTGGATGTGTATTTTTAGAAAAGGCACTAAAAAATAACTAGGACAGAAAGGAACAAGTAGCTGATTTAATTATCAGATAAGAGAAGAAGTATACCCGCGAGCTCACGTTTTTTTTTTCTTTAGATTACTACCTCATGTATACAATGACATGCTTAAATCTAGAATCTAAACTTTCTAAACTATACCTAGATTTTTATCATTTCCTGTAGAGTTGACTGGGTTTTTCCCTTCTGAAATATTCACAGTTGACATTTTAAATCATGGATTCACATCTGAAATTATATTATAGTATTTGTTAAAAAAAAAACAGTATACATTTATGACCTTCTAAACATTGTTACCGATTTTCACCATTTGTTACGCTTCATCATTTCAATGGTGGCCAAAACACTGAATATTGCTACAAAGTTAAGTACGTACGTATATCGAAAAGTAAAAATTATTTCAATCCAGTTGCAGTAAAATCAAAAATAATTTATAATTAATTACACATAATAATTGTTAAGGTATTTACAGATCTAATGTTTTTATCATAATGCATATACTTAAAATTATTACTTACCTGTCGGTAATTAGATATATAGATATTTTAAGATAAGCTATTATTCATGTCAAGATCAAGGAGTGCCTGCCCCGAACCCTCTTATTAGATTCTTACACCCCAGTTTAACATAAGTATATTTAAACCGGGTGTAAGGCCTAGTTTAACTATACCTACGTCATGGTTATAAGTCAATTTTTGCACCATTTCGATCTTACATAATATTTACACCGCGTTTATTAGTAAGAATGTCTTTACGGCCTCCTACAATCAATCAGTGCACTAACTAGCATAATTCATCGAAGTTTATAATTAAATTAGAAATTGACTGAATATGAAAAAAATATTACCCTCTCAAACATTAAAAAAATTCTGTAAATCAAAATTATATGTATTTTATAATAAAGTCACTGTGTCGGGTAAAAGATAGAAAATTAAAAAAATATATTATTTACGTTTATTATTGTTCGAAAAGACATATTTCTTATCTGAAACCATTAAAAAGAAAATTATTCTCATTCATATTTTCTCGATTATGTATGGTGGGTAATTTCATGTGAAAATTGCACAAGTTGACATAAAATGTTAACTGATAAGGGGGCACATACAAACAGATTAAACACTCCCTACTTTTGTAGCACAGGTAACCTGCCTACATACCTGCTTGATCATGATAAATATATCATGAGGCCTACTATCATTACATTCATTACACACTCGAAACTATTCAAACATTACCTTAAAAGACTTGTGTAATTTAACACATTCCTCATTCAGAGTTCAGTACTACTCATTTTTATTTGAACTGTACATTGAATACCATTACCTTTTAAGATTAAAAAAAGAATGTCTGTTTTGGAGTAATTATTTCATTTAATTTTTCACAAAATTTACCAAATATTTTACAGATTGAAAAAATATGACATATTACAACCTCCCACATATTTTATTATGCTGTCTGTAAATGTATTTAATTTTATATATCAACATTTCTTACGACAGCTTTAAAGTCACTTGTTTTTCTTTCTCACCATTTTTTTACAAAATACATCACAGCACCTAGGTCAGCAGTGCTTATATATGAAATGAAAAATCCGTATCCGAATATTTTTCATTGCAACATTAATCAAACTCCCAACTCAAAGTCAAAAGTCTAAATCAGCAGTTCCAAATTAGTTACGCGCACCACCAAGGGCACGCGAGGACACCCAGAAAAAACCCTGGCTTGTGAATTGTTAATACGCTGTAATCATTTTAAATTTAAGTATAAACTAACCATGTTTTGATGGGGGTATTCATAGCTTAGAAAATTTTCCGAGGGGTACTTGAAGAATATGATTGGGAACCGTTCCCCCAGACCATTAAACTACCAAGAATGTATCCCCAGGGCTTAAAATAATAAATCTAAACTTATTTCGACCTATATGTCATTTGGACCTGTTAATCTGTCAATGAGTCATGTATTTGTCATTTATAAAAATTAATCTGTCATTTATACACAGTTATTTGTATTTTAAAAACACATGTGTCTCTCATTCAGACATTCGTATTTTAAAACAGAATAGTTGAGAAATTTAATTAATTGATGAGCCCTATGATTGAATTTTAGTAAAATAGAACCCTTTCTCATTAGATCAACTGAAATAATTTCGTCTCATTCATGTTCAATGTCGTTAATCATTTCCAACAATGAGTGTCAAGATCGTTAATGTAATTAGTGCATTTTGATACTGTACAAATGATTCCTGGCTTAGATAAAGGTTAATTAAACTGGGTGATTCGAGTGCCAAGGTAATTGATAAGCACGATTCCTTTAATTGACTTTACACAAGTTTCAAACTTATTATTTCAGTTTTGATGGAAGGTGTATTTTTAGTCAAGTTTTATAATAATTGTTTCAGTTTTGATGGAGAGTATTTTTAGTCATGTTTCATAATATGCAATTATTTCTAGAGTTTTTATGAAAAGTGTATTTATATTCAATACGTCACATAAAGAGATTACGAAATGTCGTTTCAAACGCAAGTTTGATTTTACAGGGTGACTGGTACTTGATATAAAATATTGAAATATTTAATGGTTAAAAACATTTACAAGCAAACAAGTTACCGCAAACATACATTTCCAAGCCGGTCACTGGAACCGTCGATATTATTTCTCTGAGGAACCGGTTCCTTTTTTTGGCAAATATTAATCAATATCATTTGGCCGAGGAACCGTTTATTTGTTTGTTGATTTGCCAGTACTTTTTTTGGTGAAGAATTTCTGTCGATTTGCTAGTACTTTACGATTTCAAATCTCTACCGACTAGTACTTTTTTTTTCTGGAGGAAGTTTAGTCAAAGATTTGCTAGTACTTTTTGATTTGAATGTAAAAATCTACTTCGTGAAACTTTTCTGGCGCCAGGAACTGGTTCCAAAAAGAACTGTATAAATAACCGGTTCCTCGAACCGCAGGTACACCCGAATCTGATATCGACCATCTCTATTCTAAACCCACAATCACATAAAAATTTGAAATAAATTAAAAATTGTAAAATAAGTGAGTAATATATCACAAATTCAAAGAAAAGAAAGAATTCTTAAACTATCTTAAAATCAGTAACAATTTTTACCTTCACAATATGAATGAACTAACATTCGGAATGCGAGGTATCTACAGAAATGGGAATGAACGAGTCAAATAAATAATTTCAATGAAAACAATTTAAATTACCCTGGATATTAAGGTTTCATTTTATGAAGGTCCGCGAGGTACCGGATAACTGCATACAAATGTCTACATAAAATTATTTTTTACGATTAACTGATAAAACGAGTTTTGCAAGTACCATATGTCACTAAACCTCGATTTGATATTGGTTACTGGAAAGTTTGTATTTTAAATTCTGGCAATTTGGAAAACTGGTTCAGTTCCACTTTGAATCTCAGATTGCAAACACTTACGAATATTCCAAGCCTTGTAAGAACACACAAATATACTTAACATGTAAGTTTTTAAGGAAAACATATTTTTAAATATTTTGTTTGTGTATCATCGCGGAATCTGTTAATTTACAAAGTTAACCTTGAAGTTGAATATTAATTCATAGTTTTTTCATAAATTATCAAAAAAATAAATTAAATTTATGTATTTTCAAGCCCTTTGACCGTGAGTCATTTTTCAGTAAAAGAAAACCTAAATGCTCAATGGGGCTACTCTCATGGACTATTTTTGTTTCGTATATCATAATCTTTTGTATGATAATTGAACGCTTGCGATGACCGATCGGTACTGTGAGGTGTTTAACGGTTCAGCAGAAGTAAGGAGGGTTAAATTGTAGGTGCCAATATTTACAGAAAATTTATGCCAAAACTATGAAAATCAACTTAAATTTCGGCTCTAGAAAAGGCATAGATTTTGGCAGATAGAGTTCTTTACGTCGGGTGCGTCGATATTGTTCAGTGCCCGTTTCGAGCTCGTCGTTGAATTCCCATTTCTGCCATACCTCGCGTTGGGTGAGGGTGCGTACTCCGAGTTGACCGCGTGGTGTTGGAGCAGGTGAACGGCAACACCGATGCAGGCAGCGAGGCGGAGGAGGAGGAGGCGGGCTGGCAGTACGAGAGCGTGACGCTCAGCCGCAGCGGCAAGCGCCGGGGCTCGGCTTCAGCATCGCGGGCGGCGTGGACAACCCGCACCTGGCCGGAGACACCCGCATCTACGTCACGAAGCTCATCCCGGGCGGAGCGGCCGCCACCAGCACCCTCAAGATCAACGACGTCATCCTTAGGGTCAACCAGGTCAAGGTCGTCGGAGTTACGCACGCCGAAGCTGTCGACGCCCTCAAACGCGCCGGCACCATCGTCAAACTGGTTGGTACATCCGTCACACCCACTTGTTGTTGTCGTCCTTATTAGTGACAAACTATTAGCTGTTGTCGTTCGTTCAACCCTTTCGTATATTGTATTATTATTATATTTCCAGTAGAGTTAACCTATTTGATACATAATTATTACTGATTAACAATGAAACAAATAATTTAGATGATCGACATAAATAATATATAAATCTGTTTATATTTTACTGCTTCGAATTGAACTAACATAACTGCACACTCTCAATTGTTCGCTATTAAAAAACACAATCGATTCAAATTGTAAACTCTTTCTTCTATTGAATTCATAAAAAATACAATTACTTTGTAGTACGTTTAGCATTTTTTATTGATAAAAACGTGATACAAAACAGTAATGGAAAAAAGGCATAATGAAGTGGCAAATAATATCTAGATACCATTTTCTGATGCATTGAGGAATGTACATTCTATTACGGATCTGTATTTTTCCCGAATTTCAGTCTCAAAGTGAGTTAGCATAGTTCAATTCGGAGCAGTTGACTTATACTATTATGGAATTTGTCATGTTTGTAGTAAACTTGTATAGTTTTTTTTATGATGTACTAATTATTTACCTGGTTTTTTTAGTGGATGGCTCTCCCCCTCTTAAATTGGCTTTCGTGCGAAGCTTTCTCATTTGTACCATTCCCCCATGTTGGTTGATTGTGTTGTTTGGTGAAGAGTTAGACGCGCCGGCCCCGCATGAGGTGATGGTTGCCCGCATGCCTCTGTTGATACTATTCGCTTGTTGAATGCGCTTCATCCTTCGTTCATTCCTTCCCACTCACTCACGGTGCACTGCACAAAACAATAACCGTTCCATTACTTCACCATTTTATCTATTAGCCATACTGTTCTTGATGTCTTGATTCGATGTTGTGTTTTTGTTTATCTGTTTGATGCTTGCTAGAGATTTGTTTTTCTTGTTTATTAAAACCATTGTTATGAATTTATTTGTTACAAAATTGAAAATATAATCTTTATTTTTACAATAATTTCTTTTGTGTTTTCCGAATTCTTTTTCTGTTTCTCTTAAATTATAAAACTAAATAGCAACTTAATAAATCAACTCATTTTGCTGAATTTTCAGGTAATGTTTAACAAAATTTTTAAAAATATACCAATAATGATTGAATTCATTGGATAGTTGACATTTTTTTATTCTTAGGTGATTCTACAAAAATCCTCAATTTTCTCAATCTTAACTTCCAACTCTTAAATATATTATAAAATCCCCACGATAGTACCTACATAATGTTGCATCTTCCCGTTTATTAGATTGTACATAAAACTGCATCCCTTTATAGAATTTACAATTTTCAAGTCAAGTTGTTAGAACTCCATTTAAAATATATTAATTTTAACATTCCCTTATTATCTCGTCTATGGATCTTACCAATACTGTGTAAATGAATTGTAATGCTGTCTGATGGTTTGATGCACACTAAAACAGCATTTGTATAAATATTTAGGCAAACCAGTCAATTAAAACAATGTACATGCAAAATCAACTGTGTATAAAGGCAAATCAAATAATAGAGTTAATCTATCATAAAGTTTATTTATGCAAACATTTATTCAATAAATTTGTTAACTAAACAAGTACAATTTTTTTTAAATTTATTCTCTCTTACAATGAGTAGGTAGGATTTAGTTAATTCGCAGACATAAATTTAAAAGGTTAAATGACTTCTTGATCTGCCCACAATTAATTAATTGAAATGGTTAGTTAATTCTCCAATAGTAAAGCCTAATACTTAATACTTGAATTTGCTCTTGAATCCCATTTCAATTCACAAAATAGCAGACTCATAGACCTGGTTGATGAAATTTATGTCTCTTGTTTGTTTGACAATCATTGTCACTCATGGCCACATAAACATATCATTCTAAGATGTTTATACAAAAAAATTCAAGGAAATCTTTTTGTGAAATCTTGTTTTATTTTTCTCAAGCGGTACGGAGTTAGGTAGAAAACTTTCTACGTTTAAAACTATGCAAAAAAGCAGCTTAAAATTTATACCATATAATTGACTATAAAAACAATAGATCCATTAAAAAAAACCCGATATATTTCAATAATTTACTTGTAATACCTACTATGGCTACTCTTGAAAAATCACAGATATACTAAAATTATCGAATTAAATTTAAAAGCATTAAACAGGTTCTTTCCTTTTTTCTTTGTAAAATTTCGAATTTTGAAAAATTGTTTTTACACGTTACTCTAAACAAAACATAAATCAAAATTTATTTGAGATTACCATTTAATGACGGGTATTACACCTTCCACTCAGTATTGCCAGAATTAAAACTTAAAAAAATCAAAAGATATTTCTTATGTAAATTACCGACAGTGTGACATGAAAAATTACCATGTATATTAATTTTATTGATACGGAGACGGTCTCCATAAGATCCGCACTCAGGCCCTAGGTCAGTGCTATCTCCCATAAATGATATGAGATGGTCTATGGCCAAGTTAAATACTCACGGTGGGTTACCGACTTAGGTCGAGGTGTTTCAAACTCCATCACATTTGACGACCATCGAAGCACCATTTATAATTTATTATGATTTTCGGCCTCTTTCAGCATTTGATCAAATTGTGATCGGCTGTAGTTCAGAAGTATAGCGGGCCTGTTATGCCTTTCAGCTGGTCACAATTTAATAAAAAGCTAAAACGTAATGAGAATCGGCGTTAAACGGGGACCGTTTAAATGTTGAAAATTCTAAATGGCGCTGATCGTCGATTATGCCGTTGGAAACACCACAAACCATATCCTCCTTTTTTTATGCAAGTTATGCTTAGTGAAAGCACTAAGGGCTTATAACTTTTTTTCTTGATGTTAGTACGAGTATATCCATTACTGTTTTGTGACATCCCTTCAACAGTGCGCTAATACCGTTTTAATTGTAGCGCGTCTGCCGCCGAATGGGCGCCGACGCGGCGGATGGGGCTCCCGGGGGGGGGGGCGCTCTGGCCGACAAGCCCGTGCTGGAGTACGAGCTGGTGAAGGGGGGCGCCGGGCTAGGCTTCAGCATTGCCGGCGGCGTGGGCAACCAGCACATCCCCGGCGACAACGGCATCTACGTGACCAAGGTCATGGCCGGGGGTGCTGCCCATCAGGACGGAAGGTTGCGCGTGGGGGACAAGCTGCTCGCCGTGAAGAACACAGTGGTGATTATAACATTTTATCTAATCTGTGCAAATTATTATATGAAAAGCAAAAATTTGTTAAAACTAACTAACTAAATATTGAGACACAACTTCTCAATGATTCAGGAAAACAACAAAACTATCATGATTTAGTGTACTTGGCATACAAACCAAGGCGTATTTATAATGTAATAAGTTAATTGTATCTGACCATCACAGTTTGATAATGCCTTCGAACAGTAAAAAAATGTCACAAATGAAAGAATTTCAAAAATTACTCAGCTAAACTTAACATTTATTTATGAAATTACAATACAATTTTCGGAATTACGGTTTAGGTAGTAGAAGCCATAAATAGTACATGATTTAAACAAATAGCATTTTTGAGATAATTTTCTCGTGTTTAATTGAATGAAATAATTTTCAGAATGGTGACATGTATCTGGAAAATGTGACTCACGAAGAGGCGGTGAGCGCCCTGAAGGCCACCAGGGAGAGGGTGCTGCTGATGGTGCAGCCAACTACCGCCCCTCCCACTCTTCTCTCTTCTGCGGCACACTCACCCTCACGTAAGTTACCGCCTTTTTACCGTATACGCTCCTGGTGTTTCGATTGACTGTATATGACTCTTCAAGGTTTATCAATCATGGCTCTCTCATCTCTTGTATTTTGAATTCTTATAAGAAGTATCGTTCCTATCATTGAAGCGAGCATTGCTACATCAGGTTTAGCCTTTGTAATGAGAATCACTTGCAGATCGTACAGTCATTTTCCTTATATTTAAGTACATATAACGCTCCTATAATGAATTCTACCAATAGCTACTGATTATTTACTGTATTTTCAATTCATAAGATGCATTCAAATATAATAGGCCCCTACACATACATATACTAAATATATAAATTGATCTTATTGTCGCAATCAGGCAGATCTGCAATTCTGTTCAAGTTTGTTCAGCTTCCCAAGAAAGATAAGGAAGTTCTGTTATTGAGTTGAATATACAAAAATATGTATCTATTAAAACATAAGTCAATAATTCCGGCAGCAATTAACTATAAAACCAAACAAATAATACCTATGTAGTTACTTATATAGAAAGTTCATGATTTTTGTTTGCCTTTCCTATACTCCTGCAAATTTACAACACTATACTGTAAGGGCGTACTGCTGATATCTTAGTTCTAACCTCTGTCTCTCTGTTACATGTTTCGTTAATGGGAAAGCTCTCAGTGTCAGGACATAATCAGTACCACCATGGGACCATGGTCAATCCAATTCACTGATAATCGGTGACAGGTTTTCATAAAAATAATTAATTCTTTCTGCCTCACTTCAACATATTGAATGCATTATTTCAGACTCGGCGCGCGCCTCATCCCTCGCCCTGCACACGGTGGATGCAGGGGACGAGCCCGTGCGCGTGGTGGAGCTGGAGAAAGGCCCCTCGGGGTTGGGCTTCAACATCGTGGGGGGCGAGGACGGCGAAGGCATCTTCGTGTCCTTCCTGCTCGGGGGCGGGCCGGCCGAACGCGGCGGAGCCCTGCGCCGGGGCGACAAGCTGCTGAAGGTCAACACCACCGACCTGCTGGGCGCTACGCACGAGCAGGCCGCACAGGCACTCAAGGTGATTTAGTTTATTTTTTATTTCACTGAAGGAAGAAGGTTTAACATGTTCGATCCATCCCTTGAACCTTTACCACCTTTCATCCCTATAACGGCTGATTAAACTCCAACCCCTTTTCCTTCCTCATAGCACATGATCCAAATCCTACAAATTAAGCTCCCCTGTTAAACCAGTTGTGTGTTCCTGGCTGTGATGGTACGTTTGCATCATATTATGTATTGCACAAGAGTTCCAACTGCCCGAAGCCAGTGAGACTGGCATGCTCAATTTGATGTATTTTTTCAGTAGTTGTGTCATATAAATAAATGATAAATAATAAAGAATTGCTTCTCTTCTTACTTTGTTAACAGTACTCGTCGACAAATCATTTTGTTTAGCTTTGAAATGAGTGAATTTTGTGAATAAATTTGTGACATTTTTCATTTTACAGCAGACATTTTTTAAATCTTTGCCGTCTAGCAAAAAACAATAAGCAGCCTCTACTAGTTGAGCTTAAAGTTAAATACATCAATGCAAATACTTGAATATTCAACAATTTGTATGTACACATTTTGCATCGCGCCCACAAAATAAACCTAACAATAAATTAACTTTTTTTTTTTCTTTTTGCTATCAAATGTATAGCCTTTTGAACATTACGGAAATTTAAGCAACCTATAAGTTACTCATTCCTCATTACGTATGGAGTGTACATTGCGTTGTACGGCAGTGAATTTGTAAAGCTGTTTTTCTCTATTCTTATTTATGTTTATGGTAAATGCCTTTTACAAAAATATCTTGACCGGTCGGTAGCTGAGTGGACAAACGCGTCGGATTCCCACCCGGGCGTCGTGCGTTCAATTCCTCTGCTGGCTAAGTCCTCCATCATTGCACAAGCAACATTTTCCGCTTCTTATGATGGCAGTAGGAGTTTTTCAAATATTGTCAGGTTATTCGTAACCCGGGAATGTTTGTCTTTCTTTAAAAAAAAAATCTCAACAATACTGAAGAAATTTGTTATATCAAGCAGCATATTTTTTATTACAAGTGCAATAATGGTGTACAATGTTTGTTTCAGAGCACGGGTCAGAATGTCCAGCTGACAGTAGTATATAGCCCACAAGAGTACAACAGATTCGAAGCACGTATCAATGAATTGAAGCAGCACAACACACTTCTTAGAACGTCACAAAAGAAAACCCTTTATGTCAGGTAAGATCCACTCACTAAGTATTCTTTAAACCCTAAGTCAGCACCTTCTGTGAGTATCGAACTCTATCCGTCTGGCTGATAATTGAGCATTCTACCCACAGGGCTATCGACCATCTAAAATTATTATTTTTACTTCATATTTCCAGAGTAAAAATGGAAATCTTCAATAATATTAGGATAATTTGAATAGCGCGGTTTTTGTGAAAAATCACCTCAAGGGCGCTGTGTATCACTTGTACTCAATACATCCTTTTCTATAATCTGAGTTTGTAATACAAAAAAAAAAAAAAAAAAAACTAATACACTCATTTTCACGGTTTCCTTGTAAATTTAACGTACGAGACCCATAGATCTAAGTATCTTGCACGGATACATAAAAAATCTGTGGCACAGATCAAATCTTTTACATGTTTTTGCAAAATACGTCAATGATTTCACCCACAAATTTACCTATTTTGCAAAGATGTGTAAAAGGTTTACATATTTTGCAAAGATTTGAACAAAAGATTAACGTTTTTTTGCAAAAATACATAAAAAATTTGACCCACAGCATGAAAACTTCTCATGTGGTAACTTCGTAAGTGGGTTTCGTTGTATTATCTTTTTGTTTGCACGTAATACATCAGTCCCCACCTTCCTCTTTCTCATCTCCTTGCCCTCCCCACTCCTTCAGCCTCACAACATGCCCCATTTTGGGATGCCATAGTACTGGCTCTGAGCTGCGTCGAGTCTCTTAAATCGAGGTATTAACATTAAAAAAATATTATTGACACTACATTTGCATATATACATGACTGGATGAAGGCCTCCCTAAGACGCATCATACCAATTTTCGAAAGCAAACAATTAGAATGTTTTTGATGTATATTGATTACTTCGTAGAAAACAATGACCTTGATCATTTGCTCAATGAAGTAAATAGTAAATGAGGTATATATTGATTTGTTGTTTGTTATTTCCAGAGCACTATTTGATTATGACCCCGTGAGAGACGACGGATTACCATCCCGAGGGCTGCCATTCAGATACGGTGACATCCTTCACGTGACCAACGCATCGGATGACGAGTGGTGGCAGGCCAGGTACTCCTCCCTTTTTGTATCGGCTTAAAAATAATATAAAAATCAATGCAAGTATTTCACAACTATATGGCCCACCGTTTATACAAACAATAAAATCACTGAAACGTCTGCATTGTTATTTAAAAAAATCTAATTACTGATCCAAATAATGATGGTTTTGTAATAATCTAAACCATGTTTAATATGTTGATAAATGAACTAATCTTTGTCTCTTATTTTTCATATTCTATCAATTTACAAAATGACTATTTTTTCACAAAATTACTAAAAATATAACTTTAGAAAACAAAATTATGCTATCTTTGAGGATTGGAATTAATTGGGTTAATTCGCTTCATGTTATCATTTTTCTTGTAAGTTTTTTGTCGTAATTTTTCTCAATAAATTTTAAATTGATAATAATAAGTGCTTTTGGACTGTTATTTTTATGACATCTCATAAAACAATATGATTTCAGTTGTGATGTGAGCACGTAACATTCTAAAGTTGCAAAACATTCAGTACATAAATAAAATGATTTTTTTATAAATAGTTGCCTTTCATGCAGTTGATGGGGGTTCGATTCTCGGCCATGGCAATTTAAAAAAAATATGTTAGCTCTGTAAGGCATTCCTTGTTGCATTAAACACCGATTGTTACTTGTTTCAGAAGGCTTGCGGGAGACGGCACTGGTGAGTCGGAGGTGATAGGAATCGTCCCCTCTAAGAGGAGGTGGGAACGCAAACAGAGGGCCAGGGATCGCCAAGTCAAGTTCCAGGGGCAACCAACTCAGGTACTAAAATAATTTTTATTTTAAACTTTGTAAAAGGGGGGGCACTTGATAGATACATATCCCCAAGGCGAGATAGCTGTTGCAAGCATTAAGTTCTCGCAGCAAGTATAAATGTCACGAAAACTAATGCCTCCATGTGAAAGTAATACAAGTATTATTTCACTAATCTTCATTGTTTATTCCGTATAAAGAATAGCAATATATTATTATATACAATAAATTAAGCCAACTTTTCATCACTAATTCTTAAACCCACGCCAGTTAAAAATCAATTTGTTCTTACCTGATATTAAAATCATATTTGTGAGGTATTAACCAATATTGAATGCTAAAAATATACACAAAGGGTGCACTTAAGGCGAAATATCACAAATCTGCACTACACAAATGCAATGTTATTATTATTTTGTAATTTTTTGCACAATTTTTAAAAGCTACTTTTACTATTTTTTTTTTGTTTTTCAGCAATCACAGTCAACATTAGAAAGAAAAAAAAAAACATTATCGTTCAGCAGACGGTTTCCCTTCATGAAGAGTCGAGACGATGCTAAATCTGAGGATGGATCCGACCAAGAACGTAAGTCCTCTTTACCAAGCTCCTTCATCCTTCTTTGCTAAGAATACTTCAAATTACATAGCTTACTAAGCTGTTTTGAGGTTCTTCAAACATAATAATCCATTGACAGTGAAGTGTTCAAATTTTACCTCAAAACAAACTGGATTTATATTTCAGCACCATCATTTTTAATATGGCACAAACGATACTTGTTGAATATTTTATGAGCCTGTTTTGATTACTGGCTAGTACGCCTATTGGTGGAATATGCTAATTGTTTCGCCGCATTCTGAAATAATCACATGGACAGAAGCACTAGCGCTTGAAGCATGTATTATCTGTGCACCATATGGTGCGGGCTGGCAGCAAATGGGTTAATAATTTGTTAAGAATGATTTGTTTTAGGTTATTTCTTACGCCTATTGCGTGTACTTCAATGAACAGATCTAATACTGCAAAAACTCAACTAATTGTCGAGTAGAATAAGGTCTCTATAGTGTGTGGGTTTGATTCCCACCCAGCCCAAAAACATATTTACATGAATTTTTCATTTATTATGTGTGATCTGACAGGCCTCTGTGAATTGTTATATTGGTTGCTAAATTTGATGAACTTTTCACAAATGGCCCATACCTGTCGTATAGGTAAATAAATGAATGGGGACTACAGTCAGTTGAATACTTTCTGTACTAATGCAAACATTTATTGTTGCTAATGTATGTCTCCATGCCATGATGGGGTTATATCAGATAAAGCTGCTATTGTCAATACACAAATCGTTTTTTACTATGCGGGGCTTATGTTTGAATATTCACACCTTGATGCATGCACGGAATATTATTTTTGCACCAAATTGGAAATGTATAATTATTATTGTCACTAATTGATTATACTTTTTGGGATATCATACGCACTCCATATTATTGCCAATGCATGGTGGTATTACTAAAGCTGGAACTTTTACAGCTTAATCAAAATACAGTAAAATGGGCTTTCACGGTCATATTTACACAAAGGTACCTATTTTATGTACTGTATTGGCCATAAATGGCAGTTTAGTGAATGTATTTTAAGGAAATTAACTATTTTTACATTCTCGGGTTCCTTTCTGTAATGTGGAATGACCAATGTCTAGGATTGCTAACTAATTTTGAAAGAGTAATATTGAATTGAAAGTCACTGTAATTAAAGAGAATTAATTTTATTGGTGTCATAAATTGTATTGCATCTTATTCAAGTGTGCTAGGTGCTTTTGAATATTATTGAACAAATCTGGGAAATTATGCACTTGCAAATATATTCTATTTATTTTTAGCATTCATGCTATGCTACACTCAAGATGACGCTAATGCGGAAGGTATGTTCTACATATTTATTTCATATTAATACAATATTACAACTGTACTACTTATTTCAATGAAATTCACCCCAAAAATTGTAGATTTTTAGTTAATTAGCACATACTTGACATATTCAGTCAATTAGACAACAAAAATAGTAAAATCATTCCATTTTGATGATTTTATTTTATGTAGAGTTTATTTTGAAAAAGTTTAGGAGGACCATTTGGTGATTTACATATAAAGCCACAGCCGTATAAGAAATTTAGAGAATCAAAATGGAACTCTGTCCGCTATTTTTATTTTGCTATTTCATCATTTTCCTCCATGTTGAATGTTGGATGATTGATGATGAATTCTTCCGTCTCACCATATTCAATAGCAAGAATAATGTTCCACGACACAGAAAGAACATAGATTTCCCACCAACCATGTTTTTATCCTAGATTTTCTGGATGAGGTTAGAAAACAAAAGGAAAAGTCAATATTTATACATGTGTGTTAGTTCTTGTGATGACATATTTAGAAATGGCCACTCGTATGGCATAGAATTGTAGCAAATTGTCTATCAATATTATATGTTGTAGAATTATTGTTTTAGAATCATTCCAAATTATAAAATAGACACATTCTTCATCTACATTATCTTGTAATAGAATCAGATAATGAAACCTCAATTTGAAAAAGAAAAAAATCATTTATCAGTGTCTCAATAATGTAACTATGTATTTCTCGAGTATTTTGGGTATCTTAGATCTTTTGGTCTACCTGTTTTAAAATTGCAATAACCATCTCTCTTTTTACGAGAAATATAATTAACTAAAAAAAACTAAATGCTTATTTCTCCAGAGTGAATTCACATTAAGATCTTAGGTTTTTGAAATAATAAATGAATTGCATTTGTTTAGTTTAATGTGGTTTTTTGGTGACCAACAATATTAGTGTTTCTGAACTGTAATCAAAAGTTGTACCATTTACCCGTTGAAGAGTGTTTGGCTCTAACCCTATTCATAGAATTCTCAACAAAACTACCACCAACTTTCCGCTGGACTTAGATATTAATTTATGAACTGGTTTTGTGTCTACACTTCATATCAGCTTATTATGCATTGTTGCGGGCTTTTGCTTATTTCCGTTCCTCTGTAAAGTTTCTCGTACGGTAGCTCGATCCCGGCAGAGGATGTGGAGGAAGTGGGAGCTCCGAGGGGGAGGGGAGGTGCATGCACGGTGACACTGTACGGTAGTCTCCATACAGTCGGTGCTTCTAGTTGCCTGTAGTGTATCCACCATGGGTAATGATTGGACCACTATTGCAAGTGATGTAACTCTGTTGTTTATGCGTAGGGGAAATCTTGTATCGAGTGGAACTTCCGTTGATGGAGGAGATTACGCTCATATATCTAGAAGACAGTAAGTGACAGGGAGTAAAGTGTAGTTTGCGCGTGCCGTAGATATACTCCCGCATTGTTATCATGTCCCGTCATTATTCTTAGATCAAGTAGATGCTCATTGAATAACAGTTCGATACAATTAATTTATTCATTCCTCGTAACTGTCACGTCTTCCGAATGGCCTGCACGCTACTGGACCGGTACTGCCCCGTGTCTTATCGCCTTCTCTTTCGGTAGCGGACTAGCCCAGACTACCGCATCTACATCTTCCATCCCCGGCCAGTGTCTGCGCGAGTTCACCGCAGCGGCCTATCCGGCCCAACTGCCAGCACTCGGCCCCTCATGTTCTCTCTGTGCATTCTAATGTTCTTAACATCTTCTTCATTCTTATCATGCTGCATTCGTAATGTTACAAAGTCGTTTTAACGAATATCTTTCTTATCTTATTTGGAATCTAAACTGACTGTTTAACTGTGTAACTGAGTTGAAGGTACTGAGGCCACTGGAAGCACTGCAAGGCAAAGTTCATTCTTTTAGTCCTCATCTAGCTACGCCATCAGCCACGCCACGCTACCGCCACTAGCCATCTGCCATCAGCCATCATCACCTCCTGGTTTAGTCTTGAGCGCCATCTGCATGCGCCGCTCAGCACGTCCAGCACCGCACCAAACAAACACTTCATCAAACATCACTTTCTCTTCCTCTTCCAATGAGTTGCATTCTGCTTGGTTCGGTGTTTCCGCGCAGCTTTCTCTCGACTGGAAAGCAGTGCTGTTAGATGCTAGATTTGCTCTCGCTTGTCTTAACATTGGTGCATGCTACATCACATACATTGGATTATCAGTTATCATTCATCACTGTTGTTTATCTTCAAATCAGTACTTGAATTTCGTTTACCTCATTTTCAGTAGACCAACTTCTCCAGGAGCTTTTCTGGTAGTTTCAGCTTTCAGTGTATTTTTTATAGATTGTCAATTTTCGTCAGATTTTGTTTACACAACCATAGAACATATTAACAGATTATTAATTAATCAACTCACTTTGATACCTTTAAGAATTTATGAAAATTGCCATCATGCAATAATATGCACTGGCCTAATGTGATTGTAAGCACAAGGCTGAGGGTTTGATCCTGATGACTAGAAAATATGGACTATTTCCCTTCAGATTTTATTATTTTATGTAGGCAATAGTCATGATTGTAACATATTTCTAACAGTCCTAAGAAAATATCACATCTTTTGGAATGAAGTATTTTTGATTAGTTTTAGAGATTAAATACTACAGAATTATCTAAAATTATTCACACAACACATAATTTTTTTTTAAATCTACATTTTATGTAAATTTTGTATGAAGAACAATTCAAATTTCTACTGTAAATGAGGAAAATGTAATAACTGTATTTTGTTGCATTTCTATTATTGGTTTTAAAACTTTTAAACTTCAATTCTTGGCACAAAACTAAAGATTTTTATTCCGATGCTTCAGTTGCGTTAAGATTCTGTAGAAAAATAACTATGCAGAATCCGTTTTGAATAACAGATTGAATTTATCTTAAAACATGGGAGGCTTCCTAACCCGAGCTTATGTAAAAAAAATACTAATATAAATTATAAAAGACATAACCACGAGCCGTTGAATGTTGTAATTTATTGTAATTAGGTATGGTTGGAGTATTTAGTTGATGTATTCCCAAATACTTGCAGGTCAAGAAGAAGCTGTTTTATCATACGAATCGGTTCAACAACTGACTATCAGCTACACGCGCCCCGTCATAATACTGGGGCCCCTCAAAGACAGGGTGAACGATGACCTGATCTCTGAGTTCCCTGAGAAGTTTGGAAGCTGTGTCCCACGTAAGTAAAATTACAATATTCGGTTCACTTGAAATATTGAAATAACATGGTTATAAAATTTGTTCCTGCAAGCACGTTGTCAGTTTAGCATTTACGTTTTTACCATGTATTTTCGATCCGTACTAAATAAGGCTAGCAACAATAATTGTCCTACGGTAAAAGACTATTTTTTTAAAGCATAACTCCCGGTGTGCTGGAGGGTCTCAAAGAATACGCAACATTTGTACCCATTGTGTACCGGAGTGTCCTCAAGGACCCGCGCATTCTTAATTATCTTTTCAGTCATTTTTATCCTTAAAAACCTGTTTTTCGTATTTTGTATTAATAATTTTTTTGACAAGCGATTACGGTTCATTTAAATATACGGCTGAAAAAAAAACGATTTTCAAAGGGACATTACTGTTTGTATTTACAGGAAAACCTCTTGCAATTTTATTTTTATACAAAAGGACATTTATTCAGCCACACGAAAATACAATAATACGACAAAAAATCTTCATATTTCTTAATAAAACTTTTTTTAGTGACTTGAGAAAGACAAAAAAACAATTTCCCGAATATAAGTATGTAGCTATTTCAGAAAAACAACTTAAACCATCAAAGACACATTGTCTGAGAAGATAGCATAATTGAAAAAAACATAATTTTGTAAAACACATGCGAGTTATTACGAAAATGCCATACCTTTAGATTTAAAAAAAGATCATTCAGTTTAGTTGGGTATTTTAGCATTAAATCCAAAACAAAATTTTGAACGAAACAGGCCCCTAATGCGTTCCTCTTTAAGACTTTATTGTTGTATTGGGGAAGGCGGGTACTTTCTTGTAATATTTTTTTTCATATTTGAACGAGGAGCCAAAGCAAAGGAGTTGATTTTGACAGATGTATTGTGGTGGGAAAATACAGATTAGGAGGGAAAGAAGCGATTTGTGGTACATATTTAGATATTGTGTTGACATTCGTGCGCGCTGATTGATTACAGATACGACTAGGTCAAAACGCGAGTACGAAGTGGATGGCAGGGACTACCACTTTGTGGCCAGCCGCGAGCAGATGGAGAGGGACATCCAGAACCACCTCTTCATCGAGGCCGGCCAGTACAACGAGAACCTGTACGGCACCTCGGTGGCCTCCGTCAAACAGGTGGCGGAAAAGGTAGCCAAATTTCAATACTCTGTTACTTTGTTATATTTCTTCAAATATTCATTTTTATTAGGGATCATTGTGACGATTGCACTGGAAGTTTATGTGTTGATTTATTTACTCACGCCCTAATGCACTTTCAGCTTGTAACGTCATTTCCGTCGTGAACTATAGAGCTTTGAAATATCCATTTAACTGTCACAAAATTAGACAAGAAATATGATATATTGTTTGTTACACATTTTTTAATTGTTTAAAATAAAAGCGTATTGAAACTCAAACAAAGCCTGATTGCTTTGGAAACTAGCTCTTTGGAATTAAAAAAAAAAAAATTAACATTGCTATCATTTGTTTTATATTTACTGACATAAAAATTGGGTTAAATTGGTTTTGTTCATTTCCTGCTGTTCAGTTGTTATTGTCATGTAACAATTATTCATGTTCATTTGATTTATTTTCAGGGTAAACATTGCATTCTTGATGTCAGCGGAAATGCCATCAAGAGACTCCAGGTGGCGCAGCTGTATCCAATTGCTATATTCCTCAAACCAAAGAGTGTAGAATCCATAATGTAAGTCTAACTAAAACAATTACTGAAAATTGTAATAATTTTTGTATTTGTGCATTTATTAGTTCCTTTTATTAATATTTGATGTTATTTTTAGGGAAATGAACAAGAGAATGACAGAGGAACAAGCCCGTAAGACTTATGAACGTGCAATCAAAATGGAGCAAGAATTTGCTGAATATTTCACTGGTGAGTCTTGCAACTAATGTAGTGATATTAAAAGACGCCTGGTTGCTTCTTTACTCACTTGTGGAGTAAAGAATTTAGCTATTCTTGCGTTCATCGTTATGCAATGTCTGATGAATTGTGATGTGTTATTTTGCAGCGGTTGTGACAGGAGACACGCCTGAAGATATCTACGCCAAAGTGAAGGAGGTGATCGCCGGCGAGAGCGGGCCCAGCATCTGGGTGCCGCAGAGAGAGCCCCTGTGACCCTCCCCCCTGTGGACCTTCCCACGTCCACCCGTCCGCAACCCGCACCACCCACACCACCCACACCCGCAACACCCCCAACACCCGAATCTCACACATACTTAATCACTTAACTACTCTTAATTGTAAATACCCCGACAATTGTTATTGCGAGTCTATTTAGTGTACGGTGGGTGTTTTGACATTTTTAGCATTTTTTTCATGCAACATCGGCAACTGTAATATGTAATAATAATAACTCTGATTGGCCAGAAAGTGGTGGCGAAAGGAACATAGGCATGCCTCTGCGCAGTTTGTATAGTGCACATCTTCCAGGTAAACCCATCTATATATGTCGAGTGTAGGCTTAGTGATGCGTGTGTGCTTTGTTTATTGCATTACAAGTGAATGGACTTTCTTACAAGAGAAGGAGGCAAGGAACGCATGCGATCATGACGTATCATAAGGTATACCTGTATCTCGTTCTGAAGGACTATGATAAGCCGCATGGTCTGTCGGGTAGTATGGTATTAAACAATCATATTATACAAGTAAATACAAAAATGACAATAATGAAAATTATTCTCAACTCAAGGCATAAAGCAATACTGCGTTTACTCCCGAATTTGTCTTATATAAGAAGCGATTGATACTTAATCCACTGTTCTGTTGAGGCTTGACTAAGGTTTTAATATTTACTATTTATTGTTGAAAATTCGTCGTTAGAAGAATGTAGCGCCATTGGCTGACATTTCGGCGTAGAACTTTTTTTTAGATATATAAGATCAACTTTATAATATAAGCGTGCCATCGTAATAAAACATTTAAGTTGATAAAATAGTCGGGCATTGTAAAATGGTTCACTTAGATGTTTCCCTCACGCCAATCGGTAAGGTCAAACTTCCACTAAAGAAAAAAAGCAAAAAAATCAAAATGTTGCTCACCAAACGATTTTAGAGTTTAAATGTAAGTGAAAATATTAATTCAGATATTCATTATTATAAAATATAATATATTGTCACTTAGACAGCCCCTTGCCCTTTTAGCTTGTGACGACAGGCGGCGTGGCTGGACTTGACTGGGTAAAGTGGACGTAGGCGAAGGAACCTAGCGAGCCTTGTCCTTGCGGCCAGTCCCAGTCTGCCTTGTCTCCATTATTTGTCTTCTTGTCGAACTTATTGAATTTTAAAAATGTTTTAACTTTTAACATACATATTATATTAGGAAGCATTCTGACAATTTATCTATATATTAGTTCATTATATTATATAATGTATTTTATGAGAAATGCCTTCCTTTCATTGTGCTGTTTTAATTGCAATAAAATTGATGATTGCCAAGATTGCTAAATGTTTTGACAATTAATGAAATTAAACACTGTTGTGTTGTCAACTCTCATATTTATGAAACTGTTAAGGAAAATGAAAAAGAAAATAAAATGCTATGAAAGCCAATACCACTGTTTTATTTCCCTATGATTTTAGGTGAAAGAAGAAAATTTAAAATTGTCATACTCGTACATACTTCTCTCATTTGGTTGAAAGGTTCAAAATGGAGTCCTGAGCTGCATTGCCGTGAAGTAAGCCTTGTAAGATCTCTGATCTTCCATTGTGAATGTCAGGAATTAATTTAGAGTGTTAAAAGATTATTCTTAGTTATAAATTTTATTGCTAACATTACAGATGAATCAACTACATTATATGACTTATATTATTTACGCACGCTCTTCTACGAGGAAGTTATTGATGGAGGAGAGGTATGTTTTTGGCAGGGCAGTCTCCAGCTCTTTTCGGTTGAGCCATTTATATTGAGCATCTTTCTTTACCTGTCCCCCCTGGTGCCGACCGTAGTAGAAGAACACCTGAGCAGATAAATTAACATTTGTAGAAAAGACAAAAAATAAAATTATGGACGTTAAAACGTTGTGAATGTACATAAATCTCTCGAAGAAAAATAAACAGCGGCTAGGATTTGACACTGTTCATACATTGAGGTGATTTTCCCACAAAAACGGCGCTATAAAAGTTATCCATTTATTATTATTATGACATTCGATTTTGATTAAAATTAATAGCATA
This sequence comes from Drusus annulatus, assembly GCA_022651775.1. Lineage (NCBI taxonomy): Eukaryota > Metazoa > Arthropoda > Insecta > Trichoptera > Limnephilidae > Drusus > Drusus annulatus. The sequence goes on along the minus strand of JAGWCC010000253.1, from coordinate 352,458 downwards.
TTTAGATTATTTGATTAATTTTCTACATACCTTGGCGCCTGCTTTTCCATTTTGTTCCGTGGGGTATTTGTATTTATATAACCCCATGGGAGCATTGCCGTATATCTGCGCATTGATTTTATCCCCGCAAGATTCTTTGAGTACTCTTTCTGCGGTCTGAAAAAATTACACAATATGAATATAGTCATTGTATTTGCAATACTGTTAATGGGTATTTTATAACATTTTTCAGTGTAACAAAGAACCTCCTTATGTATTTACTAACAATGCAGTTATGATCAATTTCACAAGTAGAAAAGTGGTTTGTGAAATCTAGAACATGGTCCTATAGGTACCTTAAAGATAAATAAGTTGCACAGTACGCAGAGGTCAATTATATTTTGTAAGTATTCGGGTGACTTACTTGTCTCAAGGTCTCACCATCGCTGTGTTTGCCTTGGGGTAAAATAAACTTGCTTTCAGAGCCAATTTTCTGTTCGACAAGCAAGATCAAATGTTTCTGAAGATTTCTTTCTAAAGAAGTTTGGTCATTAGTCTTATCAGCCTCTGAAATGAAGTCGTAAATTTAAAAATCGAAGTCAGAAATGCGAGAATATTCACTGCACAATTATTGGTTTGTGCTTGACAAAAGAATCAAAGTAATTTATTGAATGAATTCCCATCTTATTTTCACATTACATCCAAGCATTTTATGTATTTATCAAATAGACAGTGCTGCTGTTGCATAGAACAGGTATGGAGACTTAACTAGCAGACTGCAGAGCCAATGTTAATCTAATATTACTGATTGAACTTTTTATTATCTAATTTTGTTGGTAACATAACGAAATATATCTTTCAAAATCCTAGCAAAACACTAAATAAGGTAGATGTAATTAAACTAATGTAATTAACGCACATTTTGAGCAGACGGGGTTCAGTACCGTCACAAGGCTAATAGAACTTTCTTCCGCTGATTCAATTGGATTGTATCTCGTTATACCTGTAATGATTGGAGCAACTTTGAAGTTGGCCAACTCGTCTGCGGAAGCATCCTCAAAGTCTTGAGCCGTGATTGTGCTGATTTCTTCCATGTCTACATTGGCTGCATTTTTCTTGAGCTTTTCCACATATATCCTGAAAAGGTTGGTAATAATCTATCACCAAACAGTAATAATAATATATAAGAGCCACTGAACAGAAAATCCTTGGAAGTGTGGATCTGGTATCGATTTGAAAGAACTGATGTTGCCAAATAATAGAAAACTTTTTGAGTTCTAGGCCAATGAAAGTTTGACCAATTCTATCCGAAGTAAGGAAAAATTGACCTAAATTCAGGTATACTAGACACCTCCGCAACATACTTCTATCAATTTATCTAATCAGTGGTAAGAAAATAAGACTGGGGAAGCAGAATGGCAGAACTTTTTGATAGCCAATATTTTAAGAAAACAAAACTTGAAGTGAAAAGTGATAGAATGGGCTCTTAACCTTTCCTTAACTATGATGTGTAACGACTACACAATGCTGCTAATAACTTTGATATCTCTATAATCATCATAAATACTGGCTTCAGATTTTAGGAATTCCTCCATAATACATTAACGCATTGAATGAAAAAATAGTGTTCATGTTAATTAGCACTTATCGGGCACATATGAGATATTTTGTGAAAATCGGGAATAAATTCACCAATAAAATCAAACGCTGCTAGTGTGTGACGTAGGTATATTCATTCTAAAAACCGCTATGAGATGCAAAGATAAGTGAAGAGTGTGCGGGGGAGATACAAAGCTATTCACATTTCACTCTTACTTGACTTCGCTATATGGGAACCCGCAAAATGGAATCTCAGTTCGCACCCACAGCGCATACGATTTACCGCCAGTGGCCAGTAGCTTTCGGGCATCTCTCGGAGGTGGTCCTCTTGCCCGTTTTGTGAGCGTCAGCCGATGATTTTTTCATGTTTTCAGCATTTAAATTTCAATTATTATCACTGTTGACTTCAAATATGATTCACTTAAGCGATTGGCTATGAATCCTTATTTTTCTGACTTAAATCGCAATTTTTTACCTGTGTAATGATTACACAACGCCGGGGCCGGAATAATAATTTAGCACAGTAAGGGGAAGGTTAAACAACTAGGCTGATGGCAGAGATACTTACAAATCATTTGCGTGTCTGATTTCATGGTCTGACTTCATACTTTTCTCCAATTCTATTGTAGTTAACATTTGTTTATACTCCTTTTCCAATTTATTTAACGGGGGAGTCACAAGAGGTAGTCTTTCAACACAAACTGCTGCCACAATATCCCATTTGATAGTTTGAGTGGCAATACCTTAAATATAAAAATAATTAACATGCATAAAAGTTGCGTTACTAATTGATACTTACTATGTGAAATTTGTTAAAATACAGAGTCGGGGTAGTAATAATTGCTATATTTTGGGGCATGTGAGGTTTGGTTATCTTTTAAAAAAGGGAAACCAGTTTTTAGCTCATACATCAGGTGCCAAATTAACATGGTGTATATTTGGCTCTTTTGAGAGTTATTTGTTAATTAAAAACAGTTTTTTGTAAAATAGATGGAAATGCTATTATATTTATCTTATACAAGAGGTTCTTACATTCAAGAATCGTGGTTAAGTTTACAAATATGAATCTAATATTAGTTTACATTAAAAACTTTAAAATATTTCTGATAAGTAACGTTATTGTATTACCTTGACAGCCTTTGAAGCGACATATCGAATTTACTAAAATAGCAGAATTTCTTGATAACATATTGTGAACTTTAAGAAGGATTTTCTTCCAATAATATGAAATCGAAATTTCATAAAAACGAACCTAACCTCAATTACTCAATTGAAGCTGTCAAATATAAACGAGTGTCTACAACCAAGAAAATATTTGCTAGTAGACTAGTATAAATATTTTCTTTCGCAAAATTATATTATCACATTAAATGGAAATTAAAAATCAGTGCGTCTCGAGATATTTATTATTCGATTAATACTTTTGATGTATTACATTCATAGGATTACAATATTATTCATTATTTTACCTAGTCATACGTTTTGGTTTTGTAAGACTTTCTATTCCAACTCTATTATGTTCATTCACATATTTAAAAAAATAACCATAATAACGTTTAAATGAGTTATATTTATGGCGTCACGTTCGTTCTTCCAATAAATAAATAAACGTTGTCTCCTGTCTTGATATTTCTATATGGCGTAGTAAAGTTAAAAGGGGACAACACTGGATTAAATAATAAAAACAAGCAACATTCGGACTGAAGCCAACAGTTTATTTTTCAATCACACCATGCTAATTTTAAAAATATATTTTTTATAGTGCATACTGCACAAGTGTCCCAACTGCTTCCTACTGTTTAGAGCCAGTGAGACATGAATATGTTGTGAGGCTGAAGGTAGTAGGGAGGAGAAGAAGATGGGGAAGAAGAAAAGGAAGGTTGGGAAGAACCTACCTATTCAGATATGGTCACTAAACACAGCTAAAGCCATATCAAGCAATGTTTCGATTCTGAATGTTGGTCTTTCACCAGGGCGATACTTAGAGTATTTATCATTCTGGAACGTGCCGCAAATATACTTTTTATTATTTTTGTATTTATTAAATGTGTTATGACACATATTAATTACAATATAAGTTATTTGGATTTGTAGTCGAGCATCTTACCATTCAACTATGTAGGTCGTCAAATACGCGAGCTTAAGGTTTTTCCTTTTCTAGATTCCCACAAATGTAATTAAAATGTATATATTTTTTTAGAATATGAACTGTAAATAAATAAACATATGTCCCTAAAAACACCTTTTTACTCCTATGTGCAATGTTGTAATTTGAAAAAATAATTAATAGAAACCTTTTCCTTTTTCCACTAGAAAGATCAATTTTAATTAAAACCGCTTTGTTCATTTAATAATCAACTAAATCTGAAAGTCATTACCTATATCCTACCTATGTTCACATTATAAAAGCGTTCGAATTCATTTAAATAAAAACAAAAGAATTGATTAAAATTTCAGTGAAACAGAAAAATAAACTATTATAAAAAGCAATCACCATGGCAGAAATTATCGAACCAATGTGAGTAAATGTTTCTAATTTTACGTGTGAAATAAGTATACTTGGAATAAAAAAATAATTCACTCCAACTAGGATTTGTTCGATTATTTGATTAGGACACAAATTATATTGATGTGCCATGATAAATGGCTTTAGTTATAGTATTTACAATTAAAACCATATTAACAGGTTCTAGCACTAGAAATTATTCAATTTCAGTCCGTTTTTCCCTAAAAACAAAATAAAAAAGAAACAAAACTATAAATTTATTTATATAACATTTTTTTCATATTGAAGCAATATTTAAAGTAGGAACCGTTTCCCTTTTATAGCATAGACAATATGACTCTCTGTAAGAAGAAGAGTGACTGTCAAAAAGCCTCTTGCCCTAAATGCCACCCTCCGAACGAACTTCAGACCAGTGCCCCAACAGAAACTGAACGTAAACGAAAATCAAAAGGTCCTAAAACTGAACCGATTGTAACATCATCTTCGATGGCTGCCTTAAATGATATTGTGGCAGCTTACAAAGCTTTAAAAGTTGAATGGAATAAGAAACCTCAGAAATTAGACAAATGTGGCGAAATTCTTGAAAAACTAAAGGTAAAAATCTCAATACTTTTTAGCTGCTAAAGTTTTTGTCTGATCTGTCATCCATTCTGCACTATCATGCTTCGTTATTGAGGCATATCTTTTGTTTAAAATGATTTCATCTAAATATAATTAAAAATAATGTTTTAGGGTTTTCTTTAAAAATTTGGTTATGATTCACAATTTTTGCTGTTTCACCGTCTGTCAAACTTGCTATTGTTTTGGAAATTTTTGACTTGTAGCGCAAGTAAAACATGCACATGCATATTATCACCGCATCAATACAAAAATCGTTTTAAACTGTCTTAACTATTAGTAAAATAATATAATTTGTGCTCCTAAATTTAGTTATGTGTTAATTTTCAGGTTAGCCTAATTGAGGTTACATTTCTTCCAACATGTAACAATGATGCAAGCCAGAAGGAATTACTAGTGGCTCGTGATATACTTGAGATTGGAGTGCAATGGGCGGTAGCTGTAAAAGACATTGCTGCCTTTGAACGATATATGGCACAGTTGAAAACATACTACTATGACTACAAGTAAGTGTTTTTTTTTGGTAAATATTAATTAGGGGACACAATACTTGTTAAAAACAAAGCATAAAAACGCATTTGATACATTTTCATTAAAAACATTGCATAACCCTGCTATTTCTATTAAGTGATATCGCACTACTACTGTCACCATTATTAATATCCAACTAGTTAATTACCCATAAATTGTGTTGGCTTGAGTCATAGTAAGAATGACAATTATAGTGATTTAATTATTTTTATAATAATTAATCTATACTTGCAAGTTTTTCTGTTGATGTTATGTACATTGCAACATATGTATATAAAAATATATGTAGACCGGTCGGTAGCTGAGCGGATAAACACATCGGATTCCCACCCGGGCGTTGTGCGTTCAATTCCTCTGCTCGCTAAGTCCTCCATCATTGCACAGCAACATCTTCCGCTTCTTATGATGGCAGTAGAAGTTTTTCAAATATTGTCAGGTTTTCGCAACCCGGAAATGTTTGTCTTTCTTTAATTTAAAAAACAAAAAAAATTACCATGTACGAATAATCAAAGGAGCTGGTTTACTCGAAGTACTTTCACTACAAAATTCGATGTTTTATATAAATGCATTTTTTATGCTTTTATTTGACACTGCTTAAATAAATGTAGTCAGATGGTGAACTAGGACAAGAATTGTTAAATAAATAGAGTCAACTATTGTACGAAGATATTTCCTTTTGGGATACATGATTATTATTATTATTATAATTGGCACATTTCCTAGAAAAACATTGAAACCTACGGTAGCACTAACCTCTGTCCCTTTTTGGGTCAAGTGTGTATGAATGTATAGTCAGGTCGCTGAGAGCTTCACTGTAACTTGTCTTTCTGTTACATGCATTGTTTATGAGAAAGAGACTTATAATGAAGCTATCAGCAGTGTGCCTCCTTAAATGATGCCCATAATTTTAAGTTGCCATGTTTAAAAAAATAGATCATTACTACAAAGCTTCAAAGGCTCTGCTTTATGATTATAGAATTTACTTAACCAGAAATCTTGTAATTAATTGGCAATAATTTTAGGAACCAGCTCCCCGAGTCTCCATACACATACCAGCTGCTGGGCCTTAACCTGTTGTTCCTGCTGTCGCTGAACCGTGTGGCCGAGTTCCACACGGAGCTAGAGCTGCTGCCCCCGGAGAGCATCCAGCAGGACCTGTACGTGCGCCACCCGCTGGCACTCGAGCAGTACCTCATGGAGGGAAGTTACAACAAAATCTTCCTGGCTAAGGTACAACACTACATTCTCTTTACATTTTAATCAATCTATTAATAATAAAATTAAATTCTTAGAAACTAATTACATTTGGCTTTAATAGTACACAAATGCCGACCTTGTACAAATCGCAAGTGCGCCCCGCTGTTAAAATTGGCAGTCTTCTCTGGTCTGGAGCCCCAAAATACCTGAAAAACACACATGACTCTGTGGAGAAATGAGCGGTCCGTTTGATAGATCTTAATTGATTATAATCTTTGGAACACAGATGTCAGGTCGGAATGCTGTCTTTGTTCTACGAGAATTTCAATGGAAGATGCTCCAAGGAACTTGCTTCTTTGATCCCTTCGGAACCAGTGCACAGCTGGGAAACTTGCTCAACGCGTGCCCAACATTTGTACACGGTTCACATTTGACACATAAGAAAGGGTCGCTTCTACGACTCGTTCTTGTGTTGAACAGCTCGGCTGTGGAATCATTTTCTGACCTCTGTGTTTCTTCCTTACAACATGGGCCTCTTCAAGACCTAGGTTCACTCTTTCCTTTCCTCCAAAAGATCCTCCGCACAGCATTCCCAAATATGAAATAGACCCTGAAGGAAATTATTTCCCTCGAGGCCTCTTGTTTGGGCTTAATTTTTTCATGAGCCATGCACATGATCTGGTTAGCCCTCACACTCAACATTTTTTTTTACTTAGCTAACAACATTGATTGATCTATGAATTATTTCCCAGGGCAACGTACCTGCCGAGAGCTATAACTTCTTCATGGACATCCTGCTAGACACCGTGAGAGACGAGATCGGCGCTTGCTTAGAGAAGGCATACAACAAAATGTCAATTAATGAAGCAGCCAGGAGATTAAACATCTCCACCCCTGGAGCCATCACCACCTACTGCGCAAAGGTTTGTTTAGTCAGCCCTTAAGTATACAATTTTGAACACTGACCTTTTTTAAAATGCCTAAATTTTTTTTGACAACTCGTCCAAAGCTAGCAGTTTTCTTTGTGTTATCAGTCCATTTTTTGGATTCCCGTGTTTCTCTTTCCTAACTGACAATGCAATTGGATGAAGTTTGAATTTCTTATGAACTAAATGAATTGAGGGTTGTTTGCCCAACTATAATATGTGGACAAAGAGGTGAGTGATAATATTAACTACCGGATGTCGTGGAGCTACCTTTCACCCTCGAATATTGACAAGAATCTGAAAATTTACATTATTTGAACTATGTCTTTTTTTAAACTTGGTATTGTAGCACATTAAGAAACCACTAGTATGCTAAATGGTACAAATTTCTGATAAAAATGAATCAGATAAATGAATTGATCAAACATTCTGTCACATAGGAAGGAGGACTGAAATTTGATTGTAAAAATACCATTATTTGGTGCTGATTTAGTAGTATTTTTTTGTTTTATGTCATGTCATTTTTTTTTTTCAGAAAAACTGGAAACTCAACACTGAAAACTTCTACCAATTTGCCTCGGAGAAAGAGGAGGTTAAGGCGCCTTTCCCCGCCCTTGAGTTGGCGGAGCAGACTATTTCCTATGCCAGCGAACTAGAGATGATTGTGTAATTCAGCCTGATTGAAACCATTATTTTGTAATAACATTAAATTTATTTGTACTCTCGCGATATATAAAATGAATTTTTAACTACATTTCTTGCGCTTTATTTATACGGTGTTTGGATAGTTTTCAGGTGGGAGAAAAAACAGCTTTTAGGAACATTATGTAATTTACAGTAAAATTGTTATTTTTTTTTACAAAAAGCTGGAGCAGAGCATGACATTTCCATTTTTGGAGATGTTGTGAGGTTGAAAGAAGTGAAGGAAGATAAGAAAAAGTGAATACGAAGGTTGGGAAGTATTGGTTCTTCAGAGCATTGTCCCAATAGCTAAAACAATGGTGATATCTCAGCAGGGCAATACTGAGAGGATGTTCCACTGTTATATCTATGTAATGTAAAACAACAAAAATGGTCATAAAAACCGCACATTAGTTTTTACTTGTCGTTAGGAAATCGAATATTTTTGTAATATACAAAAAAAAAAAAATAGTCTTCCCAGAAATGCGTTACAAAAAAATTGATAAATAAGGAGCTCGATGGCTTAAAAAATCGATGTTTTCCCACGTCTATTTATTGTATAACGTTAATAAAAGTAGTTTCAAAATATTTTTTTCGCACGTTTCACATTCCCTAGAGAAAAGTATGGTGGATTTCAATGATAGCTTTGCAAGGAAAAGGCCCTGAATGGCTAATGACTGCCATGATTATAGGCCAAATACTCGCAAAGCAAATTTGACAAAGTGAATGTGCCGACTTTTAATCTGGGACATTTTCACAACCATTTAGTTTAAAAGCAATTTGGTACAATTTCTGAAAATGGATTCCTGCAGTTACGTAGTACAGTACATTTTTTTTTTTTTAATTTAAATTTTCTGAATGTCACTGTGCACTTCTAAAACTGTTTAGTAAAGTCATTTAGGTTTTCCAAGGGACAGGAAAAAAAATCTAATTCTCTTTGTAAAATGATAAATCTTATTGTGGGATAAATTAAACCATTTTTTCAAATTTCAGTCTTGCAACCGAAAAAACAAAACTTCTTAACACTGTCAGACCCAACCTTTTTATACTGGCTTTATCCCTGTGCCTGGCTATCTTCATGTAAAAACGGTATCTTTTACATCTGAAGTAAAAGCATTGTATATTTGGTTTTTATAGATGAAATAAAATGAAACTCACAAGTTGTGTAGAAGAATCTATTTGTACCGGCCGGGTCGTGGAGAAATGGACGGCGAGCACTTCCAAACCTAGACAGATCTCGTTTTCCAGTTTCTATTTATTTTTTCCTGTGCTTAACGATTATTGTAGCGGATGATAAGAATTCTCGGTTGCAGGGCTGAGAGTGTTACGTATAAAAACTTATTATTTTCGAACATACTTCTTATACACGTGGGTTTCATTGTAATTAGAAAATATTTCTTATTGATGTGATAAACGGTATTTTACAACCATACATTTTTTTTAACTACACAATGCACATATTTATTGTTGAAAACCACTGGAAAAATGCACAGAATGATGTTGGATTCTAATTCAATTTGATATAACTTGGTAAAATCCATTATATTACGCTCTTTGTTTTATACCCGTCAAACGATACAGAACTTCGGTGAAAGAATTGATAGCTTGCGTAATATTCAAGTTTGAATCATGGCGTCCGAATACAGCCCTGTCTTGCAGTATATAAGATTACAGCAGATGTCGGTGGGATGCTGGCCTTTATCCGAGCTGGAAGGGAATCCAGATCCTCGCTACCATTACTTCAGGTGGCTTATGTTTTTTATTTACACTTTCAAGATATTCCTGGAGTTTGTGTACATCTGCAATCACACTGGGAACCTCTACGCCTTGGGAGAGATGTTCATCATATTCCTGACGGGATGCCTGTATCAAGTTCGCATGACCAATATCCTGTTTCGGATGCCCACGTACTGCAATATGCTTAAATGCTTCCGAGATAAAATCTGTATGGTTTCTAACAAAAATCCAACTCCATTTTATAAGAAGGTGATTTATTTTAAATTATTTTATTCACCTCGTTACTAATTTTAAAAATTTGCAGGTATTGCTTTATTACATGCTTTTATATCCGACAATGATAATTAAAAAAAAAAAAAAATTATACTACAGTATTATGTTTGAAGTAAGAATATATAAGGAGAGGTACCTTTGCGAAACAGTGTAGTCAGGACGGTTGACTTTATACTGACTCGATAGAAAGAGACAAAGATGTAATATTAAAGTATATTGGATAGCCTATTAGTTACCGCCCACATGAAATTCGGACATTTTTAATAAACATATTTGAACACATTAAACAAAACAATATCAATACACCATAAAAATGATTTATACAGTCGAAATATCACACAAACCCTAAAAACAGAAGGTTTGCCTTAATAATGATGGAAGGTTTTTGTTGATTTTATGTCTTAACATCAATAAAAATGTGAAAATTCCAATGTTCGGTCAAAAATTTTAAAACTGTTGAAATACCTCTAAAAAATGATGTTTTATAATCTTTGTTTGGTCTTATTAGAACATTCACGCATATCATATATCCCCATCATGTTTGATTTATTTGTATAACCACTGCAAGTATTTTAATCAACACAAATATAGGAAATAACATCAAAATCCGTTGAAGTAAGTTATAGGATTCGATGTGAAGTTAGCGCGGACGGAGAATATTCTTACATACTTAGAAGTGTTGCAATATTATGTGACGACTTTTCTTGTCTCTTTCTCTCATGGTATACAACGTGAAAACCCGGAGAAAGTGATTTATCGCAAATTTGTATAGGTTGGGTAAAAATATTTAGCTCTCTCTCCATTTATATTCTTACTCCAAGGTATTATGTATTTTTTATGTGTAAGCTCACAAAAATTTCAAAATTATTTTGTAATCTTGAAGTAATAATATATGGAGAGAGAGCTAATTCTTTTTACCCAACCCATATAGATTTGGGATAAATCACTTTCTCCGGGTTTTTACGTCGCACGCCATGAGAAAGAAAGAGACAACAAATTTTCCCGAATTATCACACCACTTTAAAGTATTGTTAGAATGTTCTTCGTGTCCCGCGTCTCCGTTGACTCCGCCCACACGTTATGATACGCGAAATAAATTGAGATAACTCGACCGTTTATTAGGTTAAAAACAATACCGTGAAAAAGTGGTTTTACCAATAAGCAAAAACATAATGTCGACATGTGCCATGAATGGATGTATAAATACCCTAGCCCTAGTCCTAGCCACGCCCAAGTCTAGCCGAGCCCGGCAAACCTTGTATAAGCTGACTACAGCTCTCCATACAGCGCACTCTCTTGTATATTATTGCTCTGAGCTTGTAATAGTAAATGTCTAGTTTTATGTAAATACAATGTAATTTGCAGGTTACTGGAGAATGTGAAGGCTTTGGTAGAATATTACTAATGTGCTTCTTTACTACTTATATGGTTGGTTATATTACGTTCTATGCAATGGCTATATTAGTCAATTGGATGAATGGAGCATATGAAAAGGGCAGCGAGGTTCGTATGGCTTTACCTTTAACCTTGGCTCTGCCCTTCGACACTGGATTTAACAAAATCATCTGGTCGATCATGTTCACTATCGAATTTATTTACGGATACATAAGCCTCGGATCGACTTTGTGCCAGGACGCCTTCTACTGCTACATCGTGATTCACCTCATGGGGCAGTTGGATATTCTCATAAATGACATTAAGAATTTAACTTCCTCCGAAGAAGAGGTACGAGAAAATGACGACCCAATGAAAATTAAACGTAAAGATGGCGCAGAAGAATCGTGCTTTGCATTCTCAAGCGCTGAAGAGACACGCATTTATGGTAAATTGAAAAAGTGTATTAAACACCATCAGTTGATTATAAGGTAAATGTACCTACCTATTTTTTTGTGTAAAAATAATTTATTTAATAGGTGGTCTTATTGTGTGTGGCAAATTTTCCCAACCACCCAAAATTACAGTGATGTGAATTAAACAAAAAAAAATTATACCAGGAAGGGATGGGATGAGGAAAAGAATTTTGACGGTCTCCATAGTCGAGTGATAAGACGCTCGACTACGAATCCAAAGGTCGCGGGTTCAAACCCGGCCTGCACCAAAAACTTATATTTAATTAATATATGCCATAACACATTTATTTCATATAAAATATAAAAAAAGTATATTTGAGGCACGTTCCAGAGTGGTCGATACTCCAAGTCTCCCTCTGGTGAAAGACCACCATTCAGAATCGAAACGTTGCTTGAAATGGCTTTAGCCGTGTTTGGTGACCAGATATAAATAGCCAGGTCCTTTTCAACCTTCCTCTTCCCCATCTCCTTCCCCTCCTCCACTACCTTCAGCCTCACAACATACCCCAATTCGGGATGCCATAGTCTCACTGGCTCTAGACGGTTGGGAGCAGTTGGGATCCTTGTGCGGTATTTACGTAAAAAAATATACATATTAATTAAACGTGTTATGACACATATTAATTTAATCACATTTATTTGCGCACGCCGGGTTCGAACCCGCGACCTTTGGATTTGTAGTCGAGCGTCTTACCACTCGACTACGCAGGCCGTCCCATTCGATATCAAAAGGCAGTACATTCTTAAAGGGGATGTTTGTATTGTGTAAGAATTGAAGGATGTTATGTATGGTGGTGGGTCGGAATTTAAAGGGTTCTCTCATAACTTAAACGAAGAGAGAGCCCTTGGTTCGATTTGATACTTAGTGAATATCTACTCTGGTAAATAGGTTAATATAAATTCACTTTAGAACGTTTTACTACAATATGCATGTTAGATATTTACCGTAATTCGTTGTTACGTTGTCTGACTTTTAGTTTCGTCAAAAAATTGCAATCCGCCTGGGGTATCATTCTGATGACAAATTTCTTCTACAGCGTGGTGTCAATTTGCCTTCTTGGATTTCAACTGACTGCACCGGTGAATATTATAATATATTTTTAATGCCTTTTATTAATTGAAAAAGGAAATCAATCTAACTCCACTTAGAGAAAAATGAACAAAAATGTCACAAATGCTGTTGGTATGTCAAATTGATCCACCACGTATTTCTAAAAACACCATATAAGGTGGAGCTTTTAATTCATTGAAAGTTGATTGAAATGTAAAAAAAATAAATCATAATCATCATTCAGATCTGACATAGAAGCTATCCTACGGCGTGCCTCAAGGATGGGAATTGGGCCCATTTCTAAAAAACTGACAAAAATGATCTAAAAAGAAAATTGTATGTTAGGTGACGTATAAAAACGTGAGTATGTAAAAAGTGATGTAAATACTAGATAGGTACCACTACAGCAATCATTTTAAGTAAGAGGAGAATCTCATGACAACGAGATAGTAAATTTTAACAGAGTAAAAATCGATATACTTTATTAGAATTCTCCCATCAATTTTATCATAGTATTGGTTTTCATAACACAATTCACAGAATAAACAATGTAACTGTTTTGCTTCCGCTAGTCTTGGGAGACGGTGATACGTTTTGGGATGTTCTTTTTTGGCTGCGTTGGACAACTCGTGGTGAACTGTTCCTTTAGTGACTCGCTGGCTAACAAGGTAAAGAAACACCAACCTTGTCCATTTTTATTCTGTTCTAGTTTAAAAATTTCCTACCAATCTCCTATTGTATCCTAATTGCATCCCTTAATGTATTTCTGTCTAGTAAATTATATCCTATCATCGCTTTCCAAAATTCCTTTTAACATGTATTATTCCATAGACCACATGTTTGGACTCTGATGCTTTAGTTTGACCATGCCTAAAATGCAGATATAAAATCAGAACCATTCTGTAAAAGCACCCACTATTCATTTTTATTCCATTCCAAATTCTGTTTGTTACCATTCCATTCACTGACATATCAATTTTATAATAAAATATTGGCCATTATCATATGCTTTGTCAAAATTTATTTTATTCAAAACATTGCGTTGATGAAATGGCTTAGACCTTAGACAATATTAACCTTTGATCAAAAGTCAAAAGACTGGTATCTGTGTGGTTTCCTTTTTATAACTTTCATATACGAGTACCAATTGAATAATACCTTTATCGAACAAAAACAATGTCGTTTAGCTGTATTTTTTGATAATTACGTGGATAATTCAAAGTTTCATATCTGACGATAGAATTGATATTGTGAGCTGGTAGTGCATTGACTTCAGAGAGAAAATACAGTTTAAATACCATGAAGCTAAAACTTATCGTTCAAGAGTGGGACACACAATCAAATTTTCTGCTTCAAATTTAAGATCAAACTTACTTAGGTCACTGGGAGGGCAAAAGGCTTAAGCGACACTTTGGTAAAAAAATAGTTAAATATGCGATTTTGTTCTTTTTTTCTGCATCAAAAGCTCTGACTCTCGTTTGATTCTGAAGACTTTTGTGACTCTTCAGCCATCTAAAATATATTTACACAAGTTTGGGACCTTTTTTTTAGCGTTTATCGCTTCAAGTAACTCAGTGAGAGCATTGAGTTATCCGGGTTATTCTTTTTTTCAAAATATAACCAGGTACTGAATACTTACGAATTTTATTGTAAAACAAAAAAATCTTTAAATTGTTCCGTTAAAAAACTTACCTAAATGGCGCTTCAGTCCTTTTGCCTTTCCGGTGACGATATATATCATCGACATCATCGATGCTACAACTCTTGGGCTGGGAATATACGAACTGCCACAAGCAGTCGAGGCTTTCAAGCCTTTGTATTTCAATATACGGACTGCCGTGTTGTTGTTGTTGTTTTGTTCTATGAGTTAGTTGGTTTAGTTGTGTTTATACTCCGCGCCTGTTAAATGATGGACGATTGCAGAGTCTGATGGTGGCTCGAGAAGTGTACGACATCGACTGGCCCTCCATGTCTCCTCGGACCAAGAGAGTCCTGATTTTCCTGTTGGCGCGCTCTCAGAAGCCCATGCAGATGAGTGCGATGGGGTTAGCTGACGTGTCCGTTCAGACAATGTCCTCGGTAAGGCTTTATTTTAAGTACCAACTATTGTTTGAACTTGGGTTTGATATTTACGAAGGCGTATTTATATACTGAGTATCTTGTTTTGATGCGATATTTCTGGTAGGTATATCGACGCCGGAAAGACAAAAAGGCTGAAGCACTATTTTGAAAAAAAAAAGCTACAAAAAGCTAAAAATATCCCAAACTTGTGTCGCTTGGGTCAAGCCTTATTTCAAACGGAACATACATTGTAGATGGCTGAAGGGCCACAAAAGCCTTCAGAATCAAACGAGAGTCAGAGCATTTGATGCAGAACAAAAAACTGATTAAAAATGCAAATTTAACTCATTTTTGACCAAAGTGTCGCTTAAGCCCTTTTGCCTTTGCAGCGTCGTTATTATGTTGATATAATCTCAGTTGATTTTTAAGTATGAGTAGGTAATAAATAATTTGTTTTGTTCCAGACCTTGAAATCATCGTTTTCTTATTTCACGATATTGAAAACCTTGGAGGAATGAAGCTTTAAAATATTTCAAATGCTTTAAAAAACACACAAAATTTCTAAAATTATACTTACGTCCGACACATTATGCAGAATTCTTGCCCACACAGTTGTGTCAAAAACATTGCCTACACCACAAAAGCGCTTGCACGATCTTCAATTTTTAACCCACTTTAAAAAATAATATTTTTTAATTAGGCCTCTATCTAAATAAACATTTTTACTTTCCTTATTTTTACCCTTTGGGTCCGAACGAAAAATTTCATGCCGACTGAATTTTGGAGATGGTCAAGCATCCACCCTCAGTAATGATCTGGTCCGTTATTTGTGGACAAGGAACAATACATCTCCACAAAGTGAACGGGATGATGAGACAGGACCAGTATAAAGAGGACCCGAAGAATCAGTTGCTGCCCAAATAGAAGACTGGTCGAGAAACGAGGAAAAACTAATCTTCATACAAGATGGGACACCTTGGCGTGCAGCAAAAGGCATTAGAAATATATTATTGTATATTTGAAATGGGTGTATTAAAGCAATTGACATTTTTTCTTGGCAAGTCAGTTTAATATACTTATTAGCTCAATCCATAAAAAAATCTAAACAATATGATTGATAAAAGTAGTTATTTTTATAATGTAATGGAATTCATAATATGGATCACAAATAAAATAATACTAACCGGTTAGTAGTTGGGTGAACAAATGCGTCGGATTCCCACCCGAGGGTCTTGGATTCAATTTCTCTGCTAGCCAAGTCCTCCATAATTACACAAGCAACATGAAGACGCTTATTATTATGGTAGTAAGAGTTTTTCAAGTACTGTAAGGTTATTCGTAACCCGGGGATGTTTGTCTTTTTTTTTTTAAAAAGGAGAATTAAGCCTGATTCACACCAACGTCCGGTTCCGCTCAGTGCCGATATTGTTCCGCAAGAAAACTTATTGATATGGTATGAATATCAATCAAGGAGTATGTGCCAAGACAAATTTGTGTGGCAGTATATCCTTCTGCCCACCCTTGTGATATTTAACTACTTATTTAGCTAAATAATTATTTTTAAGTGTAAAATACTAACATCGCAGATTTTTTTAATCAAAAACCATTTTTTTATCACTAAATAATATTTTTATTAATTATTATTTATTAAAAAAATTATTTAGTGATAAAAAAATGGTTTAAAAAAAAATCTGCGTTGTAAGTATTTTTACACTTCAAAATAATTATTTAACTAAATAAGTAGTTAAATATCACAAGGGTGGGCAGAAAGATATACTGCCACACAACTTTGTCTTGGCACATACTCCTTGATTGATATTCATCCCATATCAATAAGTTTTCTTGCGGAACAATATCGGCACTGAGCGGAACCGGACGTTGGTGTGAATCAGGCTTTAAAATATATTTTCTTACAAAATATATGAACCAAAAATATAAAATTTTGACTTAAAACGACAAACCATTGAGTTGCTTTCCATGATGGGAATTCAGGTTGAATCAAAGTTGACATTGAACACTGCTTTAAAAATTGAAGCGAAACTAAAGACGCATAAACAAACTTCCTAACTTCGGCCGATCCTGTCACAAATAGATTTCGGATACAAAAAAGTTCAGATGATGAAAAAATGTGGAGCCGCCTGGGAAACGCGAGAAATCATTGTTTCTCTTTGTTGGCCATTGTTTTGGTACGAGACAATTCTCCTCTGCGAACCCCTCCGCCCTCCCCCCTCCGCCCTCCGGGGCCCCGATCGCGCTCCAACTTTCCGAGAGTTAATCGTAAATCCCCGATAGTTTTACAAATTGATATCGCTGAAGTTATTTCATATAAAATACACAGGCAGTTCCGTTTTAACCACCCATTTGTATTAGATTTTTTTTTCGTAGAAAGTAATCACTTTGTGGTTTGACATATTTAATGAAAATGAAATAATAACTTTGTGTAAGAAAGTACAATCTGTGGTCCTTTACGAAGTAATTATTTAATTTTCATTAAAAATAATAATTTTGATTTAGAAAAAAAAAAACAGAATTGAAATGTTTACTCATGCGCCCAATACTTATCACGTTTTCTTTTTTTATCCATCCAAAACTATTTACCATAAGGGAGATGCAACCATTCAAACATATGTTTGCAGAATATATATTTTTTTGACGTCAATATTAGAGTTAGAAAACATTGAAGATGTTTAACTAACAACGCCTTCTCAGAATTCGCCAACCACATACTCGAAACGAACCACTCCTTGAACAATACTACGGAAATAAACCTCTCACACAAAAATGCGTCGGGTATCAGATTAAATAATTTGGAAATCCTAGAAATTAAGAAAGCAGTTAATAATAATTCAGACTTAATTAATAAACAAACGAAATTTATAAGTCCGATATTTGATTTGTTCAGGTAAAAAAAAAAGAAACCCACTTCCATGTATAGGTCTCACCACGAGAGTTGGTGCCGGCCAATACTCACACAGATGCATAGCTTACGTACAGCGTGTCGAACTGAATGAATAGGACACGCATTTACAATATCAACATAAACACTTGCTGTCCCTTTTCCACTAGTGACAATAAGTAGGCGTAAACAAGACAAAGGGCTCTTTCTTTATGACACATCGTAAATACATCGCCACTGGAGCGTATACCGGTACACAATAAACCCAACGCTTTGCATGTATTGTTTGTTTCAACTCTAATTAGTTGTCTACCTCTATTATACTTATATCTCTCTGTCTCCCTCTACTATATCTTGTATCTCTCTCTGCCATTCATTACTGTCTTATATGTATCTCTCTATTTGTAATTGTGTCTCTCTCTACTATATCTTGTATCTCTCTCTTTCAGCACTGTCCTATACATATCCTGTCTGTATGTAATGTTATTCAGTTGATGTAAAAGGCCTGACAAAGGTTGAGAAAAGCGAAACCTGATTGGCGGTTAACTTAAATAAAGTGGTGTCTTACAAAGTTTATTGTTTTATTAATTGTAGCATATATTTTTTATTAAAATGATAATATAGTACAAAAAAAAAACTTTTTTTGGGTATATTATTCCCAAGGAGTTAAAAAAAACTCATTTCAAGAATGACAAAATTATAAAATATTTACATTTTAAAAGGGAATATAAAAGAAAACGGAACAAATAGATAACAAAAATTTAAAAAGACTTGAAGAAGAATACGAGTAGAGATTAATTACAAAAAACATCATAAATACACAAGAAAGATATTCATACACGCAAAGGTTTTACAAAAAGGATAATATACATGGCCTGTTCAAAAGAAAAGGTGATTTTGAATTTTCCCGGGCTGTGTACATTCGATTTTCGGTTTTTTTTAATGTTGGTACACATATTATGTTTATTATATGTTAGCATTATCAGCCATTTTGGATGAATGGTTTGTTTTTGACAACTGGAAATGTTAGTCGCGTTTTGTGTGTTCTTCGATTTTTTTACTTTTGAAAAAAACGTATTTTAATTTAAAATGTTTTTTTGTATCTGCTATTCAATACTTTTTGGAATTTAATTTTACACAATTTTTTGCACTAATGAGGTTATTGTTTTAAAAAAAAATGTTAACATTTATGTAAAATATTGTAAAAGCCCATAGGGCGTAAAAAAATAATAAAAATATAAATATTAATGATTCATAAAATTGATTAGAAAATATCGTTCAAGAACTTTCGTATAGTTTTTTTTACAGTATTTTTATGTTCGCAACTAGGAGTTTTAATTCATTGAGTAATGCGTTGTATTGTAAGAAGTAAATTACAAATTTAGTTGTGTGAGTAGATGACGATAAATGTATTTGATTTTGGGAGGCGCATTCAAAAAAATAAAAAATATAGTGAATATCGCACAAGAGTCCCAACTGCTCCCAGCCGTCTAGAGCCAGTGAGACTATGGCATCCTCAATTGGAGTATATTATGAGGTTAAAGGTAGTAGGAAAGGGGAAGAAGAAGGTTGGGAAGTATCTGGTTATTCAGATCTGGTCACCAAACATGGCTAAAGCCATTTCTAGCAACGTTTCGATTCTGAATGGTGGTCTTTCACCAGGGCGACTTTTAGAGCACCACCACTCTGAAACGTGCCGCAAATATACTTGACGTTATTTTATATAAATTAAACGTGTTATGACACATATCAATTTGATAAGAGTTATTAGCGCACGCCGGGTTTGAATCCGCGACCTTTGGATTCGTAGTCGAGCGTCTTACCACTCGACCATGGAGGCCGTCAACAGAAATGTTGGGAAGTAATTGGCTATTCAGATCTGGTCACCAAACACGGTTAAAGCCATTTCAAGCGACGCCCTTACGCAATTGGTACTTGCTGCACAGGGCGCGAGGTGTCGTGGAACTGGCCCTGAGATTAGAATCCCTGTTTGGACCGAGAGCGTTAAACTATTATACATAGACGATTATTATATGATGCGTATTTCGGGATTATTCCAATGACGTTACATATATAGACACGTTATAGCCTTAGAATATTAACACAAAATGTGGCAAGCAAAACACACACGTTACCAGCAAATTCATCATTCAAATGTCGGTCATGTATGACAAAGATGGACATTCATAGTATACATGGCTTGTTCAAAAGAAAAGGTAAATTTTGAATTTTCGCGGGCTGTGTACATTCGACTATCGTTTTTTTTTGTTATGTTGGTACACATATGTTTATCATATGTAAGCATTATCAGCCATTTTGGATTAGTGGTTTGTTTTTGACAACTGGAAAGGTTAGTCGCGTTTTGTGTGTTCTTCGATTTTTTACTTTTGAAAAAAATGGATCAAATAATAAAATCCATGATTTGTTTTTCCACAACTCCAGGACGCTCATCGTCATTAACATCTTCTCGGCCTTCTGTAGAGCGCTTGTATAATTATAAACACTTTTTTGAGACAAAGTAGACTCGCCGAATGCCACAATCAACATTTTAAGTGCGTTGGAGAATTTTATTCCATTTTTAAAGCAAAATTTAATACATATTCTTTGATCCATTTTTTTTAACACACAAAACGTGACTAACCTTTCCAGTTGTCAAAAACAAACCACTACTCCAAAATGGTTGATAATGCTAACATATGATAAACATATGTGTACCAACATAATAAAAAAATCGATAATCGAATGTACACAGCCCGCGAAAATTCAAAATTCACCTTTTCTTTTGAACAGGCCTCTATATGTGTATGAACGAAACAGATCCAAAGTTCGGACCGCGCTCCATACTTGCTTGAAACGACCTCAAGCGACGCGTGACCGTTTAGTACTAAATCGGCTTAAACTCCGATCACACCAACTAGCGTGATTATTGCTTGCCACTTTGAGAGCGTTACAACGTGTCTATATATATGTAACGTTATTGGATTATTGTCGAATGCGCGGTGTTTGAAAGGGACACTCTGTAGCGCTATATCCATCAGCAATCCCGTCACGGTACACGGTGGCTAATTGAAAGGACGGAGACGGGCGGCGAGAAACTTTTGTCATTTCCCGGAACTTTCGCCAAAGGAAAGTAATCCTCGCTAATATTTCTTTCAATTGTTGCCGCGCAAATCCCTCCCTCGTATCGGCGGCCGGCAAACTCCGCCGGGGAAATTGAAAGCCATATCGGATATTGTATTGGTTGGCAACTTAACTACCCTTGCTTGTTATTTGACCTTACTTTTCGATATCGCCCCTCCGCGCGAAAAGTTCTGCGGTGGACCATTTCCAGGTTTTCGCGCGCTCTCTTTTATATTAATAAATCGTATTTTTTCACTGTGAACAGTTCTTATTAGTAAATAGCCAACCGCAAGAAACACTCAATATTACAATTTTCAAAGATATTCTTTCACATTTTAATTTTTTTTTAGTTTACGTGAATACCGCACAAAAGTCTCAACTGCTCTCAACCGTCTAGAGCCAGTGAGATTATGGCATCCCCAAAAGGGGTATCTTGTGAGACTAAAGGTATTGGGGAGGGGAAGGAGATGAGGAAGGGGAAGGTTGGGATATACCTGGATAGGTCTAAAGCCATTTCAAGCATCAATCAACGTTTCAATTCCGAATGGTGGTCTTTCACCAGGCCGATACTTGGAGTATCTACCACTCTGGAACCTGCCACAAATAAACTTTACATTTAATGTGTTATGACACATATTAATTAAATAAAATTTATTTGCGCACGCCGGGTTCGAACCCGCGACCTCTGGATTCGTAGACGAGCGTCTTACCACTCGACCATGCAGGCCGTCAAATTCTAAAAGTGATCATGATCTGGAAGTTAATTCATCTTTTAAGATATAAATATAACATCAAAATTCCTTTATTTTCAACACAAAAAATGCACAGTAATTATCTATTCAAGGGGATGAAGAATTTTAATAGCCTTCCCGACGAAATAAAAAAAATCAACGATTTACTATCTCAAAACCATTTACCAACTAGAAAACAGTAACTTTGTTTATATTGGAAACTAATTACTTAGTTAAATAATTAACAAGGTAACCTCAAACTAATACACTAGATACATTTTATATTAAAGACCTTTGTTTTAAGTCATACGCCAAGCTCAAGAGCTAGTGTTCTTCTTTGGCGCAGAAATACAAAAAAAAAATAACAAATACATTGTTAAATGTACTCGCAACTTTAATATCTTTAAATGATAATATGTAATAACGATCATAAAAAATAATTTAGTAAAATTTAAAGAGAATTGTCTTTTTACTATATTTTATAATCGCTTTACTATTCTTCGGAAGAGTAACACACACTTTTTCATTATATTCAAGAAACTGTTCATGTTGTGTGACATTTGGTATAATTTCCGTATAAATTTTCACATTGAAGGCCGGCAGGTACATATGACGTCATCACATGCGAGTAGCTAGAGTGGTAAAAACTCTAAAGATTAAAGCTTCCACCTAAGGGGGGGGGGGGGGCAAAACATTGGAAATAAAGACCAGGAAACATAAAGTATGTAATCATAAGCAATAAGGCTTTCAAGGTCTTGACTAGAGGGTATATATAAAGGCAGGAGAGATCCAGGCTCTGATATACATACGTATAATAATAATAATATTTGGACGATTTGTATAGCGCTTATACATCGCTCGCGTTCGGGAACAGTCGGTCGAGATCGGCACTCCCCCGCCCCCCCTGCCGGTTCCCGGGCCGGCGGTCGAAGGGAAACATCTGGACAAGGGTCAAGTAAGCAAGTGACCATTCTGGACTATGGCACTGCATTTAAAACACTGATTTTTAAAGGTAAAATATTTTCTTAAAAATCGAAATTACGTCGAAACTTGTTACTTTAAAATTATTTAGAGTTTATATTGGTTTAAAGCACCTACTAATACAGGCCTGAAATTTTCCCAAGGGCCGCACATACACACATTATACAAAAATAATAACTTTTTTTTTGTTACAACGAATTTCATACTTATTGATTTTTTGTAAGTATAATAAATAATTTAAATCCAGAGGTAATCTGAAAGTACAATAAGAGTAATTGTGAAGAAAAAACAATACTACAACCAGATGTGAAAAGAAAACACGCATTGAACCAGCAAAAAAATGTTTTTGTATAGTAATAAACATAAAATAGTAACAATAAAAAATAATTTTGAAGTACCCGATACTTCGATGGCCTGCATGGTCGATTGGTAAGATGCTCGACTACGAATCCAGAGGTCGCGGGCATGGATCCGGCGTGCGCAAATAAATTTTATTTAATATGTGTCATAAAACATTTAATTCATATAAAATAATGTCAAGTATATTTGCAGCACGTTCCAGAGTGGTAGATACTCTAAGTATCACCCCGGTGAATGACCACCATTGAAAAGTTGCTTAAAATGGCTTTAGCTGTGTTTGGTGACCAGATCTGAATAGCCAGGTACTTCCCAACCTTCCCCTTCCTCATCTCCTTCCTCTCCTCACTACCTTCAGCCTCACAACACACCCCAATTGGGGATGCCATAGTCTCACTGGCTCTAGACGGTTGGGAGCAGTTGAGACTCTTGTGCGGTATTCACGTAAAAAAAAAAAACTAAAAAAAAACATTATTAGTCATACATGACCGCGGGCCGCGGGTTAGTCAAGGCTGTACTAAGAAATCAAAAACAATAAAAAAAAAAAATTATAAAACTATTTTTTCTGGTCAGGTATATTCTTCGACATGCTAAAACAAGCGCTACGTTGTAAAAGTTATATTTATTAGCTCAATACATAAAAAATGAAAGAATAAGGTGAACAATACAAGCTTTGTCCACTCAGGTACTAACCGGTTAGTAGCTGAGTGGATAAACGCGTCGGATTCCCACCCGAGCGTCTTGGATTCAATTCCTCTGGTAGCTAAGTCCTCCATCATTGCAGAAGCAAAATTTTCCGCTTATTATGATGGCAGTAGAAGTTTTTCAAACATTGTCAGGTTATCGTGACCCGGAAATGCTTTTCTCTCTTTTTGAATAAAAAGAAAAATATTAAAAGTAGTAATTTTTATAATATGTTGGAATTCATTAAATGGATCACAAATTAAATAATATTAACCGGTTAGTAGCTGGGTGGAAAATTGCGTCGGATTGCCACACGAGCGTCTTGGATTCAATTCCTTTGCCAGTCCTCCATCATTGCACAAACAACATTTTCCGCTTATTATGATGGCGGTAGGAGTTTTTCAAATATTGTCAGGTTATTCGTTACCCGGGAATGTTTGTCTAAAAAATTAATATATATTCTTATAAACTATGTAAGTCTCAGAGTAGTAGTATCGCCCTGGCAAAAGACCACCATTCAGAATATTTTTTTTTGTTTTACAATAACTCCACACAGGAGGCCTCGAGGGAAATAATTTCCCTCAGGACCGATGTCATCTTTGGGGATGCTGTGTGGAGAGTATTTTATGAGGGTAGGAAAGGAAAGAGTGAACCTGGGTCTTGAAGAGGTCCATGTTGAAGGAGGGAGGAAACACAGAGGCCGGCAAATCATTCCATAGCCGATCTGTTGAACATAAGAACGAGTCGTAAAAGCGACCCGTTCTCATGTATTGAGTGTCAACCGTGTGCCAATGTTAGGCGCGCGTTTGGCGAGTTTGCCGACTCTGCACCGGTGCCGAAGGGATCAATGACGCAAATTCCTCGGAGCATCTTTGCTTAAAATGGCTTTAACCGTGTTTGGTGACCTGAGTAGCCAGGTACTACCTAACCTCCTTCTTCATCATTTACTTCCCCTCCCTAACTTTAAGCCTCACAACATACCTCAATTAGGGATACCATAGTCCCACTGGCTCCAGAGGGTTGGGAGCAGTTATGCGGTATACACTATAATAAAAAAGGAACATGCTCTTTTGTTATTCCAACTATTAACATTACCTAGTTGACGTATTTAATTCACTTAATTTATTTATTTATAAATTAACGGACTAAAGTCCGATAACAAAAAAGACATATAAAACACGAAATGGAAAAAAGAGCAACAGAGAAGGAATAGCACATACATAATAATAAATGAAGCGATGACAAAAATAGGACAAAATAAACATAAGAGAGAACATTCAAGCCATGGTCTAGTCAAAATTTTGGTAGAGTCGTAAAGAATAACAAAAATCATTTAGACTGCTACCAAAAATTTAAGACCATGGCTTGAGTTAACAAGTCTTGACATTCTCGACATTGGAGAATTATACCCATAATTAGTATAGTGATGATTGAGGAACAGCAGTTCATTCTTTCTGAGTCTACGGCAAGGAATGTTGAACTGGATAAGTTGAAATTTAATTTAATGGTGCCATTTCTTCATTGGGTATTCCTTAACTAATTTCACTCACTTGCGTATTGCATATTCTCCACTGATACTTGTGTTAAACTGTATCAAGAAAAAAATATGTGTTTCACGAGTTTTTTTTTTTAAAAACCTTGAATTTCGGTTGTGCCTATTATTTTTCAAAATTCTAATTTGTGCAACTTTTGTACTTTACCGTACCACAATTTGTATTTTGCGAAAGTTGAATTCATTTAAAACTTCAGTAAAACTGCAATATTTCACACGAAACGTTTATACACCAAGAATATATTTATGTGAAATATAAAAAATGCAAGAAGAACTAAGAAATTCATAATGTTAGCGATTGCCTCCAACGCCTGAACGTAATTCTTAGAATGAAAATGAAATAATAACTTTGAATAAGACCACAGATTTTATTGAAAAAATTATGACCGACCGGTTTCGCTTAGATCATCATACCTTCCATCAAAGCACCAGTACTTATATTCTCCATAAAAACAGTCATGGCAACAGATTAAATAATTTATAAGCACTAGAAATAAAGAATGCCATCAAAATCAATAGTCATATTCTTAATACTCAATTAAATTTGACCAGTAGTCCAATATTAGGTATATTTCTAGTAAACACATAAAATTTCTCATTATTCTCTTATCATCTTCTCTTTCATTTCGTATTATTTGTCTCTTTCTCGGTTTCTTTGTTGTAATTTAAATGTTTTTGTTTCTGTTTTCTTATTGTTTTTTGTTGTTGTTTTTCTTTTTTATTTTACTTTAAATTGTGTTTACACACAATGTATTTTTTGTTTAGTTTGATTTTGTACCACGATGATGCTTAAGCCAAGCAAAACCGGTCAGTCATAAAAAATAAATCAAACTATGTGGGCGACCGGTCGGTAGCTGAGTGGACAAACGCGTCGGATTCCCACCCGGGCGTCGTGCGTTCAATTCCTCTGTTGGCTAAGTCCTCCATCATTGCACAAGCAACATCTTCCGCTTCTTATGATGTCAGTAGGAGTTTTTCAAATATCGTCAGGTTATTCGTAACCTGGGAATGTTTGTATTTCTTTTAAGAAAAAAATAAATATTTGTATACGAGTATATATATATTTGTATATGTAAAGTTATTATTTCATTTTCATTAAATACGTCAAACCACAAAGTGATTGCTTTTTACGAAAATACAATTCTTAGAATGTTCATTAATTTCGTAATTTACGTAGGTATAACAAAGTTGGTACGAATCTACGTTAGTCGGAGTGTTACTGTACACAATACTAATTTAACTGTCGAGTTTGATGGTTTCTCTTGGAAATACGGTAGAAACCTTATTATTTGTCAACCCTTATTAGTTTCCTGACAGCCTCCATACGTATACAGGGATATGGGGGGGTGAAATCTCCGAAATAAGGCACTGTTATCGTATTATAAAACCACAGATTACGGTCAAGTCCGGGAACACCGGACAATTTGATCTTCTCCATTGATAGGAAGGTCAGAGAGCCGTAAGCCGACCTGCTAAACCCAAGAAAGGAGGCAAGGATATGATTCAAACATTTATGGCGGTTGTATATGTATAAACGTCTATGGTCGACAAATAATGGAAGCCTTCTGTGGTGGGAAATATACTGGATTGGTCCACGCCACTCACAACCGATTTCACCAATCAAAACTTTCCACGTTCACCTTGCAGAGTTGTAGATACTCTAAGTATCGCCCTGGTGAAAGACCATTCAGAATTGAAAAGTTGTTTGAATGGCTAACCGTGTTTGGTGAGCAGATCTGAACATTCCCCTACGCCTTCCCTACTACCTTTAACCTCACAAAATACCCCGATTGGGAATGCCATAGTCTAGTCATAGTAATCAGGAGGCAGGGAGCAGTTGGGACTCTTGTGCTAAAAGTCATTTGCGCACGCCGGGTTTGAACCCGCGACCTTTGGATTCGTGATCGAGCGTCTTACCATTCGACCACGGAGGCAGAGAGAATTTCATGCGAGTCGATGAGGGTAAGAAATAATGGTGTCAAGTCAGCAAAAATCTTTGGCTGTTGATCGTTCGGCAGGTAAGATGCTCGACTGGCAGTCGGAAGGCTATTTAAATCAAACGACAGTTTTTTAAAGATATTTCAAGCTTTTAAAACTACCAAGTCAAATCGTAATCGGTCATTCGTGAAAATGGTGCAGAATTTTTACAAATGAATGTCACCGACATGTCTAAAACACGAAGCAGCTTTAAGTATTATATAAAATCCTACAAAGTAACCTTTTCCTTCTTCTTACGGTCCTATCAAAGGGTGGACAATATCAAGTACACCTAAGGGCATGCACAGAGTTTTTGATTAGGTTAGTTAGTGAGAAAAATAGCGGATTTTTAATGGAGATGTCACTGATTTTGTAACGTTTTGTAAAAGCACTGCCTTAGACACTAAATAATATCCTGACACAAACGAGCCACTTGAACGCGCAACAACTCACAGCATACATA
The DNA here is from genome assembly GCA_022651775.1 of Drusus annulatus. Taxonomy (NCBI): domain Eukaryota; kingdom Metazoa; phylum Arthropoda; class Insecta; order Trichoptera; family Limnephilidae; genus Drusus; species Drusus annulatus. The sequence continues at coordinate 324,688 of JAGWCC010000253.1, read as the reverse complement.
TTTTGTGTAGTCTAGTGAACAAAGAATAATCTACTCCGACGTTGGCGGCCTTTGAGTATATGTAGTTCCTGCTTTTGACACGTTATAGTAGGACGGTCGGTGTGGCGCTCGCGGCGCTGCGATCAGCAAGGTTTTGCGCGTATTTTTGAAAGTATAGATTTATTTCTTGCAATTATTTCATATTATTTAATCCAATATTATACATATTTTCATGCGAGTATATCAGGGTAGGCAGTGCTTATTTGCCTTTATGGAGTGAGTACATCTATATTCAATGATTGTATGTGAATAATTAAAATATGTCAAATATTATTAATAAGGTCGATGTCAATTGCTGCCATTCCCTATTGATAGAGCTACTCGTGCTAAAGGATGCTCGAACGATGGAGTTGATGCTCTTTCCTTGAGACCAGCGACCCAGTTCCTAATGAGGGAAGCAAACCTGTGGATGCGGTCTTATAACAAGACAATTGTTTTTGTATATATGGAGTGCATATACAATAAGTGGTTCGAGGCCAATCTATATATGGAGTGCATATACAATACGTGGTTCGAGGCCAATCTATATATGGAGTGCATATACAATACGTGGTTCGAGGCCAATCTATATATGGAGTGCATATACAATACGTGGTTCGAGGCCAATCTATAAATGGAGTGCATATACAATACGTGGTTCGAGGCCAATCTATATATGGAGTGCATATACAATACGTGGTTCGAGGCCAATCTTGTCTGTCCGCAATCAACGGAACACGTGTTTATTATTTCACGCGGTTTACACCAGGGTCTGAGATTTTGATATTCTATTAGGCCACCACGCGGCGTGGCCCACGGCCTAGTGCTATGGCGGCGTGGCAGCGTGGCGGCTCGGGGCCATACGAGTGAGTGCTACGTATTCCGGTCACACCCCGTATCTCGTAAGACATTCTATATTCGCTACTTATTTTTCCCAATTTCGGGCCGGCATTCTTATGATTATCTTTATTTCAGGGCCGGAAATACGGCGGCCCAGCTTGCCTGGCATTGGTAATGAGAACCTACATGCGATTTTTTCGCGAAGTTTCTCGGTATGACCGGAAACGCGTGCTTCTGTAAATTACTTTGTAATTAACAAAGTTCGGCCGCGCGGCGTTCCTTACGAGGTGAGAAAACTCCGGTAAATCTCGCAATTTGCTTTTAAATAGTGGGAAACTCGGAGGGTGATAATTTACGATACTGACTTTCTCGTTTATTTGGCTCGACACTGTGCTAGGATTTAATTTAGAGCAACACATACTTTGATACTGAGACCAGATATCGCGGAAAGAGTACCTGCTTTATAAACGACAAAATATTTTTGAAATTAGAATTAACTTTAAAACATTAATGCTTATTTTTTTTAAATGTTTAAATAGTATCAATAGTTGACAACACAAATATGAAACAGAAAAAGCCAGAAAATTAAAAGACAATGGTCACAACTGAGACTCGAACTCGGATCCTCTACTCTATCCGGAATAACGCTTCAACTAATTCAGAAATTGGTACCTTATTAGAAACCGACATTTTCAATCGATCTCATACTTTTCACTGAAGATTATTGATATTATATTTTCAATTTTCAAGACACTATCTAGGTATTCAATATGGTCGGGCCAAATCGGAGAAAAATTGAAAAAAATATCAATAATTTTCAGTGAAAAGTATGGATCGATTGAAAATGTCGGTTTCTAATAAGGTCCCGATGACTGGATTGGTTAAAGCGTTACTCCCGGATATAGTAAAGGATCCGAGTTCGAGTCTCAGTTGTGACCATTGTCTTTTTATTTTCTGTTTTTTTTTCTGTTCCGTATTTGTGTTTTTGATTACTGATATAATTTTAGACTAAAAAAAAAAAATAGCGTCATAAAATTTGCACGCATTATTTTGTCTGTAAACGTCATTTCCATCGTGAGCCATGGAGTTATGAAATACAAATTTAACTTAAAAAAATAAGATAGCGACAACATTTTTGTACCCACCATTTTCCTCACTTGTTCAATGGGAAAAAAAAGATTTCGATACATTAGTGTTAAAATCAGGTAGTGAGTAGTAATTACATGTAAATTGTCAACATGCATAATTTTACTGTTAACCGTTTTATTGTTGACTTCTCTTTACTCTAGACATGTTTCTCATATTCCTGTTTGCAAAGCTGGCATCTGTAGCGGTTTATTACCTAAGATCTTGAAAATTCCTCGGGAAATGGAAACATGCAGTAAAATTGGGCTTTTCCATAGGCTTTATTTCAAGACCCATTTCATATATAGGCAAACGTAGATACTGAGACAGCGTTTCATTTACAACTCACCGCAGGAAAGCTAGCTATAATAAAATTTAATTTTCACAACACAAAATAGCTATATTTGACCAATAATGTGCTTTGTTATAAAATTACATTGACTTAGATAAAATCCATTTAGGGGGGCTTTATTTATTTAGAATTACTCTCACAGAGGTGACCATACACTTTGAGCAACCTAATGTATAAACATATATGTAAACATTGATATCATTCGCGTTTTTGATTAGGGTAGGCAGTATGGAAAAGAGCGGATTAATTTATAATATAGATAAGTACCAGCAGATGTCACTGATTGCTCTTGCATTTGTTCTGTAAAGGACTGCCTAGACACTAACAAATATATTAACACAAACGAGTCACTTGAACACGCACACAGCTCGCGGCATACATGCATACATATTTTGTGTGGTATAGTGAACATAAAATAATCTACTCTGACGTTGGCGGCATTTGGTTATATGTAGTTACTGATTTTGACACGTTATAGTAGGATGGTCAGTAGGGTGCTTGCGGTGCGGTGGTGTAATTAGCTGAACTTCGCATGTATTTTTGAAAGTGTAGATTAAAAAAAAAACAATAATTTCCAATTTAAGACAGCAGCGTAGGCAGTGCTTATGTGCATACATAGAGTGCACGCCTATCACTCTAAACAATGTAGGTCAAGTAAATAAAGTTGAGGATTTTCAAACGTCGATCAAATTTGATATCGTCACAATTCACAAATTAGCGCCATTTTATTTTTTCGACTTTTGAAAAGTTCCTACTAAACGACGATTCTAGGCCCGTTTCAGCTTTCTATCAAATTGCGATCAGCTGACAAGCATAACAGCACACCTTTATCATTGATTTATGAAATTTATTGCAAAAAAAAACTTGTGCTCTGGTGTAAACTTCCCAAAATGACGCTTCAGCCCTTTTGCCTTTCCGGCGACGATATGTAATAAGATACAGCCTGGGTATTAAGATTTGTATAGCGCCTTTGGGGTGATTTTCCACAAAAACGGCGCTACACAAATTATTCAAATATTATTATTATTATTAACTTCTGCTTATTAAATGGCCTCCACCTTAATCGCCAGTCTAAAAAAAACGTAAGAAAAAAAAATGTGCTGAAAAAATTAAAAGTCACGAAGAAAAAAAGGAGTCTTGTTTGTCATTTCGAGAATTGAAATGGAATTTTGATTTAAAGTATGGTGTTTTTGCAATATTTTCCCAGAAATATCTGAAATTTCCAAATTTGAAATAATATAAACAGAAGTTCCCTCGCTCTTTATGACTTGTGAAGTAAACAAAGATTTTTCCGAAAAGTCCTTGATTTTTTTGGATTTATGGGCTTTCTTATTTAAAATTTACAGTAAAAAGTTTGTTTTTTCGCTCCTGTTGGCGTCTGCGAGAGGAAAGTTTAACCTTCAAGTTGACAGTATCGCTGATTTACTGTTTAATACTCAACATTTAGAAATAGTCCGACTTAAATCCTTTACATCAGTTTTAGAAATTACAGTACGAAGTGAACACTATATATACGATATGAAATTATATACCTAAGTGCGAAAATTTCACAGTTTCGTGTTCATACGTTTTCATCTGGCGAAAGAACACCAAATACTTCCTAACCTTCCTCTTCCCCGTCTCTTCCCCATCCCACTACCTTCAACCTCAAAACATTCTTCAATTGGGGATGCCATAGTCTAACTGCCTCTAGACAGTCGGGAGCAGTTGGGATGCTATAAAAAAGAAAAAAAAAAAAGAGCCGAGGGTCACATTGCTTTGCCACAGACTATCATCGTACTGAATGGCAACAAACATATTTAAATAAAAACATCGACGAAGATTATTATTATTGAAATTTAAAAATGCGCAAGAGAGTTTAATCGAATAGACTTAGAAAATTCATCAAATTAGAAAGGAATTGTTTTAGAAACCACTCTCTCCTCTACTACGAGTATAATGATAATAAATTACCCAAGCCCAAGATTTTTGTGTCATTTGCCTTGACTGTTAAGTTGTTGTGAACGGAAGATGCTTGACATAATGGTTTATTGCTTGTATCAATTCAAAATAAAAACGTAATTTTGTTAAAGTTCTGCTAGGTAACTTTATAAAAGTGATATTATTATAATACTTCAAAAAGCTTAACACTTGACGTTTGCACGAAGCTTTTACCACAATCTTTAGAAACGAGTTCTTTTAGATTATTTTGCAGGCGGTCAGCGTATATTATTTCTTCTGAGTTTTCTAGTAAGGGCTAGAGGACTTTATCATAACATTTAGTCGATGGTCTGATCACTCGAGATTAAAAAAAAAAACGTAAGTTATGAAAGAATAATGGAGAACGTTTCACTTATCACTAGAATGAGAGTCACAAAGTTTTTTTATAATTATTTATTTTTGAGAAATTAACAAAAAATCAGCAATAAACATATTATTTGACCGGTCGGTTACTAAGTGGACAGACGCGTCGGATTCCTAAGATAAGTCTTCCATCATTGTACAAGCAACATCTTCCGCTTATTATGATAGACGTAGGAGTTTTTCAAATATTGTCAGGTTATTCGTAACGTTTTTTTTTTTAATTTTTGATAATTTTTTGTTTTTGTTTTTAAAATTTATTTAAACAAAAATTATTATTATTTTAATTAAAAAAAAAAAAACAATTTTTAGTTAAAAGTTCTGCTAGGTAATTATTTTTACGCGTGACAGCTGTTTCGCCTTCAAATTACCCTTTCCCTTTTCGGGCATTATCAAAAGTTTGATAATTATTGTTTTAATAAAATTAAGAAACCTAAAAGTTAAAATGGAGTTCTACAAAATAAAATTTAAAACCATACATAAAAAAAAAGTTTGTCATTCTTTTTAAAATTATATATATAATATATCGTAGCCGGAAAGGCAAAAGGGCTGAAGCGCCATTTTGGGAAGCTTACACCAGAGAGCTTTAAAGTTTTTTTGTTTGTTTTACAATTAAATTAATGAGTCTTCAGTAGCTGGTTGGATTTTGAAAAAAAAGTAAACTCAGGTCTCTTAGTGCACTCATTGAAACAAAAGCTTAAAAAATGCATCAATTTATTTACAAAAACTAGACAATGAATCCGCTCGGCCGCTTGGCGGTTTTTTCTACGATTCAGTTATCAAGAGCGTCTTTTACCGGGCGTATTATTTCTGTGCTGAAATAACATTATTCCCCATTATTATTTTTCTGATCGGGCAATACAAGATGGGCTATGAGTACGTGGGTAAATGGAATGATCTCCTGGGAAAAAAATGACGCGTGCTCTTAAAATGAAGATAGTGCTAAAGGCGTTAAGTTAGGTTACAAGCTCAGAGCAATAATATACAAGGACGGAGAGCTTGTGTAGTCAGGATTGATGATTTTTTTTCCTGATTTGGGCGTGGCTAGGACTAGGGCTAGGGTATTTATATATCCATTCATAGCACATGTCGACATAATATTTTTGTTTATTTGTAAAACCACTTTTTCACAGTATTGTTCTAAATAAAAAATATAGGATATAACCTAAGAAACCGTTGAGTTATGTCCTGTTATGTTGCGTAGTGGACGGAGTCGCCGGAGACGCGGGAGACGGAAAACACGCTTACATACCGAATAGTGGTGCTATATTATGTGAGAATTTGTCTTGCCTCTTTCTTTCTCACGGTGTACGACGTAAAAACCCGGAGAAAGTGATTTATCGTAAATTTGTATGGGTTGGGTAAAAATATGTAGCTCTCTCTCCATATATATTGTTGCTCTGAAGTTATAAGTAAATACCGTATAAGAGTTCCAACTGCTCCCAACCGTCTGGAGCCACGGAGACTATGGTTTTATATATTATGTTTTTATATATATATATATATATATAAAAACATACCCCAAACAGGGTATGTTTGTAAGGTTGAAGGTAGTAAAGAGGGGAAGGAGATGAGGAAGAGAAAGGTTGAGAAGTACCTGGCTATTCAGATTTGGTCACCGAATACGGGTAAAGCCATTTTAATCAAAGTTACAAGTACTTTTTATTATTTTATATGAATTAAATGTGTTATGACACGTATTAATTGAGAAAAGTTATTAGCGCACGTTGGGTTTGAATCCGCAACCTTTCGATTCGTAGTCGAGCGTCTTACCACTCGACCATGGAGGCCGTCATAGGAGTAGGAACCTTTTTTTCGTGGAAATAAATGAAGACGTTTAATTCTCAGACCGTAGTCAATTTTGTCAGATGTAAATAAATCTGTCTGTAAAAATATATCAAGGATTGTTTTTTGGTAAATTTATGAAAACCGTAAAAGTCTGCGGAAAAAAATGCCCGAATAATTTATTTTTGTCATCATCAGATGGACACACGTCGGCAGTCAGCAAGTCTGCAGTGGTGTGAGTTTAACGGTCTCTATTATTATATCAGGGTCTATCAAAATGCATTCAAAATATGATTGTCAAGAAAAATAATTGATGAACTTGGGTTATTTTTCAAATCAGTTAACACCCAACACTTGTTTAATTTAAATGGCGCTTTACAAAACGTAAAAGCTGTGAGTAAATTTACTGTAACACTATCTAAATAACTGAAGCTGTAGCTAAACTTACCTAATTGCTATTATTAACATATTATTAATTTACATTTGTCGCGGGCTGTAAGAGGTTTCAAACTTTTTGTTTAGCAGTATATTGAGGATCACAGCGTAAAAAAATCTTATTATCCTGGTGAGTTTAGATGCTAACGGGTTAGCCTAGCTTTGTAAACGAGGGCAATTCTGTTATTTATGAAAATAATTTTCTGAAAAGATTAGTTTTGAGTTTAGCTCTGAACTTTGTCGAGTCTTTTATTTTTCTAAGATCATGTGCACTTACATACTTACTCCCTAGATTCTATATATATATTTTTATAGTGAATACTGCACAAGAGTCCCAACTGCTCCCAACCGTCTAGAGCCAGTGAGACTATGGCATCCCCAATTGGGGTGTGTTGTTTGCTAGTTTGTTTTTTTATTTAGATGTATGCAAATAATTTTTTTTCACACATCTAGTAAGAGAAATCATTTTTACATTTCACAATTATAGAACAAAGCATATAAGGTTCCTTTACAGCAGATATAAATTGAAATCTTAGTAATTTTAAGAATTATAGGTTTTTTTTAACATATTCAGCACAAATCCTACGAAAAGTGCCAAGGCTTGAGGCTTCTTTTAAGGCATTTGGAAGACTATTAAAAAGTTTTTGGCCTTTATAAAACACGCTGTTTTGAGTACACACAGGTTTCGTTTTGGAAAGCCTAAAATCATGACAACTTCTTGTAGGATAATTGTGAATATTTACATTATATCTAATATTATTTAGCAGATATTTAGGGAGCATGTTATTTTTAAACTTGTAAATCATCGTTAAAGTATTTTGTATTATATGTTGTTTAGGTGTCATCATATTTAAATTTCGTAACATAATTTTAACTCTATTGAAAATATTACATTTATTGTATTGTGAGGCTGAAGGTAGTGGAAAGGGGATGAAGATGGTGAAGAGGAAGGTTGAAAAGTACCTGGCTAATCATATCTGGTCACCAAACACTGGTAAAGCCATCTCAAGCAAGGTTTAGATTCTGAATGGTGGTCTTTCACCAGGGCGATACTTAAAGTATCTTCCACTCTGGAACGTGCCGCAAATATACTTTATATTATTTTATATGAACTAAAGTAATTTGTTATGACACATATTAATTAATTAAAAGTGTTATTGGCGCACGCCAGGTTTGAACCGCGACCTTTGGAAAATATAATACAATACCTATGTCCTTCATAATGTTAGACCCCCGCATTGTGGCCTTGACGAGAAATGAAGCGGATTCAATTCCCGCGGGGATTGTGGCCATGATGAATTGGTAAAATTTCACAGAATTTTTTTGTAATATTCCGTACACTTTTTCATTATACGGCGCATTATTATTGTTGTTTGAGAGTAAATATAACGAGGTAAGTTAACCACCTTCCATTTTGTTTTCGATTGGAAAAAAAATATTTTTCCAAACGATATTTTTGCAGCGTTGTTTGTTCAATACATTTTAAAACAAGTTTTTTTCCAGGAATAATAAAGTCAATTTGTAGTTTTAAGATATTAAATTTCGTAACCGGCCTCCCCCACATTTCCTCCCTAATATATCTAACGCTTCTAGACGGAATTTAAAAAAAGTATTTCTTTGCACCTGACAACGCATTAAAGAATTGTTATGCTTCGTTTTTACATTATTTAATATTATTTTAATATTACTATTGGCATATCAAATAGTTTTTTTAAACTATACGAAGCCTGTTCAAAAGAAAAGGTGAATTTTGAATTTTCGCGGGCTGTGTACATTCGATTATCGATTTTTTTTTGTTATGTTGGTACACATATGTTTATCATATGTTAACATTATCAGCCATTTTGGATTAGTGGTTTGTTTTTGACAACTGGAAAGGTAAGTCACGTTTTTGTGTGTTATTCGATTTTTTACTTTTGAAAAAATATTTATTATCATTATTACTATGTATTATTATCAATTATGGAAGATATTGCATTGCACTACTCCTGCATACTTCTGAAATAAAATTTTATTGTTATTATTATAAAATTTTTTGAATATTTTACAATCCAGCTAAAGAAAAACGTAAAAATAAAAATAGGGTTGTAAATGTCTGGAGATAGATTTAATTTTAGGTGTTTTACAGTAGTAGTAGTAGTAGTAGTAAGAATAATGGGACGACCTATTTTAATAATCCAAAGTTTTATTTCACATTTAAATTTAGTCAGTTTTGTCTAATCGTAGCTGGTAGTTTATTGTATAGTTTGCATGTTTTTAAAGACTGTATTCTTTAGTTCAAACATTGAGCAATAATTACTATACTTGAATAAAAAAATTAAAGCAGGTATTTAATTTCTATTTTCTGAACATAAATTCCCAATAAAATTCCTACCTATTTAATAAACTTTTCTTTATAGTAAATCATAAAATTTCAAACTTTATAAAGCTATGAGAAATGCTGAACAAATAATATTTCTTATCTTTATAAAACTTTGAAATTAGTATTTCAAAGGTTCATTGCTCATGATGAAAATGAAGCTGCGAGCTAAAGAGTTGAGTTTCACTCGTAATTCAAACAGAAGATGCAAAACAAATTTCTGTCACCAAAGCACGGAGAGCTTTTATGAGTACTTACAGTAAAGTTAGTATTAATTACTGTATTATATTAGATAATAACACAGTATGTATTTGTGCTAAGTAGACCGATTTGTTTCATGAATTAGCATTAGTACACCTGGTATCCGCCCGCCGCCCCCCTTAACTCCCCACCCCCGGATCTTTATTAGAATCCGGATAGTGTAATTGTTCACAGGACAAGGATTAAATTCGCCCTATCGTAGTTTTTGTCACACGCAATAATATATCGACTCCGTTATGACTAATGCAAATAATTATCTAGTAAGAGTGAAAGTTTTCTATAAGGACAGAGAATAGCCCTGCCGCTGAGAGCTTCGTTGTGACCTTTCCGTCTGTTACAAATTCAGAGCAATAATATACCAGGAGGAATAGCTTTGCGAAATAGTGTTGTCAGGATTGTTGATTTTTTCCTGACTCGGGTGTGGCTAGGGTTTTCATGGACACACTTTTTTACATACATTCATAGCACATGTCGACATAATGTTTTGTTTATTTGTATAACCACCTTTTCACAGTATTGTTTTCAACAAAAATGTAGGATATAACCTTAAAATCCGTTGAGTTATGTCGCATAACAAAACGTAGTGTGCGGAGTCACCGGAGACGCGGGTGACGGAAAACATGCTTACATACCTAAAAGTGGTGCGATATTATGTGACGTCTTGTCTTGTCTCTTTCTCTCTCACGGTTTATGATGTAAAAACCCGGAGAACGTGAATTATCGTAAATTTTTATAGGTTGGATAAAAACATTAAGGTCTCTATCCATATATTTTATTACTCTAAGGTTACAACCTTAGAGTATACAAGAAATAGCCAAAGCCAAGGCAGTGAAGTCAGTTTTGGACTTGTTTTTGATGATTTTAACATGACTCGGCGCAAATGGGCGTGGCTAAGACTAAGGATATGGTATTAATACATCCATTTATATCACATATCGACATAATGTGTTTGTGTGTTCGTATAGCCACTTTTTCACAGTATTTTTATCAACAAAAATATAACATCTAACCTAAAAAAACGTTTAGTTGTGTCAAGTTTAGTGGCAAAATAAAAAATGTGGGCGGAGTCCCGCCGTTAACCAGCGAAAATAGCCAGCTTAAGATCATTACGACAGTATATAGAAGCGGTCCAAGAAATTTGTTGTCTCTTTCTTTCTCATGGTGTACGATGTAAAAACTCGGAAAAAGTGATTTATTACAATTTCGGATGGGTTGGGTAAAACAAATTAGCTATCCCTCCATATATTGTTACTTCAAGGTTACAACGGCCTTTATGAGGAAGTGAGAGAGGTTACAAGTTACAAGGGGACTATCCTGAAAGTTTCAGTGCTGTGTCCTCTTTCCATCTCAGATTAATAGGTTGTATGTACCAAAACAAAGGTCAGATATACAAAAAAACCATACGTTATAAAGGGTAAATGCTATACCGCATACAAGTTCCAACGGTGCTTAGCCAGTGGAACTATGGCAACCTCATTATCAAAAATATTCTAGGTCTGTAAAAAGGGGAAAATGAGAAGGAGAAGGTATGTTGAAAAATACCTGACTATTCAGACTTGGTCAATAAACATAGTTGAATAAGTTTCAAGCTACTTGATACGGAGATTATCTTCCACTCTAAGGTTGGAGTGTTTCAAGCTTTCACATTGTGACATCATCACAACTCAATGATTAGCGCCATTTTGTTTTTTTTTCTTACATTTGACCGGCCTCTTTTAAACGTTCACGGTCGGTCCGTTTCAGTTTTTGAACAAATCGTGATCAACTGAGAAGAAAAACGGTCATGTTGTTGTTTTTTAGGTGGTCATAATTTATTCAAAAGCTTAAGCGGGTCTAGAATCGTGGTTTGACGGGGAAATTTAAATTGTGACTTACCAACTTAAAACGAGTTGTAAATATTTGGATTGGAAAGAAAGATAGAGAACCTAACCTAACCTAAAACGAGTAATAAATACGCAGATTAGAATGAAAGACAAATAACCTAACCTAACCTAACCTAACCCAACCTAACCTAACCTAACCCAACCTAAAACGTTTTGTAAATATGCGGATTATAATTTTTTTAAATTCTGTACGTGACATATCTTTATATATATAAATTGTTAAAATTTCTTACGTTATGTTTTGAACCCGCAACCTTTGGTGTCAAAGTCAAGGTGGCTACCGCTCTGCCGGAGAGATGGTCTTACTTTCACCGATTGTACTTAAGGACTTATGTACAATCGATAAAATGTAAAACAAAATAAACTCACTATTTGACATTTCTTTCTTGAAACATTGAGTGTCTTTCTGAACGTCCCTTCGCAAAAGTTACAGCTTTCGCGAGGAAACTTTGTCACTCTGAATTCAATTTAGGGAGGATTTTTTCTTGATCTTTCCACAATGGCTGCGCGGATTGGTTGGAAGTCACCAGGGTTGAAATGAAGCGAGACGAATACACGGTAAAAGTTTCAATGTCATTAAATCTCTGGTCTTAGCCCACACTAAGGAAAAAGAATTTTTTGTTTTTGTTTTTTAACATTTTCTTCATAAAATAAACAAATAAATGAACACTCAAGAGAAATATTATTTGTTATTTTTCTTCAAAATAGTGCTAGAAAAAATCCAATCATTATTTATAGTTGCTAAAATGGTAAGTAGACTGCAGTGGTTGTCTACCACGTATGCCAGTATACAATTATTTGATTTTACGCAGTGACGGCTCGTAACTTTTTATTGTACTGGAAAAAAAAACGGCATTATTGGTGATGTTGTAGCCAAAAATGGTTGTATTTTTTTTTTAATTCTGTTTTTTTGTATGAAGATTATCAGCAAACCTGAAAAATCCTGAAAATTTTCATACTTAAGCTAACCAACTAACCACCACACCGTTTCACCGCAGGGGTAGACAGAGAGGACGCACCGCCATATAACTCTGTCTTGGCACACACTCCTTGCTTCATTTACATTCATACATCGTCTCATACATACTCTTCTGATATTCTGACTCTTCACATGACCCGATTCAAGTATTTGATTTACTTGATCGTGCTATGTCTTTCTCATACTTATAAAATAATAATAAAAAATGAAAAAATGTTTTAAGCTAAAACAACATTATGACGTCGTATTTTTCAATATCAGCACTCTTGTACACTAAAAAGTCACGAGCTGCCACTGATTGTACGTATGTGTGAAGACGTAGTTTTATTGATTTATGTTTTTTATCCTTTCTCAAAATATCATCGCCGTACAGTGACGGTCAGTAAAATACAAACAAATCCAATATTTAACCAAAATAGAATGATACCTTTTCGTCATATCGTCGATAAGTGAGTGTTTTGCAAGAAAAAAACGTGGGCCCACATTGTTAATACAAGCTTTAAAAGGTAGGCACCGAAGTCAACATTTTTCTAATAAAACAAAACCCACATTATATAATGGCGCTTCCCTAACGTGCTCGCGCGAAAATCAACAATTTACATATTCCTCGCAAGATTCCGGTGTGATTTTTAAAGAAATTATCTCGGCAGCCCACTTTCCCAATATGGCGACTGCTTCCCGCCGTCTCTGCGCGGGCTTCGTTCGCTTTCGCCAGCATTACTCCGGCTCCAATAACACGGCGGAACGTGACGTTTGCCGCGGAGGAAGAAATCTCATTTCTTTCGCATTTACCCACTTATCGCCGGAAACACAGCGCGGGATAGCAGAACGCAGCCGAGTTGATGTTCCCAAATCCTATTGGCGGGCTTTGCGCGGCTCAGGACGGGATTGGATGAAATTACGACCAATAAATTGCGATCGCGACGCGCCACTTTTATATTTCTAAATTTGAATTAATTTAAATCTGGGATCATGCCGGGTTAAGTAGGTACACGACTTCCTAGAATTTCGCTGTGGAAAAAAATCTCTAGAGAAAACATGCCAATTGCGTAAGATTTTGGGGAGCTTAAGAAAAGCGTTCAGCAATAAAGCAGGATGTAATAAAGCCAAAGCTTTTCGCGGAATTTGCGTAATAATGATTTTTATTCTATTAAAAACTGAGGAGTATAATGTTGCCTTAATCTTAACGTAATACTGAGAACTGAAAAAAAAAACAATTACAAATTTGAAATTTTTCTAATTATTTTTTATCACCAGGATTATTATTTTTTTATTTTCATAACAGTAAATGTGAGAAAAAAATATGAAAATTTTATAAAGTGCCCAAGACACGAATGTAAGAGAATATTTCGATTAGCTTAGAACTTTAGAACAAATTAAACATTCGTCACCGGAAAGGCAAAAAGGCTGAAACGCCATTTTGAAAGCTTACACCAGATCACTTTAAGTTTTTTTTCTCAATAAAATTCATAAGCCTTCAAGTACCTGGTTGGATTTTGAAAAAAAAATGTTAACTCAATGCTTTTACTGAGTTACCTGAAGCGACAAAAAGATAAAAAAAGTCCCAAGCTTTTGTCGTTTGAGTCAAGCTTTCTTCCAAATGGTAAATATATTTTAGATGGCTGAAGGGCCACAAGTTTTCAGAATCAAAAGAGAGTCAAAGCATTCGTGGCGCTTTCGCAGCTGCCTGACGTGTTTTAGTCTTTCTTGTTATTTTTCGCCAAATAAGTAGGATGTTTTACAAATTACTTCTTTAAAATTACACGAAAATTACCGTTGTTGTGTATAGGTTAAGTGAATAAACTCTAAATAATTTTAAAGTGACTAGTTTCGACGTAATTTCGATTTTCAAGAAAATATTTTTATCTTTAAATATCAGTGTTTTAAATGCAGTGCCATAGCCCAGAATGGTCACTTGCTTTGACCCTTGTCCAGATGTGTCCCTTCGACCGCCGGCCCGGGAACCGGCAGGGGGGGCGGGGGAGTGCCGATCTCGACTGACTGTTCCCGAACGCGAGCGAACCAGGCATCCAACAAATCACCCAAGTGACACCCTTACGACAGCCAGATGACATTTGCCCACGTTGGTCTAAATCTGTTGGGGCGGCCGCATTCCATCTTAGATAAACATTACAATTTAACAAGATCTGTACAGCGACCTTGAGGTGATTTTTCACAAAAACGGCGCCAAAAAAATCATCAAAATATTATTATTATTATTCGACGCAGACAAAAAAACTGCATTTTAAGCTAATTTTTGACCAAGTGTCGCTTAAACCCTTTTGCCTTTCCAGTGACGATATATATATGTCGCGAATCAATGATTAGCGCATTATGATTTTTTCACCGTTATCACCGATTATCGGCCCGTTTCAGAATGTAATATTCATTAAGACCGATGAAGTCACGGAAATCTCTGTTATCTCTGGGTCACGATAGAACTCTTTGCAGTTTTGCTGGATCTTATCATCACATTGAAAAGAATCACTTTCGTGAGTCACGGAGCAAGGGGGTAGTTTTTGAGTATCTCAGTTTTTGGATTAAAATACTATTTGATGGAAATCAAGCTCCGATGAAAATTTTAAGGAATTTTGTTTGGTTTATCACTGTCCTCAGCCGTGAAATTGATTTATTGAATATATCATGCTATTGCATTAGTACCATTTACTGTCTGCAGCCAGCGGTACTATAATACACCCAATCAGGGAATTTTCAGAGATGGTAGAAATCGGTGAGGTGTAGAAGTTTAGCGTATTAATTTGTGCTATTTGAGCAAGCGAATGGAAGAAGAAGACTTGGTACAATTAAGATAATCAAATATTTGGTCGAGTCCACAGTCAATATAATAGAAGAGTATGTACTAAACGGTGCATGGGTGTGAATGAAGAAATAAGTCGGGAGCGTTTGAAGAAGACATGGCACGGTTGAATAAACCAAAGATTCAAGTCGGGTCGAGTTTTTTTAATTATTTATTTTTATAGTAAATACCGCAAAAGAGTCCAACTGCTCCCAACCGTCTAGAGCCGGTGAGACTATACCATCCCCAATATGAGTATGTTGCGAGGCTGAAGGTAGTAAGGAAAGGAAGGAGATGGGGAAGAGGAAGGTTGGTAAGTACCTGGCTATTCAGATCTTGTCACCAAACACGGATAAAGGCATTTCAAAAACGTTTCGATTCTGAATGGTGGTCTTTCACCAGGGCGATATTTAGAGTATCTACCAATCAGTATAGCTGAAAAGTATTGAAGAATTTGATTGTGAATGAAGTAACGTTGTGTTGTGGTCGATCCTCTTTACTTACTCCTAGTTAGTAAGTTAGTTTTTTTTTTATTCATCTTCTTTTTTCACTTTAATTTCCTGCATTGTGTAGGTATGCACAGTAGGAAAATGTCTTAGTAAAACCAACTCCTCCTCGAGAGTGAAACACTTGAACAATGAGGAGTACATAACTCGGCGAATTATTGTTCTCCTCGGCAAAGTTTAATAATACGTACATAAGACTAGCAAAATAACTAAAAGCACACCGACAATGACGCAGCAGCACAAATACACGGAGTTACTAATGTTACGGGTGAAGTTAACGATATTTCTTGTCGAGAATTTCAGTACAAATTCGTGCATTGTTCAAACTTCAGTAATAACTTGTGTTGCAATATGTTTGAAGCACAGGGTATTAACTACAACGGCTTTAAAAAATAATTAAGTGTTTAAAAAAAACTCGTCAGATTTGACATTTATTTGTCACAATTCAACGATTAACGCCATTTTGTTTTCATCTATTAACTAGCATATCAAAACGTGTGGGCGGAGTCAACGAAGACGCGGGACGCGAAGAACATTCTTACAATACTTTAAGGCGGTGTGATAATTTAGGAAATTTTGCTGTCTCTTTCTTTCTTATGGTGGGCGACCTTAAAAACCGGAGAAAGTGATTTATCCCAAGTTTGTATAGGTTGGTTACAAATAATAAGCTCTCTCTCTATATCCAAGGTATAGAGCCAGTGAGGTTAGGGCATCCCATATTGGGGTATGTTGCAGTGGCGGCTGGTGACTTTTTGTTTTGATAGGGTTAAGATTGAAAAAAAACGTCACGATTTATGTGGTAATAGGCGAAAACGATATTTTTAAATTCAATTTTTTTGTATTAAGATTTTCAGCAAGCCGTGCATGGCACCACCAAATCTGAAAATCTCCATACAAAAAAATTGAAGTTTGAAAATTAAAAAACGTTTTCGGCTACAAAAATATTAAGAACGTCGTATCATTCAATCACGCACTCTAGCAAACAAAAAAATCACTAGCCGCCATTGGTATTTTGTGAGGTTGAATGTAGTGGGAATGGGAAGAAGATGGGGAAGAGGAAGGTTGGGAAGTACCTGAATATTCAGATCTAGTTACCAAACACGGCTAAAGCCATTAAGGGCAACTTTTGAACTGTGGTCTTTCACCAGGGTAACACTTGCAACAAGTATATTATATATATTATTTGAATGTGTTATGACACATATTAATTTAATAAACGTGTTTACGCACGCCGGGTTTGAACCCGCGATTCGTAGTCGAGCGTCTTACCACTCTCCCGCGCAGGTCGCCATGGAGACACAAATGTAAGAGAAATTACTTGATGAAAGAAATACTACTACAATATTTTAATGGTCTCCGTTAAACGTCGTTTTTAGATCGGTTTCAGCCTTTGAAAAAATTGTGATCTGCTGAAAAGAATAACAATATGACCGTCATGCTTTTCAGCTGATCACAATTTGTTCAAAAGCTGAAACTGACCGACAATCAACGTTTAACGGGAACCGGTTAAATGTTAAAAAAATGGCGTTGATCATAGATTGGTGACGATGTCGAATGTGACAAAACTCTGAAACAAACCACACTTAAGTTGGTGAATATCTTGGAGTAAAAATATAGACGGCTATATATTTTTACCCAACCTATACAAATTGACGATAAACACTTTCTCCGGGTTTTTACGTCGTAAACCGTGAGAGAGAAAGAGACAAGAAAAGTTGTCACATAATATTGCACCACTTTTTTGGTATGTAAGTATGTTTTCCGTTTCCCGCGTCTCCGGCGACTCCGCCCACTACGTATTGTTATGTGACATAACTCAACGGTTTTTGAGGTTATGTTCTATATGAAAGCGGTAAACTCTAATTATTGCGCAACTTCTAATGCTATGGAATAAACAATAATCGTCCGAATCTCGGCCGCAACAGACCATTTTGACAGAATAAGAGGAAATTGTGGTATTCTGGGTAAATACAAAATAAAGTAATAACATTTATCGGATCTTAATACATAGATCCGATTTCTACTGTCATATATTCCAAATGATAATTGTTTATACTCGCATTACATAATATCCTATATACACACAAACACATATTTTTTATGAGGGTGCATCTTTGTAATGAGAATTTAGATTTAAAAATTATAATGAAAATGTAATATTAAATTGGTATTAGACCAAAGATTTTATTTTATTTTTGTCCCTTCCAGTAAACTCATAAAATTTCTCATTATTCTAATCACCTTCTCAGTTGATATTTTGTCTCTTTCAATTCACATTATCTGTCTCTTTTTCTCTGTTCCTTTGTTATAATTTAAATGTTATTCTTTTGTTTTCTCACTGTTCTCTTATTTTATTTTTTATTGTGTTCTCCCTCTGCGTGTATGAGTATATAACCACACACTATGTATTTTTTGTTTTGTTTAATGTTGTACCTTGATGATGCTTAGGATAAACGAAACCAGTCGGTCATAAAAATTGAAATGAAATCTGTGGTCTTGTACAAAGATATTATTTCATTTTCATTAAATATGTCACACCACAAAGTGATTGCTTCTTACGAAAATACAACAATTATTTATTAGTATTAAACTTTACTATTTAATGTACTATTTACTATTTACCATACACCTTAAAACGAATTACATATTTCATTATTTGAACCTAATTACAAGTTTGATGATTTATTTAATTCTCTGCATGGAATTTATGTCAGACGAAAAATAAATCTCAAAAACGTACAGTTTACTAGAGGATTTTATTTCCGAATAGTTTACACCGAACAATCGTACCCCTAGAACTCTACACTATCGGATGATGTTTCTACGAATCAGCGGCTGGTGTTTCCCCTAGTGTTTTCCCATTCTCCCTATCACAATCCACACTTGGTTTTTGCTCTGGGAAAATTAAATTCTCTGTGCTTTCATCAAACCGCCTGTAAATATTGCATACCTACTTTTGTTTCAGTCGTCTTATCATTTCGCCAATGCTGGTGACAAACACATTTTATGGTGAATATAAAAAATAGTGTTCTTTCGAGGTAAGATATGATAACATGAGATTATAATTCAGTTTATTTATTCAAATAAAAATGTTATTGAAATCTGTGAATACACGATTTTCTACATACAGTGGAAAGTCTCATAACGAGACTTATTCGTTAAAGAATCTTACTCGTTAAACTAAACAATGTTCCCATTTAAATAATGTATAATACGATAGTGCGTTCCGTGCCAAAAAAATACGCTTTTCGATTTTTAACGTTTTTTCAAATAAAATTACATACTCATAATTTTGCTACTAATAATAACTTAGAATGGGATTTCGATTTGAAAATAATCTATTATTTACGAATTTATGACAAATGATTCATTTTTTTTTACTGTGATACAGCACTTGATACATTTGTAGAACGCATAGCCACCTCCTTATTAGGGTGATGCTTCTCAATGTACGATGCAACAATTTCCCATGCTTTTGGCATTTCTCTTATTGCGCCAGAAGGTTGTTGCTCTACCACTTCTTCCTCCCCCACTAACACATTCTATTCCATAACTTTTTGCTGTTAAACACAATGCAACTTCATAATCTCTTCAGTGTCTGTCAGCTCTTGACTGTGGCTCTTCTCAAAGCTCATTAATATCGTTGTTATCCACCTCTAATCCCGTGAAGATAGGATTTCTCCTTTCTGCGTCACTCGTTATGCGAAATGTCACTCGTTAAGGGTACATTTTTTCTAAAAATCTGTTTTGCTCGTTATGCGAATTACTCGTTATCATAGGTGCTCGTTATGAGAATTTCCACTATATACTTTTGAATCAGTTTCCTTTTTTCGTCAAGAGGTCTTAGCATTTCGTCAATTCTGGTGACAAACACATTTAAAAGTGAATACAAAAAGTGTTATTTTGAGGTAAGATATGATAAAATGAGATAGTAATTCAATTTATTTATTCAAATATAAATGTCATTTGAATCTGTGAAAACAGGATTTTCTACATATCTCACTTTGTAAAAGCGTTATACGAAGATTGCTTTTATCATAAAAACATGGCTTTTTACGTGTTTTTATTCCAACACACAGTGAGTAACGAAATAATGGTTCCCCATTTTCCGAAATGGCGACAGAATTGAAAAACCGCCCTGGAAAACTCATCTCGGTAGAAGATTTATTGCATGTCACGTCTCTGTTGACACACCGAGCCAATTTAGAAGAACCGTGTGCAGCACGTATTTGTTTAATCAGAATTGAAGCTTTTTATTCTCGCCCCGTCTGGAGGCATCCCGGCCAAAGCTCACCTTAATGGAGACACGAAGAAAACAAATTAGCCGGACACGGGGCTGGTAATTGGTTTGCTGACACTGTTCGGGTGTTCGGGTGCCGGGTGTCCGGGCGTCTGAGTTTTTTCGGAGGATTTTTGCTGATGCGGAAAAGAGGGGTAATTTTAAGTGCCACGAAGATTACGCGCACGTGCATTTAAGTCGAGAGTAAAAGATGCTGTTCAATAAAATTAAATTTTATTGTAACGCTTTTTTGCTGAGGTTATCAGAATTATTCTATTCAAAGACGTGAAAGACACTTCTCAACCTTCCGTTTCCCCATCTCTTTCCCCTCTCCACTACCTTAAGCCTTACAACATACCCCAATTGGGGATGCGATAGTCTTACTGGCTCTAGACGGTTAGGAGCAGTTGGGACTCTCGTGGGGTATTCATTATAAAAATCAACTTCCAAAAAAGTTGTTTCACGAACTTTAAAGCTTAAATTAGATGTTTTTTTGCATGACAAAGCTATAAGCTTCTTGGTTCTGACCCAGAGTACAAATCCAAGAAGTTAGAAAAGTACAATATGTATTAAACAAAAAATTGGATATTAAATAAAAAAATACATATTTTGATGAGTTAGTAACTTGTCGCAAAGTAAAATATAGTTAAATTTTTACACCGGTAAGGGACCACCACTCAGAATCAAAACCTCACTAATATGGCCTTAGTTATACTTCTTAAATAAATTTGAATAGTCAGGTACTGCACAACCATCTTCTATCTCCCTTTCACCCCCCTCCACTATCTTTAGCATCACAAAAAAAATCCTAAACTGTCCGATAAGGTAAAACTTTTGTGGTAATGAACCTTATAATTTAAGGAACAAACCTTCTCACTAAGAATAAGCCCTTGTTGAAATGAAAGTCCTTTATCATTTAAATAAGTCTTTTTATTTGGTAAATCCTACAAGAAATCTGTCACTTTCGTAAGATTCAGTGATCCTGATTCATGATTACGAATTCAAAATTACTAAAACATTATCCCGTGCACATTTCACCCTCATAAAAAGGAAGATATAAATAATGTTTTTTATCTTCTGTCCCTCCCAAAGCCTTCGTTTGAGATGTCACCGGGAGGTCCCGGAGGAGAGGAAGCTTAGAGTGTCATCCTTCTATCCTTCTGTTTGACGCGTAGATAAAATGAAAATTTCGCTTTGACTTTTATGATTTGGGAATTAAAGGTAATCCCGGCTACGATGAGATGGATGCAGATTTATAAAGAGGGAAGGTTAATGTTTGAGGCAAAACGTTTTTTTTTGTCAGCCTAAAATTTAACAATTACAGTGAATCTTGGTTATAACACGTATGCTTAAAACGAGAATACGGCTGTAACGATCGAACAATAGCTACGAGAGGGCAGTTTATATAATTACCTCGCAGAAGACATACCAAAGAAAGAAGGATAGGTGTATAGAAAACAAAATTATTCCTTTTGAAATCAGGGGAATAAAATGATTAAATTTCGTATTGCAATGTACTTTTTAGGTATTTTAGGTAAAGAAAACTGTTATTTTATTTCATAACACAAAAAATCAAAAATTCCCTGTGATTTAATTATATTTAATATAACTATGCATTTTTATACAAAAAATTAAATGGCTAAACGGAGTATTGCCTCACGGAAACACCAAATAAAATTTGGTGCCAACTTGAATATTTACAATCATTTGTATCATATAAAAAAACTTTCCAAAATATCATAAAAAAAGGTATTGTTTTTACGTGAATATCGCACAAGAGTCTCAACTGCTCCCAACGGTCTAGAGCCAGTGAGACTATGGCATCCCCAATAGGGGTATGTTGTGAAGCTGAAAGTAGTGGGGAGGGGAAGGAGATGAGGAAGGGGAAGGTTCGAAAGTACCTAGCTATTCAGATATGATCACCAAATACGGCTAAAGCCATTTCAAGCAATGTTTTGATTCTGAATGGTGGTCTTTCACCTGGGCAATACTTAGAGTATCTACCACTCTGGAACGTGCCGTAAATATACTATATTTTATTTTATATCAATTAAATGTTTTATGAAATATATTAATCAAATAAAAAATATTCGCGCCCGCCGGGTTCGAACCCGCGACCTCTATATATGGGTATAATTTTAGAGAAAAGTTTTTTTTTACATTTATTCGAAAAGTTTGGCTGTCTGTCTTTTTTATAAAATTAAAAGTTAAGTTTTTTTTCCATTTCACTGTATAATTTTTGTTTATGAGGTCGAAGAATATGTTTCAAACTAGCTATAAGTTAACAATGCATCTGTGGTATTATTGTGTTCGGGTCAACTCTAGTTGGGATACATTAAAATGTTGAGAGGGTCATTAAAATAAACATCTCAAATAATATTTATTTGAAACACTTCGACTTCGGATTTGCAGATAAATCTCCTTGTGTTTGTGGTGTTCAGATTGACGCCGGTTTAGAACTATTGTAACTTGTTGCTATTGGAACCTTATTATATATGTGTATTATTAAAATCACTAAGACCTGGTTTTTCAACACCCAGTTTGAATTATGCTAAGCATAAGAATAACTAACTGAGCTTTGACATATTACGTGGCGATGATGTCTTTTTATGACATATTTCTCTAACAGTGTATAGAAGAGCTGATTGTTAACTTGTTTGTCGTCAGATGACAAGGTGTGTATTGCAGATAGTCATTCCTTTTTGAGAGAATGGATGAAACGATGTGTGGTGCGTAGAAGTAGGGAACATTATGATGGGCAGAGAAAAAAACTATCAGATGAGAATAGAATATGGATGAGGCAAGGAGAGTGTACCAGGAAAATGTGACGCCTCATCTTTTTTTTGTGCATAACAGACTGCGTCCATTTAAAACGCACATGAACAGTAACATAAAAAAGTACACGTATTAAGAGATATTGATTACATGTCTCTTGAAATTTTCAAGGTTTATTTTGAATATATCAGGAGATATGTTATTTAGTAGTACCATACTCCGTGGCATGCTGTGCTGAGCCAAAACGTCTTTTCTGCCTTGTGAAATACATAGTAGTAGATCGTGGTGTCGCCCCTGGCAGTAGTTGTTTGGCACAAACAACTTATAGCATTCCAGGAGGTATGAATTATCTATTAAATGATCAAATAGCTTGTACTCGTACGCTGTTACTGCAAGGGCCCAACTCCTTCTCGACTAGAGACTTTGGTGATGCGTCTCAGAGAGCAAATCTTTATGATGCTAAAATTTCGGGTACTCGCCGTGGATTCTCATATACAAATATTTGAGAAAATTTTTTTGGATCTGTTCCAATAATTCTATATATTTATTTTAGTGTGGGGCTCATACAGAAGAAGCATACTCTAGTTTGGACCTTATAATGTAGTTGAACATAGAAGTCATCGCTGCAGCTTTGGTAAATTGTTTGCTAGACCTTAAAACAAACCCTAACAGTGTGAAGTACGATGTAGACAACTGCAGTATATAGTTTGAAAACGTAAGTTTGGGATTAAAGACTACTCTTAGGTTTGTCTACCCCTGCAGAGAAATGAAATGATTATTAGTTAGGTACAGATTTTAAGAGCTTTATTGATTGAAAACCTAAGCAGAAAAGCTGTGTGATCGTACTCGTACTATCCTTCCACCTGCAGAAAAAACAGCAGATTATCCATGGAACGATGTATGAACGTGGATAATAAAGAAACAGAGTATTGTTGCGTTCCATATACTCTATCTCTAACATTGCGGGAAAATAGAGCGTTAATTAAACTGGGGATTTAGCAATCGTACATAATTCCAGATGTCTTTGATGTGAAATACATAAAAATGTTGCAAGGTTCTTCTTTATTTCTAATCTACTAAGTAATTAAAAACAGGCCACTAGAGTTTAAATACAATTTCCCAGTGATATTCGAGTAACTTGCGAAGGGATAATTTTCATTACTAAAACCCGATCAAACCTTAATTTTAAATACAACAAATAAGTTTATAAAAAAATGTCTTGATCGATTACAGCGTTTAATTTTGAATATAATTTGTCTATAAAACTTTTGTGTTTAGTTTTAAATTAAATACTAACAGGCCTACCACAATTTATTTAAGAATGTAATGAAATTCATAACTATTTTACGAAAAGTTGCAACGATTTTACGCTTCTAAAAACTAAGTTACCAGAAACCCAAACAATATTTATAATAAAAAGCTCAAAATGTTTAATAAACTCTCTTCAAGTATCAAAGAAATCAAAAGCCTTGCAATATTTCGTAGGTTCTGCCTCAATTTTGTGAAGAACAAGTTTTAGTAAGCATATACGCGTTGAACAATATAATATTGGATGTGATGTAGGTACAGAACATTCTAAAATAAAAGATACATATTTTTTTTTTCAGTAAAAATGTTGTACAGTAATTACGTACAATAATTGGTGGTGTAATGGCAAGTATTTGTTGCCTTTCAAGCAGTTGATCAAGGTTCGATTCTCAGCCGGGGCAATAATTAAAATGATTCATTTTAATTTAATTTTATTATTATAATATATTAAAAAAATATTTTTGTCATAATAACCTATGATTTTTAGCAGGATTGCGCTAGTGGTGTAATACGAATTGCAGGACTAGAGGTTAATACAAGCTATATGTATTAAATGAAGGAAAATGCAGGAAACTCCATTAATGGAGGGCTAAACGCTTTTTACGCAAAATAAAAAAAAAAATTCCAAAGAAGCGAAGCTAGCAGTCCACAATAAAATGCTTATACCAACCCTGATTTATGGCAGTGAGCCATGAAACTGGAAGAGGAAGGATGAATGCAGACTGAATGCTGTATAACTGAGATCCCTGAGGCATATGTGCGGTAAAACCATACATATAAAGATTGTAAAAATAATATATGACGCAAAAGTGAATGAAAGAAGAAGTCGGGGACGCACGAGGAAAATATGGCATGATCAAGCTAATAAAATAATTGAATTGAGCTATATGGAGAGTGAGAATAAGAGAAGAGTATGTCTGAGATAATCGGTGAATATGAATGAAGCAAAGAGTGTCTTCCGAGACAGAATTGTATGGTAGTTTATCAACTCTGCCTACTTCTGCTGAGAAAAGGCATGATGGTTTGTCAGTTAGTTAGTTATATAATGTAACATTTTAAACTAAGCAAAATACATTAAAAAACCTTTAAAAGGCAATTGAATGCAATAATTGTCTATTAATGATAGTTATTATGTTTTGGTTAATTTACTTAAAATCAACGATCCTCATTACCGAAGTCATATAAATTCAAGCTATTCCCTACACGTGTAAAGATTTCTGGCCTAGATTAATTATATGCCGATTGATGAGGGAGACGTTTGTTAATCAAGACGGTACCTATCCCGTAAAGAACATGTTCCCGGTCCCGCTCGAGGACATCAAACACATGGAGAGAGTGTCACATAATTCGCCAAGAGAAATTTAGAGAAACGATTGACTATTTATCACGTTATTCGATGTTACTAATTCCAGAAATAATTATTACTGACAATATAATATTTTTATTTTTATCCGCAAGAGTCCCGACTGCTCCCGACCGTCTAGAGCCAGTGAGACTATGGCATCCCCAATTGGGATGTGTTATGAAGCTGAAGGTAGTAAAGAGAGAAGTAGATGGGGAAGAGGAAAGTTGAAAGTACCTGTAGAGCCATTTTTAAGCCACGCTTTTATGCAGAATGGTGGTCTTTCTCCAGGGCGATACTTAGAGTATCTACCTCCTTGGAACATGTCCCAAATATACTATATATTATTACATACGAATTAAATGTGTTGTGCTACATATTGATTAAATACAAAGTTATTTGCGCACGTCGGGTTCGAACCCGGGACCTTTGGATTCCTAGTCGAGCGTTTTACCACTCGACCACGGAGCCCGTCAAAATTTTGCGTAAAATTGTTCTAAAGAGCAACACTTCATTTTAAAGTTTATTCCGCTATTTTTTAAAAGACCGGACCGGTTTTACCTTATAGCAGGCATCTTCAGACTGGTACAATTTGAAGTAAATCTATGGTATATATATAGAAATAACATTGTACTGAGAAAAGTTGTGCATATTAATCATATTAACAAGCGTAACATGTAGAAGTTGAAAGTTGTCGAAGTATATCTATACAGATGCGAAATTTTTGTTAGTTAAACGCAAAAGAAATTGTCTTACGGTTTATGCCTTATGCCTTACACCCTTATATCGATTTTTATGAATAATCGCCCCCTAAAGTTAGAAGTAGCCCCACGGTATGAATCATTGTCTCAACGATTTTCTTGTGATTTTTTACCTATTTCAATAAGCGACAAAACACATTCATATGTGTAATGACTTTACAAACTATGTAAGTTCTTAGCACAAACAACACAATTAAATTGGACTCAAACCCCGGGCTGAAATGAAATCAAGACTCTATTAGAAAAGCTGTTTAGATTTCATGTTTTAAATCAATAATTTAATATTGTCACCAGAAAGGCAAAAAGGTTGAAGCGCCATTTTGAAAATTTACACCATAGCACTTTAAAGTTTTTTTTTGTTTTACACTAAATTTCATAAGTCTTCAATACTGGATTGGATTTAAAAAAAAATTAACTGGGGCAACTCAATGCTCTCACTAAAAAAACTTTAAACTTGTGTCGCTTGAGTCAAGCCTTCTCCCAAATGGTAAATATTTTATAGATGGCTGAAGGGCCACAAAAGTTTTCAGAATCAAACGAGAGTTAGAGTATTCGATGCAGAAAAAGAAACTGATCAAAACTGAAAATATAACTCATTTTTTAACCAAGTGTCGCTTAAGCCTTTTTACCTTTCCAGTGACGATATTATGTAGGGTTAAGGTAGGACACCTCTCATAGTATCTTTATTGAATAGCCACGTCTATCTGGTTTATAAGTCCGTGATTAGAAAAGGTAAAACCAACTGTAAAGTTGAGCACCACAGGCGGCAATGTTCTACAGTTATATACTCTTCGTTCGCCCCACTGAGCATGAAATTAAACGCTAATTAAAGGTTATGTATAACTCGCTCCCGTCAGGATTTCAGGATAAAGCCCGCGATAAATTCGACCAATCACATATTCAGATGTAAGTAATCTAAAGCATGTAATTAAGACTCGCTGGGGCGGAAAATTGACGGAAATTAATCTTAATATATCAATTCGTAACTTGAGGTTTCGGGGAGCAAATGTACGAGTACACAACCCTATTGGGCGTACTTTGCGCATAACCTTACCTAACCTAACGAGGAAAAAAGCTCCCACGAGGCAAAACCATATTTGGGTTACGAATTGCTATTCGATACCTTCGTAATTGACAGACTTCCTAAAATACGTGAATTAATTATCAGCCTTCGATAGTATAATTATTATTTTATTTATTAAAAAAATATAATTTTTCCACACTTTTTTTAATAGTTAATACTGCCCAAGAGCCCCAACTGCTCCTAACCATCTAGAGCCAGTGAGACTTTGACATCCCGAATCGGGGTATGTTGTGAGACTGAAGGTAGTGGGGAGGAGAATGAGATGAGGAAGAGGAAGGTTGGGAAGTACCTGGCTATTATGATCTAGCCACCAAACACGGCTGAAGTCATTTTAAGCAACGTCTCGATCCTGAATGATGGTCTTTCACCAGGGCGATACTTGGAGTATCTACCACTCTGGGACGTGCCGCAAATAAACCTTACAATATTTTATATGAATTAAATGTGTTATGACACATATTAATTACATAAAAGTTATTGGCGCAAGCCGGGTTTGAACCCGCGACCTTTGGAATTGTAATCGAGCGTCGTACCACTCGACCATGAAGGCCGTCAATAATAACTGAAGTAAAGTAAACGTGATGTATTTTAAAAAACAAAAAAAAAAGATTTATTAAAGCCAAATTTTAAACTTTAATCCAGTTTTTTTTATTAAGATCGGACTGGTTTTACCTTATAGCGGGCATCTTCAGACTGGTTTTATTTTAAGTAGATCTATGGTATATATATATGTTACTATTAATGTTCGGAATGGAAGCTTATTGAATCTATTTCATACTGAACATCTGTGTCTTGAATTTGTTTTATTGGTGAGAGGAGTGGCTTTGAAATTAAATTTAAATATATCTTTAGGTAGTTTTATTACATTCTAGGAGACCGGTTATATAATAAGTATGTAGGTAATAAAATTACCCGAAGGTATATTTAAATGTAATTGTAATGCCGCTCCTGTCAGAAATAAAACATAACCCTAAGTCACAGATGTTCAATATGAACTAGACCCAATAAATGTCAATTCCGGACATCGATAGTTTATAATGTACCATAGATTTAATTCAAATTGCATCAGTCCAGATGCCCATTATGAGGTGAAACTGGTATTGTCTTAATAAAAAATAGTGGAAGAAAGAAAAAAATAAAAATATTATTAAATATTTAAAATGGATATCCACCACCAATAAACACTTTCAATATGAGAAATAATGAAAAATCGCATAAAAATTATAAACGAGATATATATTTTTAAAACCTTTATCAAACAGGCGTGTATCAGATATCAGAAATAATATACAAGCCACTGGTTCCGATTTTCCACACCGAAACCCCTTTTAAAATACGTTACTCAGTGGCCTGATGTTTCATCGAGTATCCGTCGAAAAAAGCTGCAAGCCTTTCGGCAGTTTCAGTTGAATGAAAAGTCACTCAATCTCGATTTAGCAAAATATTTTAGCACTCTGTTCTAAAAAAAAAAACAATTTCTGTCGTATTGTGAAATCGATGTATAAATTTAAAGAGATAAAAATGCAAAAAAATCTCGAGTCGTAAAAAGCGATTTTTTTTTTAAACTTGCGTACTATTTTTTGTCAAAAATATAATTAAACGGAATATGAGCACTTAAAAAAAAGAAGTTGTTGAAAAAATCTAATAACAAATACCAAAAAAATTAACTCTTTGTGAAAGCAGAATCTTCTAAAGGTGAGTGATTTACATTTTTGTTTAAAACGACTTATATTTTAATTTTGAAATAAAAAAAAATTTAGGGAAAGGTAGAGCATATTGAATGTTACTTTTATTAAAATGAGCATTTTGCATGGATAAGACAAATATCGTAAAGATTTGAACGTGTTCACTTGCCAATTTATTCTATAACGAGTTCTAACCAAATAGTCGACACATTTTTTTTGAAATATTAACTATTTATTCCATCTACTCATTGAATATAATAACTATAACTACTTGATTTAAAAAAAAAACTTACTAAAACTTTCAGATCGAAGAATTATTGTTGATATTATTTTTTTTAATTGTCAATGGTATTATAGACAGCTCTGCTTTACTGAACCTTATTGCCTTTCATATGAAAGATCCGAAATTATATTTAGTTGTAAGAATAATATCAGGACTGAGACTTTCAGATACTCGCTTGTACCTAGATTGCATGTAGTTGGTAATACATATGCAGAGGTGGCTGATGTATTTAACTGTATGGAATGTAGATACAAGAAGGCTATAATATCGTATATCTTTAATTAATATTGGTTTAATGTAATTAAACATTATTCTTTCTTTTCATATGAGAAAAAAAATAAAACTTTTAAATGTACCTTTATATGTATGCGCCTACTTGGGTGTATACAATACATTAAATAAACAATAATTCAGAAATTTATGTTTGCACGATGTCGAAAGAAGAACCAAACAACGTTTCACTGCAGACAGTAGGTAATCTATAATAAAGTGCCTGGGGTTAATCTCTTTCAAAAAGTTTTGCTTTAATTATATTGATACAAAAAGCTGAGCATGAGTTAAGAATCTCCAATAAGTAATCCGTATATCTTTGTGGAAATCTCCAGTCAATTTTATAAAATATTATTTCCAGCTTAAGCTCTCCCTACATATTCTCTGAGCTAAAATAAAGTGTGCTCCCAGTAAAAATCCTAAATCCAGTTTGTGGCTACGCGAATATATGTTTATTAAGGATCTAAGTTTCTGGCGTATTCCAAAACTAAAGACCATTGCATTTAGTTAATGCCGCTAGAGGGCAATTTAACGCAGCCAGTGATATTTACTCAATTCAATATTAATTAGGCAATTTCCAGAATATTCTTTGAGGCATTCGAATTAAACAGAAATCAGATGGCATTATTAACGAGGCGAATATTTAATGAATATTTAACGGAGAGTACCTACCTACCCCCCCCACTTCAATTAATTGAAGGTAAGTAATTATTAGGACCGCGTGAAATGGATGGCAATCTAGGTAGGAACCTTCCCAATCGCTGTAGGCGCTGCTACGTAGAAATATAATATTAATAAATCAAGGTAAAGGTGCGAATACACGAAAACACCTGGAGCGATTGATATTTAAATAATATTTCAATGAAGATTATGCGACTGCTAGTTCACTGGGTTTATTTTGAGGATTGTTAAAATTGAAAGTAGGTACCTATATCACAATCAATAACCCGGTGGATAACATTTTTGACTGGCAGTCGGACTGGCCAAGGGCGATACTCAAAACGGAAAAGTAAAATGCTTCATTTTTAACACGAGTTTTGCTAAGTGAAGATGTCTATATAATAAATATTTGTAAGTCTTAGGGCTTAAAGTTTTTTGAAAAGTAAAATAAAAAATGCTTTTCTCATCTGTAATATTGTGACAGAGATGAAAAATTAAGGTTCTTAACCGATATGTATATATAATCCGTTTAAACATTTAAAACATTCAATATAATGGTTTTGAATACACGGAAAAAGGGTTGTCAGTAAATTACACGAAGTGAAAGTGAATAAACTAAGAAGTCGAGACACCCCAAGAAGGCGTCAGAGCAACAGAGAAAGAACAGCACATACATAATATTAAATGAAGCAATGAAAAAAATAGGGCAAAATACACATAAGAAAGAACATTTAAATCAAAGCCTAGCCTAAGTAAAAGTTTTGGTATAGTCGTAAAGAATGACAAAAATCATTTAGACTGGTACCAAAAATTTCAAGACAATGGCTTGATTTGTTCTCAGTCTCCTGCACAGTGGAGAATGATACCCATAATTAGTAGAGTGATGATTGAGGAACAGCAATTCATTGTTTCTGAGTCTAGGGAAAGGAATGTTGAACAGGATGAGTTGCAACAGAGAAGGTGAGTCGATAAAACAATTGATAATTTGAAAATTCAAATTAAACAAAGTCTTTCCTACGCTTTTCTAATTAAGACATTTCCAATGATTGTTCAATTTCATCATATAAATTTACATCACTTTACACTTATGCAATAATTGCTACGAACTAAGTTTAACAAGTTATCGGATACTTAAAAAATGCATTCGAATTGCAAAGCATTCTTTCCATTTTTTTTTTTTTTAATATTGAAAGGCAGAACTTTTTGTTCTTTATTATATTCATAAGAAGAACCCCCAAAGGCTGAGTTTATATGTGCATAATATGCAAGGCTGGTGAATGACTCCCGGAGATAGTGGGATTATCAGACGTGAGGCCTGTTTTTCATTACCAGGCAGACAGAAGTCAGACTAGGTAAGTGGCCTATGAATATGCCCCCATCCGTCCCGCACTTGAGTTCAGCGAGGCTAGGACAAAATAATGAGCCATTTTGTTATGCGCGAGCATTCTGAGCATTATTACACGAGGCATCGGCTAATGTGCTCGCTGGTTTATAAAGTCAGACGGTTACTGTGTTCACCAGTTTGTAGGATGAAGTTGGAATAAAAAATGTACGGTTACTTTGACGCACTGCAGAAACAGCCGACAACAAATTCCCGTGAATATCATTGTAAACTCTTGAGGGTTTAAATTTTAATTTTTCAGTCCATTCGGACAGTAAATAGTAGAGATAGATAAAATCGGTTTTAATTCCGACCCCAAGCATCGCAATATGTCAATAAAATTGCGGATTTAATTTTATTTTTTACTTTTGGATAATTTTAGGATGGCTTCGTGCCTGATGGCCTATTTATTCCAACGATGATTCGTTGGAATAAATTGAACTTAAATTTAACTTTATTTAATGCTATCAGGTCTGAAGTAACCCTTATTCTTTTCTCAGCTTGTAATTAATTGATAACTTTGATGATTTTTCCACAAAAATTGAAGAGCTGCAGAAGTGCGGTAGTCCAAACGGCATTCTGTATGTATATACTCGTATATATAACTTAGAAATAAAAGTAACTTTATTTTAAGACAACTTTATTCTAAACATACACCAACCAGTTTCGGCTCCACATAAACCTTATTCAGAGTTGAGTAAAGAGGCACTGTCTTACAATACATCTTTATTTTGTTATTTATAAGTTAATTATGTCTTAGCACAAAGACATGTAAAAGTTTTATATGTATAAAAATAAATTTATTCAAAAAGATTCGCATTTAGTTTTATATAAAGTTTGCTTGTGTTAGGAACATAGTGTGCAGCTGTACATATTCATTCAGAAGGATCGAAGTAAGGTACTTTCACTTCCAGTACTGCATCGAGAAATCGACTAATATATTAAGGTAAAATAAAAATGGCGAAAATGGTAAGTCGTAAAAAGTTTTGAAATGTGGTAAGAAACAAAAATAAAATAAAAGGTTCTGTATATGTCTTTGCTACCTTAGTGACAAATAAATATACGACAAATGTTTCTTAAATTTTGACAAATTCTCACAAAAGATGTCAAAATTTGAGGTGAATTTGTTTCCAAGTGTATAGCGAGGAATGAGTGCATGTACGAGTATGGTAGTCAGTTTGGAAGTTGCTGTTAGTTTAAAAATATAAGAAAGGTTTATTTTATCCGAAACAAATATGTATTTATTTATGGTTTTAAAGTTTATTTTGTAGAACTCCATTTTAATTTTTAGGTTTTTTAATTTTATTAAAGCAATATTTATTATTATTATTTTTTTATATTTTTTAAAACAATTTTTAGTTAAAAGCTCTGCGATGTAATTATTTTTACGCGTGACAGCTGTTTCGCCTTCTGAGGGCATTATCAAACTTTGGATCATTTGAATTTTTATTTATTTCCAACTGCTCTAAAAGATTTAATTTTCGGCCTTTGTTTTCTAAATGCAGAGGAGTTAGCTTGTTATTATTTTGTTACTAACAAAAGCCGAAAATTAAATCTTTTAGAGCAGTTGGAAATAAATGAAAATTCAAATGATCTAAACTTTGAGTTAATAAATAAACAAAAGATTATGATCTATTCACCACTACTAGATGTGTTCAAACCGAAAATTAAGAAATATAATTCAGATATAATTATCCCCCAAATTAATAAAAATAAAAACCCCGTTTCTTAAAACGAATTAGGAAACACCAATGCCCCTCCTTAATGAACTTTTGTCAAGTCCAAAATAGAATACCCTTAGGTAGGGAAACCCCCATGTTAATAGACATTAACAATAATTACAATTTATCAGAAAAACCTAATGGGGACATTGGTAGTTAAAAATAAAAATAATAATAACATTGAACATGATACAAATAGTCCGTCTGTATGTGGCTTCTCCACAGTTTGATAATGCCCTCAGAAGGCGAAACAGTTGTCACGCGTAAAAATAATTACATCGCAGAGCTTTTAACTAAAAATTGTTTTAAAAAAAAATAAAATAATAATAATTATTGTTTAAATAAAATTAAAAAACCTAAAAATTAAAATATGTATTTATATATATTTTAATTAAAAAAAAGTAAAACAACTAATGGAATGAAATTTGGGAATCAAAATATGCATGTAATAAACGTGTTTGAATTGGAAACCTAATAACAGCCGTGATTAACATCTCCAATAGGGACTCGCGATAAATAATCGAGGATGATATTAAATCACGGTGAGCTATCTGCCGAGGAATTGTAAGCATTAATTCCGTGCCAATAAATCGAAGGAGGCTCACCTGATCATAATTCAGAACCTTAATTATATTTGGCAAAGGGTTGTCTGTGATTACCGCAATCTTTGATATTGCTTGTGTAGATTAAGGACCGGGGTAAAACCATAAAAATAAATGTAGATACAAATAAAAGGCCATCGGTCCGCCATAAGAGCCTGAGAGAATTCGGTTTCCCCGTGAATATTACTGTAAGCCCAAACATCATTTTCGAGGATTTTTTTTAATGAATAGTATTCAAAACATTTTCTTTAGTATATAACTTTAAATTTTCAATCCAGAAATTGGTATATACTCGTATTACGTCTCGCGATTCACCCGTAAAATTAAAGACGTAATTTTTTTTAGGCTTCCGGATGATTTCTTCATTGAATCGTTCTAAAACAGATCCAAAATTTCACCCCATTTGGTAACATAAGGTCAGAGGTAACACAATTTATTTTACACCTTATAGCTCGCAAATAATTATAGCTTATATGATTTTTTCCACAATTGTTACTTTCCGACCCCCGAAGCTCGCATTTTGCAAATCTATAACTTAAAGCTGATTTGCTCGTAGTTAAAAGAATTCTTAATACAATACTTTTTAGAAAAAATATTTTTTTGTGCTTATTTTATATATATATATATTTTCTATCTATTCTGTACCATAGATCAGGAGTAACATGGATATCGAATTGAGCGTCACCACACATTAATAAAAAGGTGTTTTTCCTCAATTTCAGAAGACTCGATAACATTAAGCCCAAGAAACAGAATTTTATTTCCGACCCCAAAGCTCGCATTTTGTCCGTAAAATTAATGAATTTTCCACAAATGTTACTTTTGGCTGATTTTTTAAAAATAACGTCTTTAAAACGTCAATATTAGTGAGATTCCAAAATTTCAGAACACTCGGTACCATAAAACCCCAGAAAACAGAATTTTATTTCTAAACCCAAGGCTCGCATTTCGCTCGTAAATTTGGTGAATTTTTTGCAAATGTGACTTTCAGCTGATTTTTTAAAATTTTTTTCTGTATCTCAAAATCATTTTTTTTTGTCTATTCTGTAGAAAAGATCCGGTACTAATTAGACTACTTAAAAATTCAATTGACCGACGACGCTAATTTGATATCAGTAACACGAATATCAAATTAGCGTCACCACAAATTTAAAAAAAAAGTATTTTTTTTGCGGAAGTATGTTGTCCAAATCGTCTTTAGTATGTATATACTAGTAGAACTCCAAAATTTCAGTGAAATCGGTACCATAGAACATCATAAAATGAATTTTATATTCCGACCCCAAGATTGATTTGGATAATTTTTTGGATAATTTTTTAAAAACAAAATCTTCAAAACGTCAATATTAGTGGGATTCCAAAATTTCAGAAAACTCGGTATCATAGAACCCCAGAAAACGGAATTTAGTTTTCAACCCCAAGGATTGCATTTCGTCCGTAAGTTTGCTGAATTTTCTGCAAATGTTACTTTCAGCTGATTTTTTAAAAACAACGTCTGCAAAACGTCAATATTAGTGGGATTCCGAAATTTCAGGAGTCTCGGTACCATAGAACCCCCAAAAACGGAATTTTATATCCGACCCCAAGGCTCGAATTTTGCCCGTAAAAGTAATGAACTTTCCGCAAATATTACTTTTGGCTGATTTTTTTTTAAAACAACATCTTTAAAACGTCAATATTAGTGGGATTCCCAAATTTCAGAACACTCGATACCATAGAACTCCAGATAACAGAATTTTATTTCTAAACCCAAGGCTCGCATTTCGCCCGTAAATTTGGGGAATTTTCTGCAAATGTTACTTTCAGCTGGTTTTTTTAAATAATTTTTCTTTTTACCATAGTTTTTAGATTATTTTTTTCTGTCTATTTTGTACCAAAGATCCGAAGCAATACGGATATTAAGCACATTTGAAAAAAAAACTTATTTTTTTGGGGAATTTATTTTAGTACGTCTATATTGGTGTAATTCTAAAATTTCAGTGGAATAGGTACCATAGAACGTCAAAAAATGACATCTAATTTCCGACCCCAAGACTCGAATTTTACTCGTAATTAGTGAATTTTCTAAAAATGTTACTTTCAGCTGATCTTTTAAATACTTTTTATTTGTATCATAGTTTTAAGATTTTTTAATGTGTTTATTGTATACAACAGATCCGGAGTAAGGCGGATATCAAATCGAGCGTAACCTCACATTTTCATTATTTTTTATTGCGTGATTTCGTTTATTGAATTGTACTGAGAAGGTCTACGAGTATATTAGTGGGATTCCAAAATATCAAATTGAGCGTCACCACACATTTAAAAAAAAGTATTCTTTTTAGCGGATTTTTTTTGCCGTATTGTCTTAAGTACGTCTATATTAATAGAATTCCAAAACTTCATTGGAATCGGTACCGTAGAACATCAAAAAACGAAATTTAATTTCCGACCCCAAAGCTCCCATTTTGCCGGTAGAGTTAATGAATTTTCCGCAAATGTTAATCTTGGCAGATTTCCTAAATACATATTCTTTGTACCATTGTTTTTAGATCTCATACAATTTTTGTGACTATTCTGTACAATAGACACGTATATAAAATTAAGCGTAACCTCCCTTTTTGCGGAATTTTGTTAGCCGAATTGTCTTTAGTACGAGTATATTAGTAGGATTCCTAAATTTCAGAAGACTCGGTATCATTGAACCCAAGAAACAGAATTTTATTTCCGACCCCGAGGCTCGTAAAATTAATGATATTTCCACAAATATTATTTGGGCTTATTTTTAAAATATATTTTCTTTGTACCATAGATTTAATTCAATTTTCGTGACTATTCTGTACCATATATTCGGAGTAACACGGATATTAAATTGATCGTATCCTCAAATTATTATATTTGTTTTCGGAATTTCGTTTGCTGAATTGTCCTTAGTACGGCTATTTTAGTGGGATTTCTAAATTTCAGAAGACTCGGTATAATAGAAAAACTATTTTATTTTTTTATTTCCTACCCCAAGGCTCACATTTTTTCGTAACTTTTGGTGATTTTTTCCTAATGTTTCTTTTAGCGAATTTATTCATATAATCATCTCCGAACTTTGATTCTTAATTTTAATCGAAAATAGATTTAAATAGCTTTAGCCCATTAAAGGACAGAATCTTCTTGGTTGGGTACTTCCTTTGACCATTAAGTCTTTTTCTACTGCCCTCAGTCTCACGACATACCTTTATCTAGAGGAAGTTACGTTTATAGCATAAACATTTTTCTTTCCTGATTTAATCTTAAATTTAATTTAATTTCATTCTTGATGATGTATTCTTGTTCTCTGTATTGTTGTTACGGCCGGAACTCTGCCGTTATTATTACCGGGCTGCGTGTAACGGGTCTCGGGTGTAATATAGATGATTATAACAGCTACCGTAAACGTGAAGGTGGTGTTGGTTCTACGTGATATTTATTCACGGTTTCGGTAGGTCAAGTTGGCACGGAGAAACTACGTGCATTGTCCGTTATGCGTTGTCCATATGTCACTTCCAAACGGATACTGAGATTCTGCTAAATCAAAAGTTATAGAGATATTGTTTATTTGTTTGAACCAATTTATTCAACGAATTAACGAACGAACTTTCTGTTTTAGTATTTTTATTGGAATCTACATAATCGACGCCACAGATTGCAAAGCTAAGTTCTGTTCTCAGAGCAATAATATATCAGGAGGGATAGCTTTACAAAACAGTGTAGTCAGGATTGTAAATTTTTTTAAACTTTTTTCGTGGACATACCTTTTAGATCCATTCAAAGCACATGTCCTACGTTTTCACAATATTTTTCATCAATACAAATATGGAATATAACCTCAAAAACCGTTGAGTTATGTTGCATAACAAAAGGTTGTGGGCGGTGACTGCCGGAAAAGATGCTTACATACCTAAAAGTGTTGCGATATTATGTGACAACTTGTTTTGTCTCTTTCTTTCTTACGCGATAAAAGACGTAAAAACCTGGAGAAAGTGATTTATCGTAAATTTGTATGTTGTTGAAGAAAATATTTAGCTCTTTCTCCATATATGTTCTTACTCCAAGGTTCTGTTCTATTTAGAATTATTTTTTGTGTGTATTGCGAATTTAAGGATGAAACGGCAATCAAAAATTAACGAAGGGTACGGAAATAAATAAATAAAACTGGTTACCAAACTTTTTCTTAGGTTAGTAAATATTGTTTTGTCATCAAACGTTTGCCTTTATAGACTCATTATAAAAACAATTTTAATAAATGCTTCATCAAAGACTTTCTAAAGTCCCCCATCAATTGATTTTCCTGCATTCGTCCATCCGTTAATGTCGTTATTAACCAGAACTAAATGAAAATATAAAAAAAACAAACATCTATGCAAATCGATTGTGTTTAGATGAAAGACATCATTACACATTTTGCAAATAAATTTAAAAAATGGTCATGCAGTTACGCTTGACACCTGATCATAATTTGGTCAAATTTCGAAACGGGTCGAGAATCGGTGGCTAACGGGAGCGA
The DNA here is from genome assembly GCA_022651775.1 of Drusus annulatus. Taxonomy (NCBI): domain Eukaryota; kingdom Metazoa; phylum Arthropoda; class Insecta; order Trichoptera; family Limnephilidae; genus Drusus; species Drusus annulatus. Next base: position 286,341 of record JAGWCC010000253.1, on the reverse strand, counting down.
TGGTTTGTAGTGGTAAAAATGAAAATGGCGCTGGTAATCGAATTTCGACGGTGTGAAATGTGACAGTGACTCAAACCACTAGACCTAAATTTGCTTGCAAAAAATGTGGAATAACACCTTTGACCTAAGCACAGTAGATGTGATAAAGTAGACAATATTATCGAAGATTAAAAATACATAATACTGAGTAGTTCTTCAGAATCACCGGAATATTACGAGAAGGCATCAAAGGACTCTATAAATAACCATTTTGAAAGCTCGTAGAAGGCTCGATGATGCGGTCCTCGAAAGATACACACTTGTTTACGCGCCCACTGGGAGTGAGTCACGTTTTGAATCGGTGTAGAGAGTTTTACGGTCAGGCTGTGATCCGAACCACGTTGTAGTGGATTCCGATGTTCACTATTAATGAATCGGTTGATAGTCATAACATAATACAGTCATGAGATATTTGAGTTCTGGACTCCAACCTTATGTCCATGACAGACTTCTCGCATCCTGGCGCGCTGTTCTGTGTCCCCCTTTTTGTATTTCTTTTAAGTGATCCGCACAAGAGTCCCAACTGCTCCCAACCGTCGAGAATCTGTGAGACCATGGCTTTTTAATGGTGTATGTTGTGAGGCTGAACGTACCGGAGAGGGGAAAGAGATGGGGAAGAGAAAGGTTGAGAAGAACCTGCCTATTATGGCTATATAGAGCCTACTGTTGATATGTATTAGTATACCCACTCAATGGGGATTTTTTATTATTTCTACATTGTTCTTTGACATTTTCAATATTTTTATTCGTTTTGCTTAATGTTTTTATACTTGTAATATTTTATTTTTTTCAAAAAAATTATGAAAAAAAAACAGATTTGGTCACCAAACACGGGTTAAGCTATTAAAAAAAACGTTTCAATTGTTAATGGTGGTTTTTCACCAGGGCGATACTTAGAGTACCTATACGAGGCCTGTTCAAAAGAAAAGGTGAATTTTGAATTTTCGCGGGCTCTGTACATTCGATTATCGATTTTTTTTGTTGTTGTTATGTTGGTACACATATGTTTATCATACGTAAGCATTATCAGCCATTTTGGATTGGTGGTTTGTTTTTGACAACTGGAAAGGTTAGTCACGTTTTTGTGTGTTCTTCGATTTTTTACTTTTGAAAAAATGGATAACTTAACAAAAATTAACTTTCTGAAGAAATGTAGCGGATTCAGTCATGTTATGAAAAATTGTACACAATTTAGTTGATAGCCCTGATCTCCTGGAACTTCTATTATTCGACGTTCCTAATTGCAACAGCTTTTTTTCTTCTCCTTCATTGTAACACCAACTCTAAACAAAACTCTTTCATTTTCAGGTTCACAAATTCATTCATCATTAATTCTTACCACATCGACATATTTAACTAAGCTATGCATAATATTAAACGAAAATCGATGACCCGATTCCACCCAAACTAGATCATTAAAACTAAACTTTCCATTTTCCTCTCACCCAACCAATTTAGTTAAGATACTAAATTGGTTGGGGGAGAAAATAAATATTTAATGAAAGAATTAAAATTATTAACACTCTCAGTCAGGAGGCTTTTTTCCGATTTAATTTTATTTAAAAAAAAAAAATGGTATTATAGACAGCCCTGATTTACTTAGCTTAGTTACCTTCCATGTACCTAACGGAACCACTCGATCCGAAATTCTTTTTGAATGTGACAATAATATCAGGATTGAGTAATTTAGATACTAGCTTGTACCTAGATTGCATACAGTGAGTAATTCTTTCGCTGAAATAGTAGATATATTCAACTGCACTGAATCTAGTTACAAGAAGGCTATAATAGCATACCTCTTTCAAAAATATTACTGTTAATTTTTTGCATTATAATATTTCTATTAACGTACTTATGTTTTTGGGTGCTAATTATTTACTCTATGTTATTTTTATGTCACTTTTATTTTATGTTATATATTACACAGCTATGTAAAAGCCCATAATGGCGTTTATAATTAAATAAATAAATAAAAACTGTATAAATATTATTTATGGTTTTAAAGTTTATTTTGTAGAACTCCATTTTAATTTTTAGGTTTTTTACTTTTATTTAAACAATAATTATTATTATTTTAATTTTTAAAAAACAGTTTTTAGTTAAAAGCTCTGCGATGTAATTATTTTTACGCGTGACAGCTGTTTCGCCTTCTGAGGGCATTATCAAACTGTTTGTTTGATAATGCCCTCAGAAGGCGAAAACAGCTGTCACGCGTAAAAATAATTACATCGCAGAGCTTTTAACTAAAAACTGTTTTTCAAAAAATTAAAATAATAATAATTATTGTTTAAATAAAAGTAAAAAACCTAAAAATGTATAAATATTGTCACACTTTATTTATAATACTTATCATCAGCAGAGGAAAATTTGTAATTGGCATGATTTGTAATTCTTTAGTATTACATATACGAGTATATTATTTTTTGTTGATTTGCTGTTGATTGTCCCCCCAAAAAAAAGTAACATAAGTAAAATAATATTGTACAACTTGCATTTTTAGAACCTTATTTTTTTAAGACGGGTTCTATTTTTAAAAGTCGGATGGACAATAGCAATACGGGAAGGTGGCAATGTAATACTGGCTTACAGGGTGCCGTGCTCAAAAAGCCATCTCATTTCGCTTAGTTCCATTCTGGCCTGAACAATGGTCCTGCGTCAGGTCGTATAGCGCCTAAACTCAAACAGATCCCCCACCCCCCCCTCGGGGACACGCCATCTACATAAAACAGTAGCTCATTGTTTTATATTTTGGGAACAGAAGTTAAGTAAGATCAGACGGGAAATGGAAAGGTATGTAGGCTTGCTGTTTGATACATATCGACGGTGAAAAGGTAAAAGGGAGTAGCCCAAGATAACAATATATATTTGAGGTTTAAATGTAATATTTGTGCTTTATTATTGAACAATAAAATTTCGGATGTGATGTGATATGTGTATGTTTAATATTTTTATTTATTTTATATTTTCAATATGTACATATCGTCACTGGAAAGGCAAAAAGGCCTAAGCGACACATTAGTAATAAATGAGTTAAATATACAATTCTGATCGGTTTTCTTTTCTGCATCGAATGCTCTGACTCTCGTTTGATTCTGAAGACTTTGTGACCCTTCAGCCATCTACAATATGTTTACCATTTGGGTTTAACTCAAGCGACACAAGTTTGGGACTTTTTTAGCTTATTGTCTTGATTATAATGAATTTACACTGCCATTCTTACAACTGTTGTTGGTATAATAGTAATCAACGTAGCTTTTCAAGCAGTTCATTAGAGTTCGATTCTCAGCCGTGGTAATGTAAAAGTTGATTTTAAAAATTTACTTAAGTTCTTAAAATGCAGTTATATATAGAATTTTTACAAATCTGCGCTAGTTACAATAAAATTTTGAGTGTGAATAAGAATATATAAAAAAAAAATACTTGAGGCTAAAACAAAAGTCAAATCGTGGAATCTTATCTGACATTGGATTTATTTTTACTGGCTGAGGCCAGGTGCATAAGTCTTCTCATCTAAGGATTCTTTCCGTTGCGGCAACGCAATTACGGCGCGGGATGTTATACGTTAGATGGAGCGCCGCACGCGCACCGCACGGCGCCGCAACGTAAAGAACCCGCAATGTGTAAACCAAGCCTCAGGAGCTTCGAAAACAAATCCAGAGATGGCGAGTTAAAGGCCTGGCGTGCGCTAATAAAATTTATTCAATTTGTATGTCTTATTTCACGTGTAATTGAATTACATATTAGACATATATCGTATATTTTCTATTATTTAGAATCGAAACATTGCTTGAAATGGCTTTAGCCGTGTTTGGTTACTAGACCAGGTGAATAGCCAGGTACTTCCAAACCATCCTCTTTCTATCTCTTTTTTTTACAGTTAATACCGCATAAGAGTCCCAACTGGTCCAAATTGTCTAGAGCCACTGAGACTTTGGCATCCTCAATCGGGGTATGTTGTGAGGCTGAAAGTAGTTGGAAGGAAAAGGAGATGGGGAAAAGGAAAGTTGATAAATACCTATTAAGTGCTATTCAGATCTGGTCATCAAGCACGGCTTATACCATTTCAAGCAACGTTTCGATTACGAATGGGGGTTTTTCATCAGGATGATACTTAGAGGATCGACCACTCTGAAAACCTAACCTAAACGTAAATCTCTCTACCCCAATCCTTCAGTCTAACAATATACTTCAGATAGAAATGCCATAGTCTCACTGGCTTCAGACGGTTAGGAGCAATTGGGTTTATTGTGCGGTATTCACAAATAAAAATAAAAAAACTTGGTTGTTTGGAAGACATTGCCCCCTGGTAATAAAGCAGCCTTTAATATAAAATGATGGTATATACTTATTTGTAAAGTGTACCACGAGTATATTAAATAATCTCAATATTTTCTCCGCTGTGTAAATAATTTTTAGTTTTTGCTCAACTTTGTATGAACGGATAATATACAGTATAGGTGTGTGAGATTGCATCAACTCCCCCACATTCCATAATTAATAAATTATCCTTTTGAATATTCCATAAAAAGTAATTTAAAATTTCTGAAACAAAAACAATAACAGGTCTTTTCTTAGATACGATAGTATGATTAGTTAATGAACAAATCAAAACACTTTTAGTCATTTATTGTGGGTTGTATTAGAACATTCGTAATAATAAAGTGCGTGATATTTTTAAATAAATAATGTTCTTTATAAGAAATCCTTTACGGATTAAACCCGTTTAAAATCGGTTTAGCGTATGAGATATAATATTATTATGATTACTTATGTTCCCACTAATTATTTATTTTAATTATAATGTGAGAGTTTATTCTAGGTGACAATTTCCGTAGAAAAAAAAAAAAATTATTCGTGCGAGTTGAATAAAAACTGCTCTCTTAATTAATGTACACATTATATATATTTTTTGTCTAATTAAAATAATTCATAAACAAGTTTAAAAATCACAAAAGTAAATACCCACGGGTAAACTTCAAAGGGGAATACTAACTTTTTGTCTCTAATAATGGTTTGTGTTTCAATTCGGAGTTTTTATCTGTAGCGAAGCTTTCAAATTACGCAGAATCTGTTAAAAACATTATCAAACATAATTTAATATACTCTCGTAGAGTGGTAAATTTAATTTATTAGCGGCGGTGGAATTAACTTTGTGGAAATTCTCTTTTCGCTTCGGTTGTTAACAGGTATATTGTGTGTTGGCAAACTCGCAAGGTCAACAAAAGGTGGTCACTAGATTGCGAAGGCGAAGGCGAAGGCAAAGGCGAATTGAAAAGTCGCCTTGTTATTTTTGCAGTTATTGTAAGCGAAAGTTTGAGCGGCCAAGCCCGGCCTGTTTATCCAACTCCGGTTTCCCGAATCACGGTAAAGGCGCCCAGTTGTTAGCTGGTTAGCCAAAACTTAGTTGCCCAAATATTCCGAAACTAAATTAATTATATGTTACTGCGAAATTAGAATTTCTAACGTCCATTGTTGGATAGAATCCTTGCAGGTGTGTCGGGTCCGGTTTTCTATTCAAATACGCATTAAGCCCCGACAATTATTTAGAAGTGGTCACCCTAAAGTTTACACTTCCACAATCTAGGAGGCTGCGGAGGTTCTATTCTTTGATCCCTACAAAGCAAGATAAGGGTCTGCCGGTAATGCCGGGCCGGGGCCTTCAGATGGTGTCCCCTTTACGTTCCTGATAATATTCTTAGGCCCGGGAAACGGAGGTCTTAGGCCTTTAATAGATAATTAAGACCGGCCGGGATAAACAATCCGGCTACATAATTATTTCGTCGTGCGTTTGTTTTGAAATTTCATAAGCGTGTTTTAGTCTAGGCTAAGCCCCGCTGGAACAGTTGCTCAATCTAGCAGACAAGTTTCCGGATGTTTTGTAGAAAGTGATCTCGGGAATTAGACATTAATACGAATTAAAGCCAAGCCGGAATTGTCTAATCCAAAAATGTGAATAAACGTTTAAGTGCCACCATTGGACTGATGTTTTACAGCAAAGTCCAAAGGATTATTTAATTCGTTTTACTCCTAAGCCCTAGTTAGCCTATTGTCATAATTCTTCTAAAATAAGATATTCCCAAAACATGATGTCGTCGCCGGAAAGGTAAAAAGGCTGAAGCGCCATTTTAGGAAACTTACACCAGAAAACCTTAAAGTTTTTTTGTGTTTTACAATAAAATTTCTTGTTTTCAGTATCTGGTTGGATTTTGGAAAAAAAAAATAACTCATTGCTCTCACTGAGTTACCTGAAGCGACAGAAAGCTGAAGTCCCAAACTTGTGTCGCTTGAGTCGAGCCTTCTCCCAAATGGTAAATATATTTTAGATGGCTGAAGGGCCACAAACGAGAGTCGTTCGATACAGAAAAAAAGAACTGACTAAAACTGCATATTTAACTTAGCGACGAGATAACTGTTGTTTTTCTTGTGTGACTTGTAAACACTTTATGAATATTGCTAAATTCTATTGGAATAACACGCATTAGGGGATATTGCTTTATCATACATTAAGGGATATTTGCTACCTGAGGTTGGCTATAATCAGGGTAATCACACCCTGTAGACTGTTGCCTGGATCAACTTTGCTACTATGTGTCAACATTGTGAAGCCAATCGGACGTAGTTATGCAGAAAGCATCCAACCCCAAGAAGATGAAACTGAAAAAAAGGCTTTTGAAAATATGTCGGTAAAAAAGCATTAATATGCGTAATCGGCATTTGTAAAGTGAATATCAATGTTTTTTTTTCTTTATAAGCATTATTATAAATAGGTAATTTATAATCCATCAATGTATTTATAAAAAGAAATGTATTTTTTATGTGATCCTACATTTAAAATTTCAATTTATGTTAAGTAATTTATGTGCGTTGGTAAAAAAAATATTACCGAAAATCTATTGCGTTTGAAGCTTGGATGTTTTCAGAAGATAGAAATCTCGTATTTATCTATAGGAAAACATGTAAAACTCGATTTTGGCAAATTGTGGGTTCGACGCTTTCTCCATAACTACGTCCAATTATAGATGTACGTAAAAATAATGTTACTCGGTATTATACATATACTAAAAATAAAAATAAATATACTGGAAATAAATTATGTGTCACACAAAACATTGTTGTTTTTAAAAATGATTTCTTCTCGGTGAACAGAATTGAATATTTTCAATCCCAAGCTTCAACAAAATTTAAAAAATAAAATATTTTTTTGTTATTTCAAAGAAACAAACAGTTAAAAATGACAAAATATTGCTCATTTAAAAACAAATATTAACAGCTAAAATTAACTAATATTTTACCAGACGAAAAGATGGAATGTTATTCCATTTTCAACAGAACATCCTTGCCCACTTGCGGATAAAGATAACGGAGTATCCTTTGGGGTATCCTGTAAAGAAACTGTTAACAGAAGCATCCCTGACATTAAATATCCAAAGTTACCAGTAAATTCTTATATACACAACAAAGGCTGAAGTGAAATGACAGAGCCTAACTGAGATAGGATATCTCCTAAATGATAATCCAAATGAAACCAGCCAGTTATAACCTCGATCATTGTTCATGGAAATATTGTGTTTTTTATTATCAAAATCACTAAAAATATCAACTGTAAGAAGTGTTTTGTGGGCGTATCCGTGTGCCCGAAAAGAGGTAAAATTTTCCATGAAATTGATCCAACATTTTCAAATATCGATTTTTTTTCTTGAGCAGATAAACAATTCGATTGGCCTGTCTTTTTAAAAATATTTTTAAATAGCGAACATCGCACGAGTAAGTCCCAACTGCTCCCAACCGTTTAGAGCCAGTGAAACTATGGCTTTTCCAATCTGGGTTCGAAGCAGTGGCGGCTCGTGACTTTTTAGTGAGCTAGAGTGGTAAGATTGAAAAAAAAGTCATCATTGATGTGTTTGTAGCCGAAAATATATATTTTTTTTTTTCTAAATTTCAACTTTTTGTATGAAGATTTTTCAGAAATCCGTGCAGAGCACCACCAAAACTGAAAAATCCTGAAAATCTTCATACAAAAAATAAAATCTTGAAAAAAAATAAAAATCATTTTCGGCTACAACAATACTAACAATGTCGTATTTTTCAATCTTAGCACTCTAGCACACTAAAAACTCACGAGCCGCCACTGGTTCGAAATAAGGCTGAACATAGTGAGGAGGGGAAGGAGATGGAGAAGATGAAGGTTGGGAAGTATCTGGATATTCAGATCCAGTCACCGAATACGGCTAAAGCCATTTCAAGCAACGTTTCGGTTTTGAATGGTGGTCTTTCACCAGGGCAACTCTGGAACGTACCGCAAATACACTATATATAACTTTATATGAATTAAGTGTGAAATTACACATATTACCTGAAAAAAAAAATATTCTCACGCCGGTATCTTAACTCGCGATATCTGGATTTGTGGTCGAGTGTCTTTACCACTTGACCGCGGAGGCCGTCTGTATAGAATAAGAAAAAAACTGAAGACGTTCGCAAAGATTACATTTAACTTTGATTTAAAAGGCTAAGGTTTCGGTACAGTTTTCTACCCGCTACAAGAACCTTATAAAAATGATCATTCCACTAATGAATTGTGATAAGGTGAAAAAGATAGGCAAGAGGAAGGTTGGGAAGTATTTGGCGATTCAGATCTGGCCACCAAACAAGGGTAAAGCCTTTTCAAGCAACGTTTCGATTCTGAATGGTGGTCTTTCACCAGAGCGAACTATCGTATCTACCACTCTGGAACGTGTCGCAAATATATTTTATATGAAGTACATGTGTTGTAAACATATTATTTAAAAAAGGTTTTTTTCGCACGCCAGGGCTTGAACCCGCAACCTTTGGATTCGTATACTAACGTTTTACCACTCGACCATGGAGACCGTCAAATACAGAAAGAAAAATACATTAAGAATATAAATATTTATTAAATTAAACATTTTTATTTGCCCTTCCTGGGATTTAAAACTGCGACAACTGAGTCCAATGCAAAGAAACTCTGCCACAAAATTCGTTAGTCATCGTCGAATGAGGAAGATTCGTTAATAACATCACTTGTCAGCACTATCTTTATCTCGAGTAGCTACCTAGACTTGGAAATATTAACTTGTTGTATTTTATATCCCGTGATTTAGCGGTATTCCTACAGTCCTCCTCTAGCCCACTCGGTACCGATGGCCCTGTAGTAATAAAGTAGCCTTTAACAAAGCAATTAATTTCGCTTCGATTTCTAGATATAATTTGCCAGGCTTATTATTAGGATTGACAGAGAGGGGATAACGAGAACAAGGGGAGATTGGGGAAGAAAATACAAAACAAATAACAAGCTTAACCTTTACTTTCACCTTACAGAGTAGAAAGTCAGAAAGACTTTTCCTAAATTTCTTAACATTGTCTTAGATGTTGCTTTGAAGAATTACTACTGATAATAATGATAAAGTACTTAAAAGAACTATGTAAGTTATTAATTAAGATGGATATCTGATGTTTCTAAACATTAAAGAATAATGGCTTTGGCTTATCATGGTAATGTTTTTATTTTGGTAAAGTTATATTATTTGTAACGAAGGAAAGAAAGAAAAAAGTTTGTGTTGCTGACTTGAACACACCTCTCAGTTTTTCACAAATATTAAAGAATACAGTTCACATAATTATTTTTAATTAGACGTAACTACTATAACTATGCAGAAAGAATCCAACCCCAAAAAGATGAAATCGAAAAAAAGGCGTTTGAAAATATGACGATACAAAAGCATAAATAATTAAATAAAAGCGTAATCGGCATTTTTCAAATGAATATTTGTGTGTTTTTATAATGAAAATTAATATAGGTAATTTATAATCTATCAATGTATTAATTTAAAAAAATGTATTTCCTATATTACCCTATATTTGAATGTTTTTAAACTTTAATTTAAGTCAAACATATCTACAATAAGCCGTATTTAAAAATTGAATTACCAAAAATCTATTGCAATTGGAGCTTCAATGTTTTTAGCAGATATAAATCTCATATTTATTTATAGGAAAACGTGCAAAATTCGATTTTAGCAAATAGTGAGTTGGACCTGTATATAACTACGTTCATTTTTACCCATGTCTCGAATATTAGCTCAGACATTAAAGATCTATTTGTCCCATTGGATTAAAATACACCCCATTTACACAGATCAACAACGTAAAATTGCGGAAAATGAACTTGCCGTTTAAATTTGCGTCAAAATAATTAAAAGTTTTAAGGGATTAAATAAAACACAAAAATATGCACACGAGAAATAAGAACAAGTATCCAGAAATACCAGATAAATTGTTTGTTTTTATGGCTTACACACGGTGGAACAATATTATCAACAACCTCAAATAACAGGACACAAACTAATACGGACATAACAAAATATACTACCATATTAGTAAGGTAAGTTAGGGTAAGTTAGTTAGTTAATACAATAAGGAAGTCTAAACACATTTTATTTTCGTACACATCATTTGATAAAATATATCTCCCAGGAATTAATTCCAAGATTGTAAGTAAGAGAAGGGGTACAATTCGATCTGATAGTATCCTTATAACGTCTTAATAAAATTGTGACAGTTGTTGGCAAATAAACAAAAGAAAAATAAGGAATAAGAAGCAAACACTTGATGATGTGATATTGCAATTTAAAATAAAACGTTTATTTAGTTATAAACCACTTTCGTTAACATACGAATTGCCAAACAAGAAATGACAGGAAAACACTTGGTCGGCATTGGTATAAATAAAAGTGGTGTATATCTTATATAATTTTAAATTTGAAATAAACAACGCGAGTATTATTTATTAATGATTTGAGTTAATCAATCTTTTTTTAATCAATTAATTAGTTGTTACCCGGTTGTTAATTAGTGAAAAATCACGGTATGTAACTTGAATGAAAAACTAAAGATCTGAGAGTTAAATGTCACTCTACTTTTTGTAAAATATAATTATAGGTAAAAAAGCACACATATAGTTGGTTGTTTATGTTTGAAACTATTTTTTTAAATTTGATAATTTTCATCGACAGTTTGAATTTTAATTTCAACGTACACAAAAGAAGTTATGTTATGTAGGTAATATTTAACTTGTAAGTTACCCGTGAAAAATCACCGATATAACTTGACTTAATAAGAAAAAATATGACTTGCTCTAATTCACCCTTTTCAAATATAGGATATAAATAAAGATTGATAATATTATTTTTTAATTTAATAACACATCCGTCAGTTCCAAATGTTAAAAGATGTACGTACGGGCTCATAAAGGAAATTATTTATAGTCAACATATTAATTACTTTTAACTGACTGGTCGGCTTTTCGCTGCCAACCGTAAACGACCGAACAACGATTAGTCGCCCTTTCTACCTTACTAACTAGAAATAACTCTCACAGTTACGTAAATCACGATATCGATTTTTAATTTGAATCATTAATTTAAAAAGGTATTCACTACCAGCTAAAAATAATGATAAAAAACAATCAATTTAGGTCACATATGAATATAAAGGGAGGTAAGATAGTGAGAAGGTACGTGAAATCAAGATATTCCGCAGAAATAATTATGAAGTCAATAAAAAAAAAAAAACAATTGAATATGAACCTTTTCAGTGTTTTAGTTGTCGGTACGCACACAAACATCGTGTAGTGAATTCTTCGTAAGTGAAATCCTCCACTATTTTTTAAAAGTTTTTATTAAAGTTCTTTTTAATAACGGTAGTATTGATTTTGACAGGTTATTTGTAACCCATCTCATTAATAATATCATCAAATAAAAAAATTCGGTTAATTTTTTCAACTTCTTCTTTTATGTCCTCAGTCTGGGACCTCACGTGTCACCTTCATAAACTTAATTATGATTATTTTTTAATAATAATTACTGCACAAAAATCCTAGCTGCTCCCAACACTATGAAGCAGTGGGACTATTGCATCCCCAATGAGGGTATTGTTGTGAGACTGAAAGTAGAGCGAAGAAGATGGGGAAGAGAACGGTTGGGAAGTACCTGGATATTCAGATTAAGTCACCGAACACGGCAAAAGCCATTTTAAACAATGTTTCGATTCTGAATAGTGGTCATTAGAGTGTTTACCACCCAGAATGAATTTCATCGAGGAAAGAATGGAACGAGCAATGGTTGAGTACATTTGTTAAGTATATAAGCTGAACAATCTTAGTACATTTTTACTGCATCTGTAATATTTAATTTTATTTTTATACTAACGGATCATTGTCCAATTACAAAACAAAAAAAAACAAAATGATACTAAAAGAGCGACAGAGAAAGAATAGCACATACCTAATATTTGAATGAAGCAATGACAAAAATATACATTTGGTAGAGCATTCAAGCCAAACCTTGAACAAAGTTTTAGTAAAGACATAAGAGTCAATGATGTTAGACATAACAATTTGCAATATTTGAAGATTTTTATCGTACAGAATGACAAAAATCATTTAGACCGACACCAACAATTTCAAGATCATGGCTTGAGTTAACAAGTCTCGACATTCAGGATGGTGGAGAATGATACCTACAATTAGTAGAGTGATGATTGAAGAACAGCAATTCTTTGTTTCTGAGTCTACGCCACGAAATGTTGAACTGGATGAGTTGCAACAAAAAAGGTGAGTCTATTGACTATTATACAATAAGGAATTTGAGTCCTTTTTTTATCAATATCCACCTTCAAACTTAAATACCAGATTTATTTTTATTTTTTTTAAAGTTCGTTTTCAAATTAAATTAAATTAATTAAATTAATTTTGTTAAATTATTTTTCAAAGTTTGAATTTTTTAAACGCCGCCAAAATGGCAGTATCTCAGAGGTAAGGAGCGGGGGATTGGGTGACGTCTTCCGTAGCGTCAGAAGGGCATTACACAGTATTTATCTTTAACATCGCAAACTGTCGTTATCCAGCTGTCAGTCGCGTATTTTGCTAGTTTGTGTTTTTTCTTCAATTTTACCGCTTTCAATATAACAACACCTTACAAAATGTCAGGAGATAATACGTTTTACTATTGCACCGTACTGATGTGTAAAAATACAAGCATTACTGCAATTTATCATCATTTTAAGTAATTAAGTTTTACGTAAAAAATGGTGTAACGCCATGAAGGCGGTATTACATCGTACGTAAACGGTACATTTGTCTTAGGAATTCGTTCGACTAATCATGAAGCGTTTCTATTTTATGGCGATTTAACCAATTTTCAAGAAGCATTTATTAAATCTAAGAATAATAATGTGAAAATATTTATTCCGAATCGGTGTTTTCCGATCTACATGCACATATTTTTTTAAAGTCATAATATTTTTCACTCAACTTCCTTATGAGTAATTTCGAATATGTAATTTCAATCAAAGTCTTTCGTATGCTTTTCTAGTGATGAAATTTTCAATGATTGTTCTATTTCATTATATTGTGTAACACCTGAAATCATTCAAACATCACCTGTCGCATTAACATACAATTTGATGATGAATCGTTTGGCTTCACTTCATCTTGCATTTGGCTACTCGCTAATTGAGTTGCAAATACTTTAGTTGACGTTTGATAACTAATGCTGAATAATTCAGAAATTGGAATACATTATAGTTTGGTGATTTGAGTGAAGTTACCACCTCCCCCCACCCGGAAGTACATCTGCGCCCTGCACCTACTTGCGCCCGACCACCCCAACTATGTGCAAAAGCTGGGCGGTAACTGGGGATGTAGAAGGATTTTCAGGAAAATTAAAAAAAAAAAAAAGTTACCATATATTATATTATTATCATATGATTCATATGGAAGATAAAAAAATATCGCTCTGGTGAAAAACCACCATACAGAATCATTTGGTGACCAGATCTGATTAGCCAGGTACTTCCCAACCTTCCTCTTTCCCATTTCCTTCCCCTCCCCATTACCTACAGCCTCACAACATTCCCCGATAGAAGATGCCATAGTCTCACTGACTTCAGACAGTGGGAACAGTTGTGACTCTTTGCGGTTAAATTTAAAAAAAATTATTTGTTACTACGATCATTATTGTTATTGTTATTAAAATCACTGTTTTCTAAACATGAGTAGGAGATCTGTATGTAAAACCAAAACTATCAACAGTGCCTATGGCGTCAAGAAAATTGCACAGCCTTTCTGCTTGGAATTTTTAAGATACTAAAACTATTTTAGTAAACATATGAATAAAATAGTACCTTTAGTATTATAAAAACAACCCTTAAGGTACCTATAAGAACTCCGTCAAAATAATTTAAAAAAACTTTAATGTTCCCAGCATCACAAAAATATACAAAAAAATTCTCTATTTAATTTTAAAAGAAAGAGTGAGTACCCTACTGACCAACACACTCACACTACAAGAACAAAAACCTTAAATAAAATCAACATTCCAAGATTGAACACATCTTTTGGACAGAAAAACCACAAGTTCCATGCTGCCAAATTATACAAAGCTCTCTCTAATCAAATTAGAGATGCCACCGAGATGCAAATGTTCAAGAGCAACATAAAAATGTGGATCAATAACCATGAAGACGAGGAAATTATAAAGATTATTAAGTAATCATAGAACCAGTGACCCCAACGCAGCAACCTACAGTCCGCCTCGGAACAGGAATCCCTAGTGAGGAGGACTGTGAATAAAATATTATTGTTTTTTAATATATCAGTTTTTCAACATATGCTTTTTAAAATGTTATATTGTAAGTAATAAAAAAAGATAACATGATATTTCCATTTTAATGTAAAAAAATGGCGAGATGCCATTTTATTTGTTCGATAATTTTCACCTGTTAAATTAGAAAGTCAGGCAAAGCCGTTTAGTAAAAACTTGTGTTTATATTAAGAGAGGGAATTCATTATTACCAAAATAATAAAATCACGAGAATTCCCGCAAGAACTCGTCAAAATAAATATTTAATTACCCCCGACAAATCGTGGCAGTTTTAACTGGAAGGCTTCCGCCGGCAGACTAATTTCAGATTTATTGTGAAGTTGTGACAGTAGTAGACCGCAGCAGCCATGTCTCGTGGACGGTCGGCCGACTAATGCTAATTAACACTAGGAGACGGCTCGGTCCGCCGGGCTGTTTGCACCACGAATGCGATACTGCCACAACGGATTTCGGAATGGAAACGAATCTTGGAAAATTTTAGACGTTTTGACATTTTGTGTTCGTGTTACGTTAAGGAGTTCATATTTATTTTCGCGAATAAGAACTTGAACACCATTTTAGGGATTTATGTTTTAATTTTCTACGTTAATTTTGCTTGTTTAATCGCCCAGTTGTTAGGCAGCTCAGTTTGTATTACAATTCCTAAGGGGAAAGTGAACGAAAAGAAAATGACTGAAAATAAAGAAGTGATTATTATTATTATAACAAGGGGAACAAAATAATAATACAGCAATCAGTAAAAACAGATGTGGCGTCTCAAAAAACATAAAATTATTCAAATAAGAAGATATTCAGTTTTAAATCACTTTATTAATATTCATTTATTATGTCTATAAAAAATGGTATACCTATTTAATTAAAACCAAAAAATTGGTACCTATATAAAGGATATTTAAAAAAATAAAAAATAATGCCACACAGGAGTTCCATCTGCTCCCTACCGTCTGGAGCCAGTGATACTATGTGCATCCCTAATTGGGGTATGTTGTGAACCTGAAGGTAGTGAAGAAGGGGAAGGAGACGAAGGAGAGGAAAGTAAGGAAGTACTTGGAAATACGGCTAAAATTCATTTCAAGCAACGTTTCGATTCTGAATGATCGTCTTTCACCAGGGCGATACTTAGAGTATCTATCACTCTAGAACTTACCGCAAATATTCTATGTATCATTTGATTTTAATTAAATGTAATGAAAATGAAATAATAACTTCGTTAGTGTTGGGAAAAACTTCAAAGTTTTGTGAATGCTTCACGAACTACTAGTCTTCAAATTTACCCTTCGCGGTAAACACTTCAATTGAAGTGGAACTTGACAAACAAAGCACTAGTCGGTAGAAATTTCAAATTGAAAAGTACAAGCAAATCGAAAAAAGCTCCTCCTCGAAAAAGGACTAGTTAATAAAAAAAAAGTACTAGAAAAGAACCAGTTCCTCGCCAAACTTTGTGGTTGACTTCAATTGAAGTGTGCGCTGCCGCAAAATGGAGTAGTTATTTGTAGTCTTTGAAGTCCAACTTCAATTAAAGTGCGTGAACTGCTGCAAAATGAAGTAGTTATTTGTTGCTTTGTAGTCTAACTTCAATTGAAGTATTTTCAAAATAAAAAATGAATGAAGTTTGAACTGCCGCAATGCGAAGTAGTTCTTTGTAGCACTTCGCACGGAGCGGTCACAATGCGAAACTTCGTATAAGACCACAGATTAAAAAAATAAGTTATGACCAACTGGTGTCGATTAGCCTAAGCATCACCAGGGTACAAAATTAAACTAACTTTCAGTTTAATTTTGTACCCTTTGTCGTAAAAATTAAATCTTATATGAAGTTATTATTTCATTTTCTGAATGAAATAGACTCTTTGTTAAGAATCGTTTATTCGTGTATCCAATTAAGTTCTGTAATATATAAATTATTGGTCGTTCAATCAATTTTCGGTTTGCCGTCAGCAAATGTTGCCGTTTCTATTTGTTTTGCCGGACCAGAATTATTGTTGTATTAATGTCCCCGGAGTAGCGTCGGTCGCTCTGTTTCATACAAATAACGCAATTAACAAGAACACATTTTCCTCGTTCGCGCCATAATTCCCGGATCGGGGAATAAAAGCGCGCGAAAAGGGAAATTGGGAATATATGAGTAATTTTAATGGCAACACCGAAAGGGAATTGTTTAGCAGCGCGTCGCGCGGCCACCCGGTAAATTATTTTAATATTTTAGGATTCGTTTCCTGTCGGCTGCTGCAATATTGTGTTCTGTTTCACTGCACTGCAAAGTGCCTACCTAACGTACTATGTGCATAGTGTTTTTTTCTAACTTTTTTCACATTATATTTATACAGGCAACACTAGAATTTCTGATCATACTGGACTGACTGCGATTTTCCAACGTTAAAATAAGCGGAGACTCGCATTTTTTTATGTACTTTTATTTTGTAAGGATTTTGAACAATCTGATATGGCTTCAAACATGTGAAAATATTTTAATGAGCTGGCGTATTTGACAGCCTCCGTAGACGAGCGCTAAGAGGCTCGAGTACGAATCCAGAACTCGCGGGTTCAAACCCGGCGTGCGCCAATAGGTTTTATTTAATTAATATGTGTCATAACACATTTAATTTATATTGTAAAATAGTATATTTGCGGTACGTTTCAGAGTGGTAGATACCCTAAGTATCGCCCTAGTGAAAGACCACAATTCAGAATCGAAACGGCAATAGTCGTATTTGGTGACCAGATCTGAATGGCCAGGTATTTCCCGACCTTCCTCTTTGCAAATCTCCTTCCCCTCCCCACTAACTTTAGTTTCTCAACACACTCCGATTGGGGATGCCATAGTCTCACTGGTTCTAGGCGGTGGGAGCAGTTGGCACTCGTGTGCGGTATTCACAATTTAAAAAAAAAAAATTAAAACTTATAAAATTTCTAAAAACGGAGGTAACAATATTATTATGTTTTTCATTTTCCATAACGTAGGCATTAAAAAAGCATAAATGAGCCGAACAAACAATACATATACTAAAATAGACTTAATAATAAATAAACATGTTGAATTAGCTTTAATATTGATTAAAACAAATATATTTGGAAATACAATAAAAAAATAATTACATATCGCCGCCGAAAAGGCAAAAGGGCTGAAGCACCATTTTGGGAAGTTTACACCAGAGTACTTTGAAGGTCTTTTTTGTTTTAGTACCTGGTTGTATTTTGAAAAAAAAAGTTATCTCTGGTAACTTAATGCTCTTACTGAGTTATCTGAAGCAACAAAAAGCTAAAAAAACTCCCAAACTTGTGTCTTTTGAGTCGAGCCTTTCCCAAATGGTAAATATATTTTAGATGGCTGAAGGGCCACAAAAGTCTTCAGAATCAAACGAGAGTCAGAGCTTTTGATGCAGAAAAAAGAACCGATCAAAACTGCACATTTAACTCATTTTTGACCCAAGTGTTCCTTAAGCCCTTTTGACTTTCCAGCGGCGATATAGATAGGTACGTACTATTGTGGTACAACCTCACCGTGAAAAAACTTTATACATTTCTTGTTGTTGTTATAGACCGGATTGATGAACTATAAAAATACCAACAGCAAGGTAAAATAATCCGATGAAATTTAGAATTTAACGTAGTCATATCACATCACATCCGAAATTGTATTTGTAGGATTTGTAAAGCTGAATGTTAGCACTTTTCTTAAAAGATAAAATAAACATTTATCTGGCCTGTTCAAAAGAAAAGGTGAATTTTGAATTATCGCAGGTTGTTTACAATCCATGATTTGTTTTTTCACAACTCCAGGACGCTCATCGTCATGAACATCTTCTCGGCCTTCTGTAAAGCGTTTGTACTACTTATAAACACTTTTTTGGACAAAGTAGACTCGCCGAATACCACAGTCAACATTTTAAGTGCGTTGGAGCACTTTATTCCATTTTTAACGCAAAATTTAATACATATTCTTTGTTCCATTTTTTTCAAACGTAAAAAATCGAAGAACACACAAAAACGTGACTAACCTTTCCAGTTGTCAAAAACAAACCACAAATCCAAAATGGCTGATAATGCTAACATATGATAAACATATGTGTACCAACATAACAAAAAAAATTGATAATCGAATGTACACAACCTGCGAAAATTCTAAATTCACTTTTTCTTTGGAACAGGCCTCGTATATACTCGTAAACAAACGATTATATTTGAATTGCCACGTGCAAAAATTAAACTTCTATCATATGATTGGAAGAAAACTATAAAAAGCATTACACCACCAACACATTAAATCAATAAATGTACTGGAATTAAGAATTGTGTATTTTTGAAATTTAGAATTTAACGTACTCACATCACATCACATCCGAAATTGTATTGTTTGTTGTTCGGTGACATAATAAAAGTGCTAACATTAAAATGGTCATCGGACAATCCCTAGAGGAAATGGTGTGCCAAAAGTGGGCAGCGGCCGTCCAGAAACAAAACCCAGAGACCAAATAAAATTTATGAACATTTTTCTTTATTTACCGAGAGCCACCGCGAAATGTAATTTTCAAGGGACGGAACAACAACACCACAAATGTCCACATTCACCGAGGGATAGTTATAATTTGTGTGAAAATGGTGGAAATAATAACGTCAACTTTGAACTGTCGCCGTGTGAAATTGTATACGTGTTTGCCCAGCGGCACGTTGTTCACAAGTAAGGGTGTAAAAGTACAGAAAATGACACTTTGAACAGCCTAGTTAGTATGGCAACAAAATTAAAGCACTATCGGATTTTTTTGTACGAAAATAAATTCCAAATTAAAAAAAAAAAAAACATTGAAGTAAGTTCACGTTTTTAAAATAGTAACTTGAGGCTATTCTTGTTGTAAGTTAAGAAAACGACCCTTTATTGAGACTTTCTAGCACTGTGTATTTAATCTGTCCGTACCTGAAAGTAAAAATCGAGGGTTCGATTCAAAAGGGTGACGTAGTTACCCCATTTGATCTTATTTACTAAACCGTTTTCATGACATAATCTTAGGAAATTTGTTTTTAGTAATATTTATGGAGAAATTTATTCATAATATTTCAGAAATCTTTATCAAAGTTTTGGCACAAAACTCTCATTTGGGGTGTTAGAACGGGAGTGTTAAAAATACATTGCTAATATTAAAAAAATATATTTTTGTAGAAAGCAATCACTTTGTGGTTTGACATATTTAATGAAAATGAAATAATAACTTTGTTTAAAGTTTAATTTTGTACCCTGATGATGCTAAGGCCAAGCGAAACCGGTCGGTCATAAAAATTAAAATAGAATCTGTGGTCATATATAAAGTTAATATTTCATTTTCATTAATTAAAAATATACTCAAAGTTCCATCGTGTTTAATTATTTTGACACGTGACAACCGAAATATCTGATCAATTGATCTGAATATGTATATCCTTTGCCATTCTCTACTACATTTTTTTCTGTTCTCGCAGCTTCAAAACATTCACCGAATTGGGGATGCCATAGTCTCCCTGGTTACGCTCAATTGAAACTCGTGTATGGCGTCATAAATAAGGAAAAAAGAGACTGGTTAATAACAATAATAATATTTGGATGATTTGTATAGCGCCGTTTTTGTGAAAAATCACCTCAAGAGCGCTGTACAGATCTTATTTTCTATTATTATTAGATATAGTTTATAAGAAAATAAACAGGAACATACTTACCTGGCAAGTCCCACCAGATAGACACACTTATTAACCTAAAATTATAATTATTTATTTTTATTTATTTTTTCCGATTTAGGGCATGGGAGCGAAATTAAAAAACGGACTTTCTGAATTTGTCGCACAGTACAGGATTTGGTTAAAATTTGTATATCTAAAGGTGATTCGGCGAGAGACAGATTATGTTGAGATTCTTTTAATGAATTTAAGGATATGAGTGTCTGAAAAGATAAGTTTTCAGTTTGGACCGAAATTCTGTTGGGCTCGTTATACATCTTAGTTAATTCTTGGTTGGTTATTGTATTCAGTATTTTGAAAATGTAATTTTTTTAAATACCAAAAAGAGTCTAATTTTTTATTCAACGGCAGCTAGGGGGGTGAACTAGTGCGTATAAAACCAATGGTGTTAACAACGAAGTTTCGATTGTGAAAAAGAAAAAGTAATCTGTTGTAATTGTCGCGTGTTTGTGAAATATATTCTTTCTTGAAAAATACAACTTTCACAAGAAAATACTCGGCCATATAACAATAGTAAAAACGAACATTCTCAAGTTCGAAATGAAATTGTTTTGAAGTTTTTTCCAAATGTAAAAGCTTCGAAAGAAAACAGTTTTTTATTGTTCAGTAGTATTTTTAAAGTGAGTTTAAAGTAACTGATTAAAAAAAACAGTTAAAACTATCAATTATTGAATTCGATATTTTTTCGTACTATTACTAGTCGCTATCTTAAAACATTATAATAGTACCGGCAATTATGGATATAATACATAAAAATTAGGGCGAGGAAGGGGCGATTATTCAAATGATGAAATTAAACAATTATTGAAAATGTCTTCATTAGAAGAGCGCAGGAAAGACTTTGATTTAATTTGTATTTACAAAATTATTAATTGATTTATAGACCTTCTCTGTTGCAACTTATCCAGTTCAACATTTCTTGCCGTGGACTCAGAAACAATGAATTGCTGTTCTTCAATCATCACTATACTAATTATAGGTATCATTCTCCAATGTTCAGAATGTCAAGACTTGTTAACTCAAGCCATGGTCTTGAAATTTTTGGTAGCAGTCTAAATGATTTTTGTCATTCTTTACGACTCTTCCAAAACATTGACTAGACCATGGCTTGAATGTTCTCTCTTATTTTTATTTTGTCCTATTTTATTCATCGCTTCATTTATTATTGTCTGTGCTGTTTTTTCTCTCTCGCTCTTTTTACCCATTCCGTGTTTTTTTCTTTTTTTAATTGGGTTTTAGTTCGTTAATTTATAAATAAATTTGTTAGTCAGTAGTGGAAAAAAATGATTTATATTGAAAATATTATTTTTAACCGGTTGAATTCACCTTTTCAAACCTTTTCAAATATAATTTATTGATATCTCTGTTAGAACCGTAAATAAGGGGGATCTCAAAAGAAAACGTGAATTCCGCACCAAAAACTGGAAGGGGTTTTTCAGATTTTATGATTTCCACTTTAATTGCTCTTCCAGTTTCATGTGGCTCGTTATACGTTAAATCAGTGATTCTCAAAGCGTACGTCAACTTAAAAAGATTAAAATATAAAAAAGGTAAAATCTATAATCTTGATACGTTGAGATGTTTGAACCTCCGTTACATTTGACTGACCATCAAATCAACCATCAGTGCAAATTTGAATTTTTGACAATCGAACGGTCTCCATTAAACACATTTTTTCAGCTTTTTATCAAATTACATAAAGATTATATTTATTTCTGCACCTTTGTTTTTTTCTCTGAATGTAGTGAGAAAAAACTGATATTACACACACTCTTATCTTTCAGTTTTTTCTAAACTGACTACTGTGGTTACTGTCTAAAATTGATTTCTCCACATATTAGGTATTTTGAGTTAGCGATGATTTTAATGTTTTTGTACTGAAATATATGTCTGAAGTAAGTTTCTGTCCCTTCTTATATCATTAAATAGATTTTCAGCTACTGTTTTTTGATGTAAATTGATTATTATGATAATAAGACAATAAAAATATTTGAAATAAACTTTAAAAAATAAGCTAGTTAAGGGAAAAGTGAACTATGGATATAAAAATACATTTACATAATTTCCCTATTCTTAAAAAAAAGTATACTCCACAACAAGTTTTTGTAAGTAACCAACTTTTGACAGTGTCTCCACGACATAACCTTCTAAAATAATACGATTTATTTTTATTTTTAAGTCTCTTAAAACCTTAAGATTTATAGTACAAACCTTCTCAAAAAGGAAAGTTCTGAAAAGCTTGTAAGTCGGCACCCGTTGTGAGTATAGAATTCTGTCCGCCCGACTGCTAATCGAGCTTTCCACACACGCGGCTATCGCTCATCTCACATAATAATGATCAAAAGCCTAAGCTTTTTATTTTAGATTTATTGTGCCCTAAAATTAATGTGCAACATGGAAAATATTTCCATCGTTAAATACAAATGAGGTGAAAAACCAACTAAAATATATTTTAGACGTGATCGTGAACAATTTTCAAACTTGTGACATTGATTGAAAATTATTAAATGTCAAAATTCTTTTATGATCAGATTATCAATTGGAAGTACTTATGCAGAAAGCGTTCAACCCACAATTGTCCAATATCAAGTTTTCACATTATAATACATTTTTGATAATATTTTTTTTACCAATGCACATTGCAGATATTGGACTTAAATTGAAGTTTAAAAACATTATAAAATGTGAGATAACATAATAAATACATTTTTTTAAATACACATATTGATAGATTATAAACTATCTATGGAAAACAATGCTCATAAAAAAACACAGATATTTAGTTTACAAATGCCGATTACGCACATTAATGCCTTTTTATCGTCAAATTTTAAAACGCCCTTTTCTCAGGTTCATATTTTTAGGGTTGGACGGTTTCGGCATAACTACATCCAATTTATGGGCCTTGTAAACTGGTGACATACATTTTATTTTTAATTGGTAAAGATCAAACTCCTTCAGTTTATCTGTTTAGCGTCAAATACAGAAAATCATTAATTAAAAAATAAATAATATTTAAATACGAGTATATATGGCCATGTCGAAAAGTTTGACAATCTCTGAAGCTCGGCTAATATGGCTTATTCACTGCCTAGATCTCCCTAAACCTCTAGGAAAGCTTCACTAATGGATAAAGGGTGCAGAAAAGACCCAGGATTCTGCAGGGGCTAGCCGGGAGGGGGAGCTGTTAACGTTTCGGTAGTTATCCGTAACACGTTAATCCCGTTAAAATTCCCAGCGAAACCGACGTCGGGCAGGCTGTCTCCCTCGCACCAAGGGCCACGGCGGGGGTTTTATCGCGCGTCGATGGACACAACACTATTTTCTCACGCTGCAGTATTTTTTTCATTTAATTTAGTTTTAATTCGGTACCACTTAGACATTCTTTTGGAGATTTTACGTTACGTAGTGATTTTAATTTATACGATAAATAATCAGTTGTGTAAAAAAAGGATTTTGTAATTTTTTTTTGATAAACAAACGTATTTAAATAAACCAACCAACGTATAAATAGAAAATTAAGTTTATGCAAGAAAAAAATAAATTTTTAGTCACAGAATAGATTTTTGGCATTTTCAGTATGAGTCCAGGACCAGATAAAGTTTTTTAATTGACTGTAATTGTTTTTAATTGAATGAAAATATGCAATTTAAAAATTTGACTGGGTTTTTAAAAATGTTTATTTATAAATTTGGAATAAAAATCGCATAAAATTCATTTGAAACATTTAAAAAAAAGAGTTTTAACTCGGTCGTGAAGTGTGCAACATTAATGTAAATATTCGAAAAAATTGTCTATCCCGGCACGTTTCTAGTGTAATATTTTGTTAATAAGGGTAAGTTTTTTAGGTATATTATTATTTTTAATAATAATTTGTTTTGCGATATGAATGAAGATTCTTGCCATGCTCAATATGGTACCCGATAAATGGTGAGCTTTTCCCAAAGTTTGGGTACCTGATAAATGCTGCACTTTTCCCGAATTTCGGGTACACGATAAATGGTGGGCTTTTCCCAAATTTCAGTTACTCGATAAATGGTGAGCTATTCCCAAATTTTGGGCACCCGATAAATGGTGCGCTTTTCCCAAATTTTGGGTCCCCGATGTAAAGCTTCAGTTTGGTCATGAATATAAAGGTTTGACTTTGTACGTTTTTTTTAGAAGACAACTTCACCTAAATCGATTGAATGTAAAACATGATATCATTCAGAAATTAAACATAAGCCACATAAGCTGTTCATTACAAGACGATGTGATAAATGAAGATTAATTACATCAGGAGAAAAATGGATAAAATGCATTACATGCAAAAAATCAGTTTGCGCAGAATTTTGTGGTAATGATAACTATGATTTTAATTGTGATGTTAACTTTAGCGGTTAAATAAAGTTACTATCATAATACAATACTATTTCATAATATTTTGGTTTGTAATTTATACTCATACATTTGAATAACAAATATTTTTAAGGCAAAATTTATTGCGTTTGTTGTTTTATATAAAAAAATATTTTGAAAGTATACCTTAAGATGATGTTTCACAAAAATGGCGCTAGCCAAGTATATATTTTTACAATTTTGTATCCACCATAGGGTGACATGGCAGGCATGGTAGCCGATATTTAGACCTCTTTAAAAAAAAAATATATATCTTCGTTTTTCTTATTTTTCCTTGTAATTTTTAAAGCATAGCCACTAAATTATTGTCATTGTTTAGACATTATAAAAACGGATACAATAATGCATTGGCACATTATTTTCAGAAAATTTGTTCATTTATTAATTTTAGGGTGATTTAAAAAAAAGTACCCGATAAATGGGCAAACTTTCCCATTTTATTTTTTTTACATTTTTTGTTTTTATAAGTATTTTGTGGCATCTTTCTTTCCTTTTCTTCTCAGATCTTCAAAGCCACTAACCATCGTTGCCCATAACATCTTCATTCATCTTTAATTTAAAAAAAAGTGCACCGTTAACATCTTTAAATTATAACCAAGCCGCACAGGTGTACAAGCTTCAGCTAAGTATACAGATTGAAAGCGTAAAAAGGTTTCCAGTCAGAAATAATCCGGCCCTGCACTGCGGAGATATTACGCGGGCATATAACTCTCAAAGAAACTGCTGCGGGGGTTAACTTTGCTTTTCAGTTCATCTAAAGAGCTTTGGAAGGCTTCCGCGGTCACGTGGTTTATCATTGCAGATCTGAGTGGTCAAGACGGCGCTATCAACAGCCTCCGACCTCCTCCCCGCACATCCCATAGCCGGGGGTCAATCCAACAAACTGTTTTTGATGTCTGTTTTGTGGCGATGGTCTTATCAGATCGTCTTTGAGGTAAATACTGCAAACTGCAGATGGAAACGATGCAGAGTTATTTCTGGAATTGTGAACCGTGCTCGAGAAAAAATGACACTGAAACTAGGATTCTGAATGTAAAGAATGACATACAAAATAGTCCTCTGTAAAATACTAATCAAGACATTTTTACTAGTAATAAATATATAATACCTTCGATTATTTGGTTTTTGCTTGTGCAGTGGATGGATTTAATAAAAATAGTCAAATTAAAGAAATTTCACGTTTTTAATTTGAAAAAAAAATAGATTTGGTTTTTTGGCAAAGAATAGTTCTACGGAAATACAAATTTTGGTTAAAACATATAGAAGTTTGATGTGTTTACTAGACAAATAATTTAAGCCCTTCTTATTCTGATTCGTTTGAACGACTTGTGAAATATTGATTGAAGAATAAATGAACACTAAAGATTTTAATTAAACGTAATTTGTTGTTCGACTTCGACAAAGAATTAATGGAATCTTTGGACTCAAGAAGTAAGATAAACCAAATAATTAGTATCACAAAACATTTTTTTTTAATAAATAATAATAGTAAAATTTGGATAATTTGTAAAGCGCCGTTTTTGTGGAAAATCACCACAAGGGCGCTGTACAAATCTTAATTTCTACTTAATATTAATTCCTAGTTTATATAAATATACAGCAACATACTTACCTAGCAGGTCACTTCTGGCAGGACACAATCACTATATCATAATTACTTAAAATTTAGCTGATTTTTACGTTTTAGCTATTTTTTATTATTTATAGTTCTAAAAAATAAACCTTAAAACAATAAATAAAAAATATATCAAAGGTATTTAAAAAATTTTTTTTTTTTTACTAAACTTTTCATAATTAATAACACAAGAGCTCACCTCCGAGAGTTTTCTGCTTCAGACATCACAAAAAAAACATTTTCTGGTTAATACTTTTATTTATTTACGCCAAATATTTACAATAACAAATATATATTCATAAACGGTGCAAAAATATTGTACAATAAAGAAAAAATAGTATTGAAAAGCAGGTAAATCCATGGTTAAATAGTTTCATCAAATGAATTAGCTCTACTAAATATAAACAACATCGGAGGATTTGTTTCCAAACGTTGAATTCGTTGCATAGGAGCATAATATTGTGAGGTTGAAGTAGAATTGTCACAATAATATGTTAAGTACTGTCTTGTAACTTTTCTGCTAGGAGTATGAAATGCAATTAAATAAAACAATTCAGGGGTATAAATAATTGAATTTATAATTTTAACCAAGCATTTTAAATCGCACATATTTCTACTCATCCTTATCAACAATTTTCATTGAAGTCTTTTTTAAAAAGCATTGTGTTTATCTTTAATGTGAAAACACATAATTGCTCCTTAGAAAATTATTTGGCTAAAACCTCGTGAATTTTCCCGTGGAAATAAAGAAAATGGGAGGTATTTACTTAACGCACCAAAATACGTTTATAATTCTTCAGGAAAACGAGTCGAAAGAAAATCTGCGTCGCTATATCAATATTGAAGGTAAAGCTTTTAAAATATTTTGATAATTTAGAGTGGAAGATATTCCACATCTTTTCTGTGACGGAAAACCTTTAAAAAATTCTAGGGAACAACTTAATTCAAACAAAAGAGAGCTATATTTACGAAAGGGAGTTATGCCTTTAGGAATCGTTCCGAGAAGTCATTATTTGTCAGTGGACAATTATTACGCTACAACCCGCGCTCTGTGAATCACTTATCGAAATATTTGCCTCGAGTAAAGCATTGGAATGATCTCCATGGAGGGTGGTTTGCTAACGGTGAGATATTTGGGGCGAATTATAAGACTTAAGATGTCTTAGTGAACTAACTAACTAAATTAACTAATTAACTAACTAACCAAATTAACCAACCGTCTAGAGCTAGTGGGACTATAGCATCTTCAATTGGAGTTTGTTATTAGGCTGAAGGTAAAAAGAAGGAGAAGGAAATGAGGAAGATAAGAGTTGGGAAGTACCTGGATATTCAGATCTGGTCACAAGTGGATAAAGCCATTTTAAGCAACGTTCCGATTCTGAATAGTGGTCTTTCACCACGGCGATACTAAGAGTACTTTCACTCCGAAACATGCCGAAAATATATTTTTTTGTTATTTTAATATGAATTGAATGTGTTATGACACACATTTATTTAATAAAAGTTATAGGCGCACGCCGGGTTTGAACCCGCGACCTTTGGATTCGTAGTCGAGCGTCTTACCACTAAAAAATAGAGGCCGTCAAAGTTTCATTTTCGTCTTCATTTTCCTGGCTAGCTGCTAATCGACACCAAATCTAAAGCTGATTTGACAAGGCTTGGTATACGCAAAACTATTATATTAAAAATGTATTTATTACAGAGAAAAATGAGGTTGGATGTACGAGGCCTGTTTAAAAGCAAAAGTGAATTTTGAATTTTCGTGGGCTGTGTACATTCGACTATCATTTTTTTTGTTATGTTGGTTCACATATGTTTATCATATGTTAGCATTATCAGCCATTTTGGATTAGTGGTTTGTTTTGACAACTGGAAAGGTTAGTCACGTTTTTGTGTGTTCTTCGATTTTTTACTTTTGAAAAAAATGGATCAAAGAATATGTATTAAATTTTGCGTTAAAAATGGAATAAAGTGCTCCAACGCACTTAAAATGTTGACTGTGGCATTTGGCGAGTCTACTTTGTCTCATAAAAGTGTTTATAAGTGATACAAGCGCTTTACAGAAAGTCGAGAAGATGTTAATGACGATGAGCGTTCTGTAGTTGTGGAAAAACAAATCATGGATTTTATTCTTTGATCCATTTTTTTCAAAAGTAAAAAATCGAAGAATACGCAAAAACGTGACTAACCTTTTCAGTTGTCAAAAACAAACCAATAATCCAAAATGGCTGATAATGCTAACATATGATAAACATATGTACCAACATAACAAAAAAAAATCGAAAATCGAATGTACACAGCCCGCGAAAATTCAAAATTCACCTTTTCTTTTGAACAGGCCATGTATATATTGGATGTTTCACCCGCCATGTTAGAGATATCCCTGTGTTGCGGCAGTACCTTTATCTTTATTTCAAAGCGTCAATGATCAATAAGACATCTACTTACAAAATGATTAATTCTTCTAATTTACGAGTAAATCACGCCGTCACATTGCCACGTTCCGAATTCAAAAGCAAATTTTCCCCGATCTTCTGTCAGTCGACGTATCAATTCCGTTGAGAGATAATACCCCAAAGACATCCAAGTCCTTTGAACAAAATTCTGTTTGAGTAATTTATACCGGTATGGTTTTGGGCCTGTGGAACTAGACAGAATTAACGCAATTATTTGAACTCCTTTATACGCGGATTATTGTTCACTCTAAAAATTCACCCCGATTCTGTAAAGATCGAAATTTAAGAAGGACGACTAGGTTCTACAACTTGTAAATAATACTGTCTAAGTGATTGATTTAACATTTTAATTGGTACATAATTTTGTTTATAACATTGCCTTTGAGTTTCTTATTTATTAATACTCAACACTGTAAAACAAAAAACAAAAAACAAAAAACACGAGCTCCTCTCCTTACTAGGGTAGTCCTGTGAAGAGATTAGCAGTTTCAGATGACTTCATGTCCACGACGGTTTATCTAAATTGTTGTTATTTAAATATTTAGATTATAATAATAACAGGGAAATTATTTATCGTAGTTTTGTGATAATTCACCTTAAGTGCGTTTTACACAAAATATTTACCCAACCTAATATTAAACAATAAGAAAACATCATAATACCGATTGTTTTACTTTATTCCACTATTTTTTATTATTTTTATTAAGACCTGACCGGTTCCACTTTATTTTTTTCGTCATCATAATTTTCTTTGTAAAAATCGTAATTTCATAAAAAGATTCATCTTAATAATAAAAATGGAATAAAGTTAAAAAAATGTATTGACAAAATGGAGTTCCACCACAATTAGAAATAATTATTAAATAATATATTATAGATATTTATGCAAATAAAATCGATCGTTATCATAAATCATGAAAAAGTTCAGATATGAGTATAACAGTGCACGTGTACTCGTATATCAACATATTAAAAAATAATTTACTCTAAGCTGAGAGTGTAAAAAATCAGGTAGAAAAGCTTTAATAAATATATAAACAAATTTTTTAAAGTACAGAAAAGGATAACTTGTTTTCTACGCAGATTGTTGTCAACTAGATAAGTACATTGTTTTATCATCTAGATTGGTACATCTATTGTTGATCTGCCGTACGTAACATTTAGATCATACAGAGAATTGTCCAATTTCCCAAAAGTTGTCCCGCAATGCATTTTGTTTACTACCAATATCGACAAGGAAAAATACTTTGAAAGATTTTAGAGATTTTTTGCTGTCTCGGCGAAATAAATAATATGATTAAGATACTTATCATTTTCAAATATTAAATTCACGAAATGGTTAATGAAGATATAAGAGGAGAGTATTATTTGCTGGTAAGTACTTCAAAAAGTTTCGTTTTTTATTTCACCTTCAAATATCTATGCGAAAATACTATTATCATTATTATTAAATTCAAATTCTCCGAAACCGGTAAATATTTTTTTTTTAAGCAATGTTATCAGAGAGCAACATTAAACAGATTTTTTTCCATAGTGTGGTTTACGCACCACCTACACAAAAAAAGTTCAACACAATGATTAAAGCGTGATACTTGATATCGTTCTCGATTAATTGAAATGAGTTCCAAAAAACCTCTTTTTGTTTATTCACAATATTATCAAATTCTGGTGACATTTTGAACAGATATCAAATGACTCGTTGTTGAGACGATTTACAATTAAATTTATTCAGCACGCTTTTGATATTCCCAGAGAAAAAAAAAGTGGGTTTGCGTCTCGGATGAGAATCTGCGAGTAGAAGAACAATTCACTCCTTGATGTTGGAAAGCTAATAAAGAATATAAAAGCTTCGAGCGAAATTGGAGATGTCTTATTTAATTGCGTCGCCCCGTTCCTTCACCACCGTCCCGTTTTGCTTTGGTCCCGAGGAACCTTGTCTTTATCTCGGCAAACATCATTAGCAAAACACAATAGCGTTATCATTTACCCATCTCTGTCGTATCTTCCCCGGCGAGTAGTCCCATCGGCGCATTTAAAAACCCCGCGCGGTTTCGTAGCAACCGACTGGGGTGTGCTCAGCGCATGCTTGGGGAGGGGGGTGTTGTCGAGAGGCTTAGGGCCAGATTTCTGATCGGGAGTTGCGGGTTCGAGACGAAGAGATAATGAAAAAGGTAAACACCACTTCGATTGAGTGGGCGCAAAGTCAGGGCATGAATATTAAAATTAAAGGTAGGTAATAATAATATTAATCATACTTAGCTGATTTTCTTGGCGCAATTTTTATGAAAAATCACCTCGAGGACGCTTAGTAAAATAAAAAATTACGAAAATCTTGGCTGGTGATTTTTTTTACTTACGTGACAATGCTTCAATGGGAAAAATAAAAAATATGGGATAAAAAAGGAATGGTTGATAAATAAATAACAAATAATCAGTAGATGCATGTTTGTAAATGTAAAACAAATGACAGCACTTAAGCATCAAGAAATCTAATTTTATCAGTGATAACAGTTTTAATTTTTAACATCCACCAAATTAAGAAGTCTTCATATTTATTTATGCCCCAGTGCGATTTTACAACAATGTTTTACGGAATATTTATGTAGACAGGTAGCCGTTGGTGTTTTGGATATCTTTTTTTTTTTAAATTTTGGCAGTTTACGTTATAATTAAAATAATTGTGTTTATTTGAAGTGACCTGCCAGGTGAGTGCGCCTCCGTATATTTTCTCTGTGAATAATATAAATAAATATTGATATGCCAAATATTATATTAAATCGTTGGTAATAAGATGGATGGATGTTGGTAATGGAAAAGCAGCGCCGCACAAATTATAAAAATATTATTATCATTATTATAATTATGAAATTTTGGCTTTCTTGAAGTTTTTAACGTGACTCAAACCTTTTGGCCAAATCTTCCATTCTGTTTATTTCAAAATATTTTTTGACTTGCGTCGGTTTTGCATTCGTTTGGAGAATTTTTTTTGAAATCTCCACATTATTCGTAAAAATCACGTTGATTTAATCTGAATCTTCTGGTTGTGGGGAGGGGGGATAATAAGGCACTTAGACCAGAACGAGAATATGCAAATACAAAAGCCTGTCCCCTTTTCATGCATAGAACCGAATTTGACAATGGGCTCAATTAATAATTTTCAAAAGAATTCTAATGCGAAGCAATGTTCTGAAATTGGCAATCCTCGTTTTAAAAAGGTCCTTCAGTCCTTTAGCAGGGAGATGCGGGAAAGAAAAGTGGTCGGGGTTCGGGGATTGTAAAATGACCATCCCGATAAGGATAAACCACTCTGGAATGATAAGGAACGTAAAGGCTATTCCGGTAGACGGTCATTGAAAAGAGTCGGAATATTTTTTATTTAAAAACAAATCAGCTTTAAATTGCAAGAGAGAGAAAGAAAATAAAATGGAGCATAAGACATGAAGATATGGACGAATTAACCACAACACTCAATGTTATGAATATTATTGCGAATAATTTGCGACGTACGGCTGTAATGCCTCTAATGACCTCCATGGTCGAGTGGTAAGACGCTCGACTACGAATCCGAAGGTCGCGGGTTCAACACCGACGTGCGCCTATAAACTTTTATTTAATAAATATGTGTCATGACACATTTAATTCATATACAAATAACAAAAAGTACATTTGTGACACATTTCGGAGTTAAAGACACTCTTAGTGTCGCCCTGGCGAAAGACCACCATCCAGAATCGGAACGTTGCTTGAAATGGCCATAGCAGTGTTTGGTGACCAGATCTGAATAAACAGGTACTTCCCGATCTTCCTCTTACCCATCTCCTTCTCCTTCCACTACCTTCAGCCTCACAACATACCCCCAATTGGGAATGCCATAGTCTCACTGGCTCTAGGCGGTTGGGAGCAGTTGAGACTTGTGTAGTATTCACTATAAATAAAATAAAAAAGAGTTGATATAATTTAAACATTACCGTTTCTTGACGTAGACTTCGCTTTTAAGATTGTGTTTCTATTCCTTTATAATTATTTTCATTTGCCTACTCTTCTCTGCACCTTAATTATGCAATATCTTTATTAAATGAACTTTATCATTTCTGTAAATAATGCTACACCTTTTCAAGATGTACACTCCACTCCTCTACCCAAGCATTGCTTGAAATACAAGCGTAGTAGTGTAATATATCGATACCTCCTACGCACACTATCACATCTTCAAAATCACGATTGTTGAGGAGAGCAATTTAAGGATTCTTTTGATCCCTGTAAATCCTAATATTAATCGATTAAATAAAAAAAATAAGCAAATATTTTCATTCAATTTATTACATAAAATAAATTTTAGTAAGTTGATGTATTTTTTATTTACTAATTTCATTTTTATATTTTACAAAAGTATTACGACTTCTGTCTAATGTGCCTATACGTTAAATTATAAAAAAAAAAACAAAATAAATCAGAAAGCATATGTAAGGTTAGTCAGAGATTTTATAGTAAAAATATTGACTTCTTAATATAATCAGAAAACTGAGTATTAAATTTATTATAATATGATTTGGCTCATAAATATTTTAAAGTAATAAAAACATAAGATCCTTTTAAAGGAAAAAAAAAATTTTTTTTCCTTTTCGAAGACTGAAATTTAATCTTTTGATTAATTCATTATACGTTAACGTGTACTTGAAAATCTAATTACAAAAACGTTTAATTATTAATAATTGGGAATAATAAAGGTGGATATGAAGATCAGAGTGTCTACTTGAAAAACAGTTTGCGTCAGTTCTAAAATTCATTAAAGCTCAACTTTTGTGATTTTCCCAACATCAAGTGGCAAAAAGCTAATATAAATAATTTATTAATTAAATTCCACTTCTTGTGCACAGAGACTAACAACTCAACATCAAAACACGAAGATCTTAAAAACAGTCTAAAGAATATAATGCATATGAAATAATAACATTCTCTAAGACCACAATTTTTATTTTTATTTTTATGACCGACCGGTTTCGCTTAGCCTAAACATCATCAAGGTAAAAAAAATACTTAACTATATACGAGGCCTGTTCAAAAGAAAAGGCGAATTTTGAATTTTCGCGGGCTGTGTACATTCGACTATCGTTTTTTTTTTGTTATGTTGGTACACATATGTTTATCATATGTTAGCATTATCAGCCATTTTGGATTAGTGGTTTGTTTTTGACAACTGGAAAGGTTAGTCACGTTTTTGTGTGTTCTTCGATTTTTTACTTTAAGAAAAACCACCACCGGCACCACCACCACCAACTACCACCGGCAGAGAGGACGGACCGCCATGTCTTGGCGCACACTCCTTACTTCATTCACGTTCATACATCGTCTCATGCATACTATTCTGTTAGTCTGACTCTTCACATGGCTGACTTAAGTATTAAGTTCAATTGTTCAAGCCATGTCTTCCTCGGGCGTCCCCAACTTCTTCTTCCATTCACTTTCGCGTCAAATATTTTTTTTAGACTCCTTTCTTCGTTCATTCTCTCCACATGCTCAAACCATCTAAGCGTCCCTTTCTTGATTCTATTCACTACGCTTACATCAGATTGCAACAGATAATGATAATAGTTGGATGATTGTTAGAACGCCGTTTTCGGTTGGTTAGGGAAGCTCCGATTGCTGACTCTTGGAATGAGATTGAAAAAAAAAGCAGTGACCTTTTAATATCGCTTACCCGTCTCGGAACAGACATTGTCTGGTGAAGCGGTTCCCGAGGTGGGTTCCACGAAACCCAGGGTTTCGCGGAAGGGTCGCCAGGGTTCGGCGATGGTTTTCGACTACCGCAACACGACAAACACCTTTCCAACTGCGTGACGAACTAAAGGTGTATCTGGTGGGACAAATAATGTTGACACGCGTGTTAACTTTTATTAGTTTTTAATAAAATTAATGCGTTGATGGAAACACAATATTTATTCAAAGTAGAACAACAGTACAAGTGAGATTAATTACAATTTTCAAATGGAGAATCTACAAAAAACTAGACACGTAGTCTCTTTAACTGAAAGTCGTAGATTAACGTCTTGTGGGATGTTGCGGTCCCTTTTATAAGTGATATCGTTGCTGGGGTCGTGTGCAGTCCACCTCCGGGTCCATTGTAGATGATAGTGTATTCGGTGTCGTTGACACGGCTAGATAAGATGCAGAGCCGGATTCATGTTATCTTAGGGTCGGGGGCAGTCTATGGTAGGTAACAGTGAGTCATGTTGACCAATATCGTCGCTGGAAAGGCAAAAAGGCTTAAGCGACACTTTGGCCAGAAATTAGTTAAATATGCAGTTTTAATTAGTTCTTTTTTCTGCATCGGATGCTATGGCATTTGTAGCCCTTCAGCCATCTAAAATATATTTACCATTTTGGAGAAGGCTTGATTCAAGCGACAGAAGTTTAGGACCCTTTTTAAGTTATTGGGAGATATATAGCAACAATACTTAGCCTGCATCATTGCTATGAAGCAAAATATTTTTTTTTTGTGTAAGGGATAACTTCGTAAACAAACAAAAAGTCTATTATATAGTAAGTTGTCCGATACCTTAGCATAAATATAGGTCGTACAATTAAAATTAACCCAGACAGCTTAAGCTTTAGATTGTGTGTGTTGGTGCTTATGCATCCACTTGCGATAGTGATATTCTTTTATTTATTTTATTGTATTTTATTTATTTTAGGGAAAATTAACAGCAGATCAGTAATCAACATGCATATAATAATAAGCTTTTCCTTGCCAAACATCACTGATAAACAGCCTATTGTGTTGTTTACTCCTTATTACTTATGGCGAGCAAAGAAAAACACGATATTATCTTTATTATTTTTAATAGTGAATACCGCACAAGAGTCCCAACTGCTCCCAACCTCCTAAGAGCCAGTGAGACTATAGCATCCCCAATTGGGGTTTGTTATCAAGTTGAAGCTTGTGGTAGGGAAATGAGATGAGAAAGAAGAATGTGGAGAAGTACCTGGCTATTCAGATCTGGTTACGAAACACGGCTAAAGCCACTTCAACCATCGTTTCGATTCTGAATAGTGGTATTTCACCAGGGTGATACTTAGAGTATTTACCACTCTGGAACGTGCGGAAAATATACGATTTATTATTTTACATGAATCAAATGTGTTATAACACATATTTATCAGCACATGCCGGGTTCGAACCCGTGACCTCTGGATTCGTAGTCGAGCGTCTTACCACTCGACCACGGAGGCTGTCAAATTATATATCTGATCTATAATTTTAATCAATAATAATAATATTGATATTTGGATTATTTGTACGGCGCCGTTTTTGTGAAAAATCACCTCAAGGGCGCTGTACAAATCTCAATTTCTACTTCGTAAATTCTTAGTTTATATAAATATACAGCAACACACTTACCTGGCAAGACACAATCACCTTATCACAATAACTTAAAATTTAGCTGATTCTTACACATACGAGTATATTTATATATTTTTATTTTTTTATTATTTTTTTTTTAGGGCATGAGAGCAAATTTAAAATTAAGTATATCGGAGGTATTTTTTAATTTTTCGTAGTGAGGAACAGATAATGATGATAATCTTCTAATGAATTTAAGGAATGAGTCTGAGAAATTTTCTTGGTTTGAACATAAATTCTATCGGGCTTGTTACATCTTGATTATGGATATGATTTTCTGAAAAAATGGGTTTTGAGTTTGGCTCTGAACTCTGTCGGGTTTTTTATTACTCTTAATGGTCAGAATATAACCTTTCTCTTTACCATCTCCTTGCGCTGTTCATTCCCCAGTTTGGAAATTTCACAACCCCACTGGCTCATAGCATTTAGGACTAAAAAAAATAATAAAAATAGGTAAAACCCCTTGTTCAACCCCAAGTCTACCAAGGAAATAAGATTTTTAATAATGACAAAGGGGGTTAGAAACTATGTACTACTAGGTATATGCGATATACAATTTTCTTATAATTGGCGGAAAAATAGTCTAACATACTTTATACGAAAAATTAATCATGAAACAATTGTTACATCCATTATATTATTTTCTCATTTTAATTAGTTCTTAGCATTTAGGATTTCTGAATTTATACGCAGGCCCTTTATTATTTATACCAGGCGCAATTTATTCTTAATTAACGCGATACACGTCCTCCAAGAAAAGTAATTAGCACGACAAAGAAAATTTAAAATGAATGTACGTAAGGCTCACAGTAATCCTACGCATGTTGTCAAATACCTTAGATTTAGGAGGGGTTGTGGATGCCTTCGATAGTGCAACCCAAAAAACAATTCAACTAAAACTAACTAACTAACTTATTAACCATCGGACCGTTTCTTTGCAGGGGTAGGCAGAGAGGACGGGCCGCCATACAACTCTGTCTTGGCATACACTCCTTGCTTCGTTCAAATTCATACATCGTCTCATGAATACTTTTCTGTTATTCTGACTCTTTACGTGGCCTGATTCAAGTATTTGATTCACTTGATCGCGCCATGTCTTTCTCGGGCTTTCCCGACTTCTTCTTCCATTCACTTTCGCATCGTATATTCTTTTCACACTCGTTTCTTCGTTCATTTGCTCTACATGACCAAACCATCTAAGCTTCTTTGATTCTATTCATTACGCTTACATTAGCCTTTCATTCTTTCCGGATATCCACATTTTTAACACGGTCACACATGGTTTTACTGCACATACGTCTTAGTGATCTCATTTCCACACCATTCAGTATTCTTTAATCCTTCCTCTGACAGTCTTCTCTTTCCATGTCTCAATACCATACATCAGGAATGGTATAAGCACTCCATTGTGGACTATCTTTGATTCTTTGGACAATTTTTAACTACTATTTACCTAAAACCTAGCAAACTTCTTCTAAATTCTTATTGTTGTAAGAGGTGCAATATATTATATAACTATGAAAGAAAAGTATTATCGGGTAGAGCTTTGTTAACCGTTAGAAAGATGGCAACCTACATTCGAAGAAATAAAAAAATACTAATAATTTTCAATGAAGTATGAGATCGATTAAAAATGGCAGTTTCTAAAAAGGTCTCGTTAGTTCAATTGGCAGAAACGTTAATTCCGGATAAAGTAGACGTTCCGAGTTCGAGTCTCAGTCGCGACCATTATTCTTTTTAGTTTCTGGCTTATTCTGTTTCATATTTAGGTTGAAGATTGTTGATATTATTTCAATAATTACTTTCATGCTCATCGTTTTAGTAAATTTCTTCGATTCATACGCATATGTAAGCCAAGGAGGTAAGATAAAATGTCGAGAAAACTTAATATCAGACTATAAAGTAAAAACCTGTTTGATGAAAAATTAAAATCTCTCTAATGGGGAGTTTGGTGATTTGAAATTTTCACAGCATTTCCTTTCGTCACAGTATTTTTTGCAATTAAAATTTTTTAATTTTTCAGCTCACATGATCATTTTATTTTAAGCGATGAAACATTGAAATATCTATTTATCGTTAAAAAAATAAGAAAGTACGCCGTATCATTGATAAAATATTCAATTAATAGTGAATACCGTACAAGATTCCCAACTGATCTCAACCTCCTAAGAGCCAGTGAGACTATGGCATCCCCAATTGGGGTATGTTGTTAGGATGGAGGTAGTAAGAAGGGAAATAAATTGGGAAGAGGAAGGTTGGAATGAATCTGGCTCTTCAATCTGATCACCAAGCACAACTAAAGCCGTTTCAACAAACGTTTCGATATTTAAAGTACCTACCACTCTGAAACGTGCCGCAGATATACCATATATTATTTCATATGGATTAAATGCGTTATGACACATATTAACTGAATTAAAGTTATTAGCGCACGACGGGTTCGAACCCGTGACCTCTGGATTCAAAAGTATCTGAATTTCAAGTGGTCAATAATAACCTTTTCTGAAATGATTTTAAAAATTAAATTAATTTATTTATTTACGACCGTTATGGGCTTTAACATAAATATTAACGTTAAAAAAAATTCAATAAACTCATAAACAGTGCGAAAAATATTTTGTGAGAAAGAAAAAAAATAGTAATGAATAACCTTGAAGTAACAATATATGGAGGGAGAGGTAATTATTTTTACCCAACCTATACAACCTTGCGATAAATCACTTTCTCCGGGTTTTCACGTCGTACACCATGAGAAAAAAAGAAACAACAAATATAATACATTGCTTTTATGTACTGTAACGATGATCTTGGTCTCCTGGGTCACCGCAAGACTCCGCCCACATTTTTTATTATGCCACTAAACTTTTAAACCGCTTTCTAACTGTTTTTATGTTAGATGCTATATTTTTGTTGATATCAATACTGTGAAAAAGTGGTTATACGAATTAAAAAAAATATTATGTCAATGTGTGATATGAATGCTCTAGCCTTAGTCTTAGCCACGCCAAGATCTGCCGAGTCCGGTAAAAATCGTCAAAAACTGACTACACTGCCTTGGATAGATACCACTCTATGTACTCTAAGTAAATAGCAGATACATATAGAGGTAAATAGTTTCATATATGGAAACAAAAATATTTGAAACTATTAAGGATTGTTTAAAAAATGCCATCCATGGAATTATTTCCGTAAAATTATTTTGTTTAAATTTACACCATGTATGTTTGTGATGTTTTAACGAAGATTGAAATTCGTGTTAAAACTCGTTGTTGTGATGCCATGTATAATGTATTCGCTTGTTTAACAGGTTCTCCGAATAATTATAGTAAAGTGAAATCTACAATAAAAATTCTGAGAAAGTAATATATTTTGAGTGAAAATAATAATTAATCATGCAAAGGAGGGAGAGGAAATTTAAATTTGATTAAAATAATTCGCCTTACGTTGTTATAATGTAATATAATATGAACACTGCTAAAATAAGACAAAGCTGACATATTTGCGTTTCGGTTCCATGTTATTAAAACCTCCACAAAATAAATTGCAGAAGTAGGTTGCACTTGAACAAATGATATGGTTTTTTCATCTACTTATAATAAACCAAGGGAAACAATATTAAAAAAAATACTCGTTTTCGTTTCCTTTGTATAAAAGGTATTTAAACTCCACAGCTCATGATTGATATAAACTAAAAGTATTTGTGTAAATATAAATAAAATGAAATGAAAACTGTGCAAATTTCATGATGCTAGAGCTCACCGTTAGAATGTGTTTTTCTGTTTCAGCCCAGAGGTTATTTAATTTAAAAAAAAACTTAATGGTGTGATATACCTACCTAACAATGTAAAATAAGATCGTGTTTTTGTACATTTAATTTGCATATTTTATAAAAGGCATTTCATTCTAATTATTGATAAGCCGTAAAATATATTATTTGGATGAAAAATCAAAAGAAAGTGTATTCAGTGAAAGCCGACAGTTAAATATATTTAATAATAATAAATATATATTTATATATATCCCTTGCAGATAATTTTTTTATATATATTTAAATTTATGTGCAAGGGAACTTTTTTCATGATATGCAAATAAAATAAAATTGACAATTGAAGTTTGATTTTTAAACACTGAAATACGCACTCACAATGGAGAGCTAATTATTTAAAAAATTAACTTTAAAAAATATATAAAAAAGGATTGAAAAAATACTTTTTGAAATCGGATTGTCGGTAAGTACTTATTTAGAAAATAATGTATTTGATATGTACGTGTATTTTGTTCGTACATATACGTATAATTAATGTTTAATCGGACGTGGTTATGCAGAAAGCATCCAACACCAAAAAGATGAAACCGAGAATAAGGCGTTTGAAAATATGACTATGCAAACAGATATAAAAATTTTAAACAAATCCTGTACTGCACGAAAATTTTAGAAAGTCCATTTTTAATTTCCCTCCCATACCCCAAATCGGAAAAAAAAAAAATTTAAATCATAATTATAATTTTGAGTCAATAAGAATGTCTATCTGATGGGATTTGCCAGGTAAGTATGTTCCTATATATTTTCTTATTTAAACTAGGAATTAATATGTAATGATAGAAAATAAGATCTGTACAGCGCCCTTGAGGTGATTTTTCACAAAAGCGGCGCTACACAAATCATCTAAATATTATTAATATTTTTACTTTCTATGTATTTATTTTCCTAAGTTACTCTGCATTTCAATGTTTTTCAATTTAAGTTGAATATTTCCAATGTGCGTTACAAAAAAAAAATACCAAAAATCTATCCCTTTTGTAGCATGGATGTTTTCAGATGATAGAAATCTCGTAATC
This sequence comes from Drusus annulatus, assembly GCA_022651775.1. NCBI lineage: Eukaryota > Metazoa > Arthropoda > Insecta > Trichoptera > Limnephilidae > Drusus > Drusus annulatus. The sequence continues at coordinate 245,208 of JAGWCC010000253.1, read as the reverse complement.
GATTTTGGCATATTGTGGGTTGAACGTTTTCTGCATAACTTCGTCCAATTTAAAACGCCACGAAATTATCACCAACCTTGCCATCCACCCAATAGTTTGTGGTTTAAGAAAACTAGTGTATTAAATACACTCAAAATACAAAGCCTTGAAACACAATTATGTACATAAATCATCATAACTTCGTCTCAAGAGATATTTCGCCATGAACATAATATTCCGATCCCTATTTTGATATCTTTGAGAACGAAAATGAGACGTAAATAAATAGAGAAATATTTCGTCTGAAACAATTTTCTACGTCTAAAACGGATCCCTTTTAATTACGCGGCAATTGGTAATTTAAACTCAGAGTCGAATTACGACCGTGGCGTCTACCGGAACACCCTGTACCCTGCCAGTACCTACGTAGAGCGGCACAATGGATATAGCAGCAGATGCCGCGGGGACGGATTGTACCCATATCGAATTCGGATCCGGGGAACTGATCGAATTCCTCGGAAATAATTGATTGAATTAATATTTACCCGAAATTTGTACGCTGAACTGTAGGTCACTTTCAAGGAGTTTGAAAAGTGAAAAAGGAATAATAACTTTGTACAAGACAACAGATTCATTTTAATATTTGTGACCGACCGGTTTCGTTTAGCCTAAGCATCGCCAGGGTACAAAAATAAACTTACAAAAAATTTATAGTGTTTGGTTATATATACTCGTACATACAGAGGAAGAAAACACTATATAAAATAAAATAAGAGAACAGATAGAAAGATACAGAAAATTTGAAATGAAAGAGGCAAAAAGTCAACTGAGAAAGTGATAAAAGAATATAGATACATTTTATGGGTTTACGGGACATATACATAATACTGGACTGATGTACACATTTAACTGATTATTTAGCGACTATTAATTTTAATGGCTTTTTTATTTCCAGTGGTTCTAAATTATTTAACCGGTTGTAATAAAAAATAGTTGAAAATTTGCAGGAAAATTGCAATTGCAATTTTTTTTTTTGAGTCTCAACTGCTCCCAACCATCTAGAGCCGGTGAAACTATGGCATCTCCAATTGGGGTGCGTTGCGAAGTTGAAGATAGTTAGGGATGGGAAGAAGATGGGGAGGAGAAAAGTTGAGTAGTACCTGGCTTTTCAAATCTGGTCTCAAAACACGGCTAAAGCCATTTCAAGCAAAGTCTAGTTTCTGAATGGTGGTCTTTCACCAGGGCGATACTAAGAGCATCTACCACCAATAATAGAACAAAGCGTTGATTGCCGTCTACGTTCATCTACTGAGAAGAAATCATTTCCAAACACTAACTAACTAACCACCACGCCGGTACTCCGCAGGGGTAGGCAGAGAGGACGGACCGCCATATAACTCTGTCTTGGCACACACTCCTTGCTTCATTTACATTCATACATCGTCTCATACATACTCTTCTGTTTTTCTGACTCTTCACATGACTCGATTCAAGTATTTGATTTACTTATCGTGCCATGTCTTTCTCGGGCGCCCTCGGCTTCTTCTTTCATTCACTTTCGCATCATATATTCTTTTCACACTCCTTTTTTCGTTCATCTGCTCTACATGCCCAAACCATCTAAGCGTCCCTTTCTTGATCCTATTCATTACGCTCACATCAGCCTTACATTCTTTCCGGATATCCACATTTTTAATACGGTCATAAATGGTTTTACCGCACATACGTCACAAAGATCTCATTTCCACAGCATTCAGTCTACTTTGTTTTTTCAAACACAAACGAACAAATTTAAAATGAAACAAAACCACTGTTTTGGAACCACTCATTATATTTTATACGCTTGCCTATTTTGCTTGTGCATCACAGTTTATTTATTTAATCTGTTAACTAGTTATTCTGACGTTTTGTCCTCTCCCATTGCAGGTAGGAAATCTTTACTCACAAACCACAGTCCAAAAAAAATCTATACACTGACCGTCAATTCAACAGCGTTGTTATTGAGTTCATATGATAGAGCATTGACAAACATTGGGCACAGCGAAAATTGGACGTGAGTTTTTTTTTAATGAAAATTGAAAAGAAATGAAGAAAGTGTACGAAAATATGTAAGAAAATAATTCGTGTTTAGTCGTTTTAACCAAATCTGAATAGATATATACTTTCCGACCTTCCTATTTCCCATATATTTATAATATATTTTAGACTTCTTCCAGCCTCACAACATACTCCAAATTAGGGGACCGAAGACTGATCGTCACCTTTGTAAAAAAAACCATTCGAAAATATTTAAAAAAAAAAGTTTTTAGTCATAGTTTTAACCAAATTTGAATAAATATATTCTTCCAACCTTCCTCGATTGCATCTCCTTATCCTTCCTACTTCTTTAAAACTCACAACACACCCCAAATTAGGAGACCGAAGTCTAAAAATTTTCTTGTTACCTTTGTAGAGCTGCAATTATGATATTCAGCTCTTAACGTATTTATATCACAAGGTTTTTCCCTTAAAAATAATAGGTAGGAAATAGCATCAAGAAAAATCCGCAAATTTTAACAGACTAGCTTTATTTGATAATGTTTTTTTTTCCCAATTTTCAAGTTGACTGGTAATATATATAATATTACCAGTCAACTCAATTGTCTTGCGGATGGTAATCGTTCTTTCCGTAATACTTGAACTTTAGAGCAATTGTTCTTTATTGTGAAAGTCGGTAAATTTACCGGACACCCAGAATTTTCATTAGAAAGATCGTAAAATATTAATGCCAGTCAGTAAATGAAATATTTCATTAAGTTGAGAGGGTTGTCAAAAATAATGTCACCCGGAGTTACATCGCCAAACGGAGTGACAGCTCCGGTCCATCCCTTTATTCTGTTTTAAAAACCCTACCCTCGCCTTGCCCGCATACGAAAATGTATGTTTCATACACGCATTCACTGTTTTCTATAAAAAAATAGGGAAAATAACTTTTAATGAACTGAAAGTAGAATCTAGAAACCAATGTGAATTTTTCGAGCTGCATCGATAAAACCAAAACTAAGCAAGTTAAAGATGCTTAACCCTTATGAGATGTTAATTATTTTACATTTGTCGTTAGTTTGGTCGTTATATTTATATATTTATTATAATTATTACATTTTTCCTCACGCATTTGCTGCAACCTTTGTTCACCGTGTAGTTTGATATATTCCTCACCCTGCAAGCCCACCGGAAGATGTTTTTGGGTAAACATTTTTGTAAGTTGATTTCTTGAGGTATTATAACCTATACATAATAAAGGAGATCTACTTGGTACCATGTGATGTTTTACACATCGAAAGGCAGAATTTCTTCATACAAAAACACGGCAATATATAAAGCGATGGAACTATTCAATGAAGCCGCGTCTACCTTAGATATATTTAGATGGACATATGTAGAGTTCTGTCACTATCTCTTAGTGTACGTACAAAAATGACCGTTAGGTACGAGTACATAGGGACCCACATACATAAAATAATAAATAAAAATCAACACACATTTTTACACTAGCCATGTTCAATCTTTTTACATTTTTCTTTTATTTAACTGTTAGAATTTTGTATTTTTTTGTTCTTTATGGTTTTTATTTAATTTAAATTTATGTTTAACCTAAAAAAAAACACAATATTCATCACTTCTAATTTACTTTCGAAAAATTATAATGAAATAAAGGAACATCCTCAAAAATTTATTAATCTGTTTTCTTGATTGAAATTAACTTTTAACTGCAAATTTCTTAATTTCTATTGTTTTGTATAATTTTGTGGTACCCACATGTATTTAAAAGATAACTATTCAGTTAAATTTTATATCTACTATTGTTTTCCCTATTCTTATTTCTACTTTTATATTTCACCATTGTCATTTTTAACATTAAATTATAATACAAAGGTAATTGTTTACTCTCTTAAAATAAATCTTATTTTTAATTGTTAATTTTAAATCTGTAATGGCGTTGCTCCCCAACCCAAACACGAAAGTTGATTTCTCATCTGGACTGGGTAGTTTTGTTAAAACAAATATATGTTTATAGCTTAACGAGCCTTATTTTTTGTTTATTTAAGAGCGATAGTCGCCGAGAATCCGAAAAACCAAAGACATTTGAATATCCGACAGAAGGTTAGTGCTGATAAGATAAATATTAATGTTACAATGACCTTTATTAAGAAAAAACGAAGTTTACACAGTATGTATGATCATTGGAACCTAACTTTAAGATTTAAAAAAAAAAATAGAATATTTCCCACAAGACAACGATGGTGATGTCTATCGTCGAAAACAACAATAGAGGCTGGAGTGTTTAATGTGTAAGAAGCAGAATAATTTCAGACGCTCCGTATGAAAATACGGCCGAACGGAAATAGTCTCCGAGTCGTGGTGGGAATTCAATTCCATTATATTCTATTACATTAAAAGCGTGAATCTGAAAAATTCCAAGTTACTTCACGCGACAGTGATTTGAGGTGGTATAATGCTTTTATGCTAGGACGGGGGTGTATGTACTCGTATGTCGCGGGCGCATAATAAATGGAAGCTTTTCGTAAATGCCTGGTATCTTAAAAAAAACGTCGTCGCTTGAGAGGCAAAAAGACTTGAGCAACAAAAAACTAAAAAAATTGGTTAAATTTTCATTTTTGAACAGTTTTTTTCTGCATCGTATGCTCTGACTCTCGTTTGATTCTTAATACTATTTTGGTTCTTCAGACCAGTGACTTTTTAGTGTTATTATTATTGATGTTGTTGTAGCCGAAAATCATTTTATTTTTTTTGAAAATAATATTAATTTGTATGAAGTTTTTCAAGATTTTTCAGTTTTGTTTGTTCACTGCACGGTTTGGTGAAAAAACTTCATACAAAAAATTTAAATTTTGAAAAAAAAAAAAAACGTTTTCGGCTACAATAACATCAATAATGACGTTTTTTTTTCAATCTTAGCACTTAAGAATACTAAAAAGTCATTGCTTCAGACATCTTAAATATATTTATCATTTGGGAGAAGGCTTGACTCAAACGACACATGTTTGAGAATTATTTTAACCTTTTGTCGCTTCAGGTAACTCATTGAGAGCATTAAGTTACCTGAGTAAACCAAAAAACCTTTAAAGCGCTCTGGTGTAAGCTTCTCAAAATGGCGTTTCAGCCCTTTTGCTTTTCCGGTGACTATACGAGTATATGTAAATAGCGCATAAAAGTATAGTATCCCCAATTGGGATATCTTATGAGGCTGAAGATAATGGGGAAAGGAATGAGATGAAAAAGAGAAGGGTTGGAAATAACCTGGCTATTCAGATCTGGTCTCCAAACCAAACCTAACCAACTCTTATTTTTTTAACCAATGTCAGATTATGGTTTGACGCGCGTCATCATTTGTGAAGAGATAATACAATTTACGTGGTTTTTGGTTTGCTTAATTTTCAGTTGGTGTCATTCTGGATGCAGACACGTACATTGATAATTGTATGCAAGGGCTGAAAAGTGTAGGCTTGGGCGCAAAAATAAACAATCAATAAAAAAGTGAATACCGCTTAAGAGTTCCAACTGCTCCCAACCGTTTGGAGCCAGTGTAACTATGGTATCCTCAGTCGGGGTATCTTACGAGGCTGAATATAGTGGAGAAGGGAATGAGATGGAGAAGATGAAGGTTGGAAACGGATTTAAACCATTTCAAGCAACGTTTCGATGCTTAATGGTGGTCTTTCACCAGGGCGATACTGAGAGTATCTACCACTCTGTAATGTCTCGCATATATTCTACATATTATAAATAAAAAATGTATTTGCGCATATGTTTACATTTATTATTGTGTATTAATTAATTGGAAAATGGCACAAATTAAAAAAAATTAAATATATATTTGCTAATTTGAACACACGATCTCTGTATTGTAGTCAAGGATCTTAATCACTCGATCACAGAGGCCGAAGGTGGAATTGGAAAACAGAGATATTTTTTTAAAAATACTCGGTGAGTACTGGCATTATTTCAAAGGCAGATAAATTTAAGAAAAAATCTTCATCTCATAAATAAAGAAACAAAATATTGGTGCGAGTAAAATACCCATTTGTTATAAATCATTTTTTATTCTGGCAACATGATTCATTAGTTGAATTAAAATTGAACTTTATGGAATTTAAATTTGTCATGAGGTAAAAATAAAAGTAACCTACCAATCTGACGATGATCATTACAAGGCGAAACCGTGCTGGTCAAAAAAAATTTATAAAGAGTACTGTTAATCATACATTCATATTAAATAGAATATCACCACGAATTGTCAGTTGCAATATTAAAAATACTTGCAAGCAAAATTGTAAAAATAAATTCTGTGTGCGCAAGGAAGAACGGAATGAGTCAATAAACGCAGATGTTTAGAAGAAATTTGGTTTTTTTAATGTAATCATGTCATATGTCTCTGTCCTTTTTCAAAAAATAATAGTACATTATTTTATTTTCTGACACATCTCATTATCCTTGCTAGATATGTATCTAAGGAGCAATTCTGCAAACTTAACCCAAAACTTGTTTTTTTTTTTACTCATTCCGTTCTTCCTTGCGGATACAGAATTTATAAATTAACTTAAGCAAAACCTTTGGTCCTGGTCATATTTAAAAACGACCGGTGATTATGATTCACCGATTTCCCCTTTTCCCGCAACGCTCACCCACATCACCAGGTACGTATACATACGTACCTCTAGTAGTCCCTTAACTTTTGGTTGGATGTGCGCCGGGTGGGTGCGGGCGGGTGGGGGCGGGGGGTGGTTGTTGCGGAACTTTTGCCCGGTACTGTACAGGTCTGTGCTAATGGTGTAATGTTCCGACCGAATGGCATTAGCCTCGCTACAGGGGTGCCGATTCTTGGTGCGGATTTGGCGATTACGCTCACTTTTTTTGACCCACCGTGTAGCGCGGTGGGTAGCCACCGGGTACTTTTATTTTCATTGTGTTACACGGGTGTAAATGTAATTAACTATGTAGAAATCCCAAGGAATGATAAATTGAGGTCGGTCCTATTTTTATACGCGGAAATTGCTTGATTAATGAGAGGAGGATTACATTAGTTGGGGCTCGGAGTCAAGTACTTTCGACGATTTTCAGACCGAAACCAAGGAAAAGTACCCACTCCTATCAAGCTTAGAGTACCGGCGGCGTGATTTGTTACAATTGTTGTTAAATAATCCACACATTATACTTTGATGTTTTCCTTATCCTTAAAATGGAACGTAGTTAACACTCCCGTTCCGATGGGGGGTTCTAATGTGACCCCAAACGAGACTTTACTGCGATATCTTAGATGAATATTACTAAAATATGTTTTAAGATTTTGCTCTTAAAAAAAATCATTTTTATTATTTATTCCAATATAGAAATAGATAATGGAAAAACAGAGATAATAGTGATAAAAAGTAATAAGTGTGAGACAAACATATTTTTTAATGTCAAAATTTTCATTCCAAATACGTACCCTCATAAAAAATCTGAGCTTGTGTGTATTGAGGGGGTGTTACTAAGAAATATTTAGTTATTAAGAAAATTTTGTATATATTATTAATACGTATTTTTTATTTTAAGCTTTTTTAGTTGTATTTTGAATTGTTTTTAATCATCATTAAACAATCTTATTTTTTCCGGTAAATTATTAAAGACATTTTGACCGGTCAGTAGCTGACTGGACAAACGCGTCGAATTCCCACCCGGGCGTCGTGGGTGCAATTCTTCTTCTGGCTACATCCTCCTTTATTGTATAAGCAACATTTTTCGCTTATTATTCGTAACCCGGGAAAATTCGTTAAAAAGGAAAGTGGTAATGAGAAAGCTATTTTGATATTAGATATTTGTAACTTTGCTGACCCATCGGCTAAATTTTTATTTATTTATATTATTAATATGCTACTTATAATTATTACCAAAAACAAATTACCTAAGATTATGTCTTGAAAACGCGTTAATAAGCAATATCGAATGAGGTAACTACGTCACCCCTCTACGAATCCTACGTTTGATTTCTACTTTCAGGTACGAAAAGGTTAACCAGAGTCTTAAACATACCCACATGGAAGAAAGAAGGAAACACAAAAACTTGCAAATAATTCCACAGTCTAGCTATTGAGCAAAAAAACGTGTCTTAAAAACGACCCATTCTCATGTTGCAAATGTCAACCGTTTGCAAATAGTGCGCTCTTGTTTGGTGTGTCCTGGCGGCGTAGTATTTTTTTAAGCAGTTGTTACTCATCGCTCTTATAAGGCATTTAAATACAGTATTTTAACCGTAGTTGGAGAAGTGTGTTCATCATAACATTTGCTGGAATGTCAATTTTGAGCACATTGTTGATACCAGTGTTTGTCACCTCTTTTAAAGCAATCATTTCATCAGCCACCTCACCAAATAAAATTATTTAACTTCATCACCGTTGTAAATCCTGGCCAAATGCGGGGAACAATTTCTCTCTCGCTAGTCTCTTGCTGTCTCCCTCTAGTAAATTATGCCCAAGATGCGATTATATCCCCAACAACCAACGTCACCGTAAAATATAAAATCTTAGCATACATTGTTGGCATATTGTTGGATTTCAAATTATTATTTGATAGGTTCTTACCTTCTTGTTTTTAATTCAGTTAATCCAGTATATCTATCCCGCTATTTTGCTATTCGATTTCCTTACTCAATAACACTGTGTTCAAAAACAATTGACAGTCAAGAAACAGAATAATTATGTAAAAAACGTGTTTGTTGGTTCGTTCGTTGATGTCTCGCTTGGTCGTCGTTTAGTTGTTTGTTTTTCAAGTAAAATTGAGTTAAGTGTTGTGATTTGTTGTGTAAAAAGAATCAAGAACTTAAACAATAACTTCATCGGTGATTGAATTGGTTTCCTTATTTTCTTCACTCCATAATCTCTCCACATCCCATCCATAGTTAGACACTTCCATCTAGTAGTATAGATTTATCGTTTTACAGTCCACTATTTTCAAAATTCATCTGAAGCTGAAAACATTCGGTGTTTTTTATCGCAGCTTCGGAACCAACACATACATTAAAAGTATTTAAAACTTTTTTTCGGTGGAATAGTGGAAAAAATCAATATAAAGGCTGGGATTAATTTTCCATATAATCCGGCTTAATATAAGTACCTACCTAAGCCTTAAATCTTTCGTAAAACTATTTTGCAGTTTGCTTCTGTTTTCCGTCAAACGGTCCGGAACTAAACTGCGAAACTAAATCTACTTTCAACTTACTATGACGGTGGAAATTCAATTACAAACTTTTGGGAGAGACCATAAACCAGAAAAAAAAAATTGTAATTTGTTGCTGCAACCACGGTTACCGTTATTCAAAGTGAGATTTATATTTTCATTTGGTTTCAATTCAACCTGAACATATTTATAAAATTATAACCTCAATATTTCATTAACATTTAAATAGAAAAAAAATTGCGGAGGATGTAAGAGGAAATGTTAGACCTGCCAAGGACACATGGGGAAGAAGATACGAAAATATTTATCACACATAATTTTAAACATGTTTCAATATAATATAGTTTAAGGACTAAACAAAATATGACAGATGCAATGAATTACAGTATAAGATCGGAGGTGTCACTACTATATACCTACTTAAATATGTTGGAAGTACTAGTGATACACATCTGTTTGTTAGTTTCTCTTTTGGTTACCTGCAAAGATTCGTGTTCATATCTGTAATTAGTAATGATGTATGAAATGCATTCTCGTGAAATCACATAAGAACATATCGGCCTTAGAATATTATTTAAATTACTTTGGTTAAATTCACCGGTAACGTTGTGCATGTAGAAAATATCGAAATCGGATAAATTTGAATAAAGCTACCTAAGTGTTGGTTTATTTCCTCAAAGCAAACAAAAGACAAAAGTGTAACCATGTACATAATATATTATATATATTTTTTCGCAAGTCGCGTTCATCCCGTGATTTGTCACGGGTAGCATCCAAAATAAGTTTAAAAATTAAAGATAATTGAATAAAATTTATTCAATATATGCATATGCATAAAAGCTTGTATGTTTATACCTTTACGATTATTTTTCATCACTTTTATGGAGCACCTACCTAGATATTAAAAACTATATAATTTGTGTAAACTTTTTTTTTACTTCTCCACACACAAGCATAATTTTTCTTAAAATTATAAAATGAATGGTGTAATAATCATAGGCCACAGAAAAGTATAAAATACCTAGCCCAAGTGATTAAGAAAAATCCAATTAGCTTTGAGGCGTAGAATAACATTCATGATCCTGTTTATCAAATAACATATAAAATGCATTTTCTCATAGTGCGGATATCGCTCTGAGAGAATGACTAACATATCAGAAGTAAATATATATATAATTAGGTACTCTATTTGTCGGAGTAAGCCGCTTGCTGGACCAAATCCCTAGGTGATTTCCTAGAGCCCAGACTAGATGCTTAGTTGGTTTCTGGACCATTTTAGTATTTAATTTATTATTGTGTAAAAGCTCTCTCAGTATCAACATGTTATTTAAAACAAAAAAAGATTTTTTTTTGTTTAAATTGTTTTAATATGTTTTTCTTTATCTACAACGTTATGATTCGTTTTTACTTGTTATGACAGCTAAATGTAGCCGTACTATAAAGGATTATCCTGTAAGATAATTCCTGTAACAGGATTATGCAGTGCTTCCGGTGTGTTCACCGAGGGGCGAGTTCCCGGATTTGCAGCCCTTATGAGAACCAGGGTGGCGGGAATGAGGGAAAGGATCAACAACTCTAGAAATGACCTCATCATACAATCCCGTCAGATCCCGAATTCTAGCATAGAGGCTCATTGGAGTAAGATATTGGCTCCATCAATCTTAATGCTGCCTGGATGGACTCCATTTTGATGGCCTTCTGTAGACATGAGACCTAATATCCTTCATTAATAATTTTTGAATTTATTTATTTCTTATGAATTTATGTTTTTTCTTTTATTATTGTGTTATGAATATCAACTTTTATTTTAGTTTTGGTAATATTATCAACTATAAAATGTATTGCATTGCACTAATCTTGCACACTTTCTGGAATAAAACTTTAATGATTATTATTATTTGTTTTTATTTTATTTAAAGTAAAGTGATTTTGATTTTTACTTTCCTTGGTTGATCTAAAAAATACAGAGTATATCTTATAATATAAACAACAATACATTTATAAAGCGCAATTTGTGATAGTTCACCCTGTGTACTTAACACTGAATTACCTAATATAAAAAGGAGAAAAAAAAAAAGATATGTGTATGCAACATGAAACTATCTAAAATCAAAATCTTTATAAACTTGCATTCCTTTCGAGAAGCTGAGCTCACCAACCTTCTAACTCACCTTACTTGTCTTTTAGCATTACCTCCATTACTACTAATCCCTCGAGCCTTTCAGCACCCCCTAGAGGTGGTAGCACTCCCTCTAAGAATCACAGGCTTACACCTTGACTTCACACTGTCACATCATTCGAGAACAATAGATACTCTCAGTATCGCCCTGGTGAAATACCACCATTCAGAATCGAAACGTTCCTTGAAATGGCTTTGGCCATCTTTGATGACCAGATTTGAATTGTTAGATACTTTCAAACTTTCCTCTTCTCCTCCTCAGTACCTTCAACTTCCCAAAATACCCCAGATGGGGATGCTATAATCCTACTAGATGCAGTCGGTCGGCAGAAATTGGGACTCTTGTGCGGTGAGAAAATAGAAATGAAATTTAATTTATATGGTTTTTGCAACTTACTAGATTTGCATCAGTGAACATTGAATGCGGGTCAAATATAAATCGCCGTGCCACGGAAGCTGCCAAACATAATTAAGTTTAATCTTCTCCATATTGAGTTTAAAAAGTTTGTTGAATTCATTGAAATATGCAACAATTTATAGCCCAATGGCAACGATACCGTCTTTTCCGGAATCGAAAACTTATTTTTTTCCATTATTTGATTTGTGGCATCTTACTTTATGTTTCCGGAATAAAATGGCGTCCACCCGAACATGATGCGAATTGGGGGAGAAAACTAAATAAAGTCCTTTTGGATTTCCGGGAAGAAGGGTCCATTTAATACTTAAATTTCCTGTCCGCACCAAATGTGTCCAATCCCTAACCATAAGTTTAATGTGCTTCATAAAATAGCACGACAAAAAAGCAGTAAGATTTTTTTCCGGTAACAACTTTTATTCTCATGTATTTTTTTATAATAGATTAAAATAAACGAATAGTTTGTTTCAACTACAAAATGAATTTCAACTGTCTACCGGCTTTGTGAGAACCCTTCCTTCGTCAAGACACAAGTTAAACTAACAACGAATACAGAGTTGGGTATTAAATAATATAGGTTAACATTTAGTGCTAGAAAAGTAAATGATATATGAAGAGAGACGAGTAAAGGGTGTGCGGATCAAACTTGTAGTATAATTTGATCTATTTATGGCAAGCTACATCGTAAATATTTTAGAGGAAAATATATTTTTATAAAGATTTTTATTTTATTTTTTATAGTGAATACCGCACAAGAGTCCTTAGTGCTCCCAACCGTCTAGAGCCAGTGATACTATGGCATCCCCAAATGGGGCATATTGTTAGGTTGAAGCTAGCAGAGAGAGGAAGAATATGGGGAAAAAGAAGGTTAGAAAGTACGTGGCTATTCAAATCTGGTCACGAAACACAGCTAAAAACATTTCAAGCAACGTTTCAATTCTTAATGGTGGTCTTTCACCAGAGAGATAATTAGAGTATCTACCACTCTGGTATTCATGTTTCTTTAAAAACGTACAAATAAACAAATTTGCTTATTATAATATGTTGTTACGTATTTAGCAATAATTCAAAGCTATAAAGAAATATGACAAAAGTCAGCTATAAAACAAAGTTTTATTGAACAAATTTTCATCATTCTCACAGCCAATTCATTTCACGCTATTCTGACAAAATTCAAATGTACTTTATTAAAAAAAATGGACACAAAAATATTCCTAACAATGGGGTAGTCCAGAACAGGGTGAGGCGGAGGGGAGAGGATTAACATATAAAAAAGAAATATGACGACGGAAAACAAAAGCTCGCGTGGAGAATTTTTCTGAAAACAATGGAACTGCGTATCGCTGAAAAATTGACGCCCGGATTTATGAATTGACAAAGTAATTTAGTTCCCATTGTGAGAGTTTCCATTACAGCGGTGCCATGGACACGGGGATTCGACGAAAGGTAATTGTTGAATTTCGCGATGAATAGAAAACCACCCCATTATATCACGTATCACTTAACTGGGATGGCAGAAATCTACGCCACATATATTATGTGCAATCGTAAATTACAAGTCGTCCAAAATTACATAAAACTTATTCGTTCTCAAACATTTTTTTAACTGTTATCATTTTCACCCCTTTAGCACAAAATAAATTCTCCCAGAATTATGCCAACAGCATTTTAATATACATGTATATCTTAAATCTAACATAAAAAATTAAAAAGGTATGTTTTTTATTAATTATTCTTACGTGAATACAGTACAGAGCTAAGAGTAACCTAGAGACCTAACTTTGCGAAATATTGTAGCAAGTTTATGACCAAGCTTGACCACAGGAGGTATGGCGTATAAGCTACCAGCCAATAGGATGCGAAGAAAACCGTAAAAAATAAGCATTATTCCGTCTTTATCTGTTTGCGAACAATTTTGCGTTACTACCATGAGAAAGAAAGAGACATGGATACCTTCAGATGTTGGACTAATCAAGGAATCCCCATTCTTACAAATTTACGTGAGAATCCCGTATATCTCTCTAAGTAAAACATATTAAGAATGCATTAAAACCCATTTAAACGGAAGTTTATTATATAGAAACAAATAATGCAAAGATTGACTAAATATTGGTGTAGGTACTAGTTGTTTTGTAGGTTAGCATGTTAAATATTTGGAAGGGGAAGAATTGAATGTACTTGATTATTCAGATCTGTTCATCAAACAGGGCTAAAACCATTTAAGGCAACGTTTCGATTCTAAATGGTGGTCTTTCTCTAGGATGATACTGAGAGAAGAGCAGATTTAAAAAATATATTTTTTAGTTAAAACCCACATTTTTTGCGATACATAGCAAAAAGCCGTTTAAAATTACCTTTGACGTAGCGAATTTTGCACAACTTTTTCTGTCTCAAATTTTCAAAACCACTACTTTAAGTTGGTAATTTGGTGACAACTGATCATAATTTGATCAAATGATGAAACGGGCCGAGAATCAGTGGTTAATGGAGGCGATTATTTGAAGTGGTAAGGGTAAAAAAATCATAATGGCGCTCATGATCGATTTGCGACAGTGTTAAATGTGACTGTGATTCAAACCACTAGGCCTAACTTCATGTGGAATAACGACTTTGACCTAAGCACAGTAAATATAATTCTAATTGATACAAAGAAGATCATCACAGACCGACATACCTAACTTTGCAGTTGGTGAAATCGTTAGTGTAGGTTTTGTGAATAAAAAAAAATAGTTCGTTACTTCCTCCTTTGGTCGCCTGCGAAGTTAAATGTGTCAAGTTATACCAAGTTGAATCGTTAGCGAAACCTCATCGCCAATTGTATTACCGGCTTTGAATACGGTATTATACGATTTCCTAATTTGAGTTACGAAACAAACACAAAACAGGACAAATGCGGTGAAATTAGCAAAACTGCGGCTATATTAGCGGAACGGCATAGGCGGACTTTATTAATTGAAATAAATCTTATAAGTGTAGTTGCTCCTCATAACGTCAGTATTGCTTAACTGGAGTACTGTTGATCACTCATTCCCAGGGCTCTACTTAGTTTTACTGATGATATATTTTTATTTTTAAATCTGGCTTTTTATACTTTATTATTAACGGCACAGGCAATAACCATCACGCATCGTCGCCGGAGAGGCAAAAGGGCTGAAGCGCAATTTTGGGAAGTTTACACCAGAGCACTTTGTAGCCTGTACTTGTAGTACCTGTACACTTTGTAGACTGTAGCCATCGCCAATATGTATTCCTTTAAAAAACACATTATTAAATGGCCAATGAGAAGGGACCGCAAGAAAATTGAGGACCTTCTAAAATGACACATGAAATTCTTCACTCCTTCCATGAAAAACTAGAGCATCTTTATAAAATGCTCGACCCTAAAAATTACATTTCTCTTACACAATAACTCGACATTGTATAAATATTGCATCATAATTCTATAATAATTCTTTTAACTCCACTATTCTGATAGTATTAATACCGTAAGCCGTCTTCTGCCACGTTCGATGGAAAAATTGCTCATACATACAAAAGTTTAATATTTTTCTTTCGATTACAGTCCTTCACAATTTACTTAATATGATCCTTTTGATGTGTGTGTCGTGACTAAAACACGCGGAGCGGCTTTTTATCTACTAGTTATTATATACTACTTTAAAATTAGCATTTTTTGTTCGTTTTTTTTTTAGGTAATGTATTCACAATCAATAATTGTAGGATTGTTACGATGTAAAATGTATGTATATTTGTATCGTATCCGCTGTCAATTATAGGATTAAGTGCCTTGCAACTTTACCTACTGTCAATGAATCTTATATGGTATCAAGAGAGTTTTACGTTCAGTATTTGTTGTATCATCTAGCATTGTGTAACAAATATCATAATTTTTCATATTATTCTACTTGTACTCTCTGTCAGGTGAGGTAGGTACCTCAGAACAGGTTCTAATGACCTAGTGAGGTAGGTAATGTAAGAAAAAAAAAAGATAAAAAAAGATAAAAAAAAAATAAAAAAATAACTTTAAAAGTTTTTTTCCGTAAAATTCAATTCAGTTTTTAGTACCTGGTTATATTTTGAAAAAAAAAGTTTACTCAGGTAACTCAATGTTCTCACTGAGTTAGTTACCTTAAGCGAAAAAAAGTTCCAAAGTTGCGTCGCTTGAGTAAAGCCTTCTCCTAAATGGTAAATATATTTTACATGGCTGAACGGCCACACAAATTTTCAGGATCAAACGAGAGTCGGAGCATTTAATGCAGAAAAAAAAACTGATGAAAAAAAAAAAAACTACATATTTTCCTCTTTTATTACCAAAGTGTAACTTAAACCCTTTTGCATTCTCAGCGACGATATATTATATATGAATATGTTAGTTGTAAGTCACTAGTTATAAGTTACAGTTTATACGCCTTTAGTTATTAGTTAGTTAGTGATTAAGTTATAGGTTATGAAAAAAAAGTTTTAAAGCGCCCTTGAGGTGATTCTCTTTCACGAAAACGGCGTTATAAAAATTAGCTTAATATCATTATTATTCTCTACTTTTTACAACAAGTACAAAATGTAGAAATTGATCAACTTTGTGTAGTTTTATTATTCAAACTGTATTACATTTCCGATGAAATAAATTTAAATCCAGTGTAAAAAAGTGCAGGAAAAGATTCAAGCACTAGTCCGAAAAAGCTACTGTTCTTAATCTTCTCGACACCCACTATGTAAAAAATTGTGGTTGAGGTACAAGCAAACTAAAAATTCTTATAGCTGTAAATCCGCTCGTAGAGAAAATGCTTCGAACCTTTCTAACTGAGAACGTATTTTCATATAACCTTTGCAGAAGTTGTTGTTTGTATGATCCAAATGTTTTCATTAGTTAGTTGTGAGACACGAAACCAAAAATAAATTCGATTTCCACTGTGATGAATACATTTTATGTTTGATGTGAGAACTTTTCGAGTTAAGGGTGTGATTTACCAACCCCTTTGCACTGCATTCTGTGAAGTTTCTGCAGTCCGAACTCACCACTCGGTATATTTATCAAGCGGGCATTGTTTTGCTGAACAAACGGGCATCGGAGTAAAGTTTTGTTCTGACCAGCTGGGCGGTGTTCTCATCCTGGTGCAGAAAATGGTATAAAGTTGCAATACGATTGAGATGTTAGCACGTAAGGCAGTTTTCTAGTCTTTCTTTTAAATCAGGTATTACAATTTGTGAATTGTTGCATATCGTCGTCAACGCAAAAATACCTCCGACGTGTCAAAAGCGTAATTGTTCAGGAGGAAATTAAAAAATGATTTTTGAGAGTTACAGACATTTTCATCAGTGGCGGCTCGTGACTTTTTAGTGTGCTAGAGTGGTAAGTTTGAAAAAAAAATGTCATCATTGATGTTGTTGCAACCGAAAACATCTTTTTTTTTTTCGAAATTTCAATTTTTTGTATGAAGATTTTTCAGAAATCCGTGCAGTGCACCACAAAAACTGAAAAATCCTGAAAATCTTCTTACAAAAAATAAAAACTTGAAAAAAAAAAATATCGTTTTCGGCTACAACAACACTAAGAGTGTCGTATTTTTGAATCTTAGCACTCCAGCACGCTAAAAACTCGCCAGCCGCCAGTGATAGACATTAAATACAAAACACGTCATATTCATACAAATCTTACGAAAAATGTAGCACCACTAATGTTGCACCACTAAATGTTTCACCCGTGTATGGAAAGGATAGCCATTTAAAGAATATGTGTGTGAGGAAAAGATAGCTATATGAGGCGTGTTATGATAATACGTGTTTCGAGGGTATGTCTCGTTGACTTGGTTTATTGCAACCAGGCGCGTTGTCTCAGTAACGTATCTACATTATTTAATTCATCTAGGGTTACAGATTGTTTTTTGACACATCAACAATAAATACGCTTTGTAGTTTTAGATGCAATAATGTATTTTCACCAATAAAAACATCGAAACTTGAAGTACAAATTGAAACTCTACGCGACGTCATATTTAACTCATTTTTGTAAAGTTGACTACATTGGAGGTATTTTCCCGTTGAAAACGAAATCTTACAAAATTGCGTACCTTATCTGTAAGTAAGAAAATTACCATATGGGCAGACTGGGTAGTCGATTAAAAGTGAATTGACTGTAGAAAAATATCTAAGAGACGGTCGATAGCCCTGTTGATAGGACGCTCGACAGCCAGTGTGTTGGATCGAGGTCTACACTCGCAGCCAGAATCGACTTGTTCTCTTTTCAACATGTTATGCTAAGTAAAATTAAAATACATATAGTGATATCCAATTGGGGTATATTATTAGGTTGAAGGTAGTGGGGAGGGGAAGGATATGGGAAAGAGGAAGGTTGGGAAGTACCTGTTTATTCAGATCTGGTCACCAAATACGGCTAAAACCATTTCAAGCAACGTTTCGATTCTGAACGGTGGTCTTTCACCAGGGCGATACTAGCGCAGAGTAAGAATCTAATGGAGGGATAGCTAATTTGTTTTACCCAACCCATCCGAAATTGTAGTAAATAACTTTTTCCGAGTTTTTACATCGTACACCATGAGAGAGAAAGAGACAACAAATTTCTTGGACCGCTTCTATATACTGTCGCAATTATCTTATGGTGCTGGATAACGGCGGGACTCCGCCCACATTTTTTATTATGCCACTAAACTTGACACAACTAAACGGTTCTTTAGGTTAGATGCTATATTTTTGTTGATAAAAATACTGTGAAAAAGTGGCTATACGAATACACAAAAACATTATGTCGATATGTGATATGAATGGATGTATAAATACCGTAGCCTTAGTAATATACCATCTATTATTTTTATGTGGAATAAATGTGAAAAAACACAAATTGAAATAATTGAATTTATTACCTCTGGATTCGTAGTCAAGTGTCTTAACCACTCGACTACGGAGGTCGTCAAGGTGTATATTAAAAACCTTTTGAGGGAAAACGAAAAGTTTTTATTTGTTAGTTTTTGTAAAATGTAAGGATTGGCTATTTATGGATTGATAGAAAGACATATTAAATTGCTTTACTTAATCAATTATTTCGAATATAAGTGAAGGATCTTTATGTAATATACCCCTGTTGCGATCTTTCTCCAAAAAGTATCTGTAAAATATTAATATTATTTATGAATCATAAACAGGAAAACTTGACCTGGAATAAAGCCATCGGTTGAATATTGCTTTATTTCTCAACTAAAATAATTTCCCCGTAAGCCGCAACCTTACTTTACCTCATTCGCCGGCATAATAAACCTCCGCAGTAATTAGCCACATAGTAAAATGGCCGGGGATGCCCGTCTCAATGGTGCAGGCTTTTGTTTCTATTAGAATGGGTGCCGCCCCGTTGCGCATTCTTGGTACGCGAATGTTTCATTTAATTGTTCATACATATTTCGAGCGTCGCGTGTGGTCACACTTAAGTCCTTGACTATGCGGCCCTAGCTATAATTTCATTCGAAACTTTGAATTATTTCGTGAAACAGTTGTAATGTAGTAAAGTTGGCATTTCCCGAAACTAGTGTTGAAGTATATGGACATAACTAGAGTCTGACAAACGAAAGAGTGCGGCTGGCGGCTGATGCGCAGAAACGCATTTTGGTAGGAGGCGGGGTCAGCCGGAAAAAATCCAATCACCACTGTACGAATTGTCTACCTAAGGAACTGCTTCGGCAAAGCTGTGCAGCAAAAAAGGGCCATCCGAATTATTTAATTTGTTGATATCTACTCACGTCCTGCGTAGATTCGTTCTAAGGATTAAAAAGTTTAGTTCATATTTTTTGACTATTTTTTTTATTATTACCAACCAACTAAGGTTAAGGTGTTCAAAACTTTAGTCGCATTTAAAAACGTCACAATTTATCGATTAATGCCTTTTCTTTTTTTTTTACATTTGAACGGTCACTGTTAAACGCCGATCCACGTCCAATTGGACGTGTTTATACAGAAAGCATTCAACCCCAAAAAGGAGAAACTAAAAAAAGGATTTGAAAATTTGACGATAAAAATAAAAAAAGCATTAATATGCGTAATCAGCAATTGTAAAGTAAATATGGGTGTTTTTTTCTTTATGAGCATTATTATAAATCGATAATTTATAATCTATCAATTCGTTTATTAAATATACATGTATTTTTTATAGTAATACTTTTAAACTTCAATTTAAGTAAAATATCTGTAAATATGTTCGTTGACAAAACATTTAATTACCAAAAATCTATTGCATTTGGAGTGTGGACGTTTTCAAAAGATATAAATCTCGTATTTATCTACAGGGAAACATGTAAGCCTCGATTTTGAAAAATCGTGGGATGAACGCTTTCTTCATAAGAACGTTTGATTTAGTTTTCATCGAATTGTGATCAACCGTAAAGCATAAAGGTTATGCTTGTCAGCTGATCACAATTTGATAGAAAGCTGAAATGGGCTTAGAATTAACGTTTAATACCGACCTTTAAAAGTCGAAAAAACAAATTGGCGCTACTCAATGAATTGTGAAAACCAGCCATAGGTTGAGGTAAAAATTTCGTGACATTTAAAATCGTCAAAATTCAAAAACTTTGTTCACACTCCCTCATACTAGACAAATACAAAAAATATCAAGCAATAGTTGAACATTAATGGAAAAGCCGAAATACATAATATTTTTTTTTTGAATTAGAAAGACAAACATTCTCGGATTACGAATAACCTGACAATATTTAAGAAAACTCTTACTACCATCATAATAAGCGAAAAGTGTTGCTTGTGCAATGATGGAAGACTTAGCTAGATGCGAAATCGAACCCACGACGCCCAGGTGGGAATCCGACGTGTTTTTCCACTCAGCTACCAACCGGTCATTGTAGTTTTAATTGATTTCATAAACTTTGAAAAAAAGAGTGTTAAAAGAATATATGACGCGAAAGTGAATGGAAGAAGAAGTCGGGGATACAATATGGCACGATCAAGTGAATTATATAATTGAGTCGGGCCACGTCAGAAGAGTGAGTATGAGATGATGTATGAATGTGAATGAAGCAAGTAGTGTGTGCCAAGACAGAATTATATGGCGGTCCGTCTCTTCTGCCTACCCCTGCGTGGAAACGGCGTGATGGTTAGTTAGTTATTTTATTTTGGCGTGTATTTATTTGCCTCGAACCCTAGCCGCGCCGCCTGAGAAAGCTCATGATTACCGCCATATTGTTTTTTCAAAAATTTTTCAACGGTTTCATTAAACGCCGATTGATAACGTTAACCGTTAAATAACGGTTATGGTGCAAATACCCCATTAAAACCAACGGTGATAAACACACATGTTTCTGGTCCTTCAAAATCAAAATAATTAAAAAATAAATAAGGTGTTTTTGTTAATCAATTTGTTTGCTAAAATAGGATTGACTAAAGTTGTTAGCCTGTTGAAGGATATATTATCAGATATCAGTTTATCAATATATTAAAGTTATCGGTAAGAGTTTCAAGTCGGTGTTTCCATTTAAAAGTTAAGACAGTTTGACATTTTAGTTGTCCGCTCCCAGATAGTCGAAAGGTGTACTAGTAAAGAACTGTTATACGAATAAGTTACACTTCAGTGATGTAGCTAGCAGAATTTTGTAAACAAACGGTAACGAAAATAAATAATCAACAATTAATAAAATATATCGTCGCCGAAAAGGCAAAAGGGCTGAAGCGCCATTTTGGAAAGCTTACAACCGAGCACAAGTTTTTTTCGTTTTACAATAAAATTCGTAAGTCGTCAGTACCTGGTTGAATTTAAAGAAAAAAAGTTGACTCAGGTAACTCAATGCTCTCACTGAGTTCCCGAAGCGAGAAAACGCTAAAAAGAGTCCCGAACTTGTGTCCCTTGAGACGAGTCCTCTCCCAAATGGTAAATATATTTTAGATGGCTGAAGGGCCACAAAAGTCTACAGAATTAAACGAGAGTCAAAGCATCCGACGTAGAAAAAAACCTGATCAAAACTGCATGTTAAACTCATTTTTGAATAATGTTTCGTTTAAGTCCTTTTTCTTTTCCACCGACGATATTGCCATTTTGTTGTGCATGAAAATAAGAGTCATGGATAACATATTTCCGAGTGGTAGATATTGGTAGATCTTAAAAAAAACAGAATACGTCTTATAATAAAAATGCAATGAATTTATATATGAAAGCGCAGTTTTGTCATAGTTCGCCTCATGTGTGCTTCACATTGAATTTTCTAACCTAACATAACAAGGAAAAAATAATTAATAACAGATATGTATGCACATTAAAACTATCTAAAATCACGATATTTATTATATTAGTTCACCAACCACCGTTACCTTCTAACACCACTGCCTACTTGTCTTACAGCATAAACTCCCTAACTTCTAATCCCTCGAGACTTCCGGCACCGCCAAGGGGTGGTAGCACTCCCTTGAAGAATTAGTGGCTTACACCTTGACTTTTGAGTGGTAGGTACTCCCACAATCGCCCTGGTGAAAGACCTCATTCAGAATCGAAACGTTGTTTAAAATGGCTCTATCCGTGTTTGGTGACCAGATCTGACTAGCCAGGTACTTCCCAAATTTCCCATTTTCTTCTCCTTTCCATTACTTTCAGCCTCACATCATACCCCGATTGGTGATGCCAAAGTCTCACTGGCTCTAGACGATTAGGGGCAGTTGAGACTCTTGTGCGGTATTCACTAAATACAATTTTAAACAAATATTAATGGTCAAGTAAGTCCCTTTATATATAATACTTTCGCTGTGTTTTACGCTCAAAGCATAACATTTCAAGAATGATTTTTCATGAAATATAAAAAAAAAACAAATAAATTATAGTGAATACCGCACAAGAGTCCCAATTGCTCCCAATCATCTGTAGCCAGTGGGACTAAAGCATTCCCAATCGGGCTATGTTCTGTGGCTGAATGTGGTGAAGTAGGAAATGAAATGGAGAAGAGGCAGGTTGGGAAGTATGGTTCCTCTTAGTGGAAAAAAAAATCAACAATATCCTACATTTTAAGTTTTTCCAAAAAATCACCCCTTGAAATCTCACGTTATGAGTGTGAAACACGGTGCTTACCTGTCGCAATGCATTGATAACGTTAAAAAAAAAGTCAACATAGATAAACATGCGACTTTTTTCCATGATTGCACTATTTGCATACATTACCCCACCTCTGTGTGCGGTGTCTTTTATTTAGTGAAGTTATTCAGTCCAGGGGTGGAGAGGGGTCCACATCGCCAGGGGTGTAGCAGCCGGGCACAGGTAGCGGGTGGCAGATGTGGGACCAGGTTGGGGGGAGGTGGTCCTGATGAATGTGAGAGGAACCAGCCCATGGCACACACCTCGAGGGAATCTATAAATTTAAAGCCGTACAAAACTTTGCTCCGTTCTCTTCGAGCATTACTTCGATTTCGTAATTTAGTTTTTACTAGCTTACCCGGCAGGATATTGGACACACTGGAAGTGGCAATTCATGTGCCAATTCGAGAATTTCCTTCGATTTTGTTTTAGTGATAGTCTACAAAGTCTACAAAGTACCTACGTCTCTCCTAAAATACTGACAATCCACTATTTATGTGTGTGTTATTATCGTAGTACTTTTTTATTTTTGTATAATTCAATTGAATTAAATTTAATTATATAAAAATTAAAATGGAGTTCTACAAATTAAACACAAAAACTATATATATAA
The DNA here is from genome assembly GCA_022651775.1 of Drusus annulatus. NCBI lineage: Eukaryota > Metazoa > Arthropoda > Insecta > Trichoptera > Limnephilidae > Drusus > Drusus annulatus. Next base: position 221,738 of record JAGWCC010000253.1, on the reverse strand, counting down.
AAAAAAATATATCGTAGTACTGCTGGGCACTAGCACGAAACATCGATATAGATTTTATAGACAATGTCGGTGCTTTCGAATCGTTCCCGAGCCCGACTGCAGATCGCCAACGAACAAATAACAATTAAATCGACTTCGTTAAGCATGTTTAGTCGACGTGAGCTGTCGTTTGATCGTTGGAAATCTGCAGACGGGCTCGGGAACGATGCCAAATTACCGATATTATCAATAAAATCAATATAGATGTTTCGTGCTGGGGCTCCCGGTACTGTACATGAGTTCAAATTGGTACATGTTGTGTGATTGTAAAAAATGAAGATGGCAAAAAGATGGGAGTGAGAAGATTCGGATGTACCTAGCTATTCAGATTTGGTCACTAAGCAAGGTTAAAACCATTTCAAGTAAGATTTAGATTATGTATAGCGTTTTTTTAACCAGGGTGATGATAATAGTATCTACTACTCTATTTATGGTGAATATCCTAGCAAGACGGTTACAAGGCAGTACCTACCGTACTATTGTAGCAATTCTGCTTCAACCTCACAATTCAACACGCCTATGTGACGAATGCAACATCTGGGAAACACATACTCTGATGTCGCTGATATATTTATCACGTCAATATCAAACTATTAGTCTAATTTAGTACAGTTTTTGTCATCTGGTAGAGCCAAACCAATAGTTGAAAATATTTAACTCTGGACCTGTTATTTAATATAATTTTTTTCTTTTCTTTTAAAATACTTTTGAACCTGTTATTTACAAAATATTATTAGTTGTTTTCATCAACAATATTTTTGTATCTGTTATTCAATATTCCATTTTATTTTTTGCACTACTTATGAGGTTATTGTTAAAAAAAATGGTAACATTTGTGTAAAAGCCCATAACGGGCGTAAATAAATAAATATAAATTAAGTTCATACCTCCAAGACGTACCTAACTCAAGAAATAATTGATACCCTTTTTAGTGGCAGAAAATTTGAAGTGCTCAAATAAAGAATAAAAAAATAAAAAATGAACAATCTTGGATCACTTGTTTTTACAACTTATTAATATAGTTTAATTATATGGCTTTATAATGATATCCATGAAATTAAATAATACATTGAATTTGGGCAAGATATTTTAATTTTCACAGAGAAGGGGAAATAGTTAAGCTTACCTCATATACAAGGCAAGTTGAACCACCCTAAGGGGCTTGTTGAACCATATGGTGTTAAATATTTATTATCATTCACACTCACGAATTAATTACACAAATTGAGTTAATAAATTAAATTGATTGAAATAATGAAAGAATACAGAGATATGTGATAGTTTGATTTTAAGGTTAGCTAAGTTTCCTTAGAATTAATAAACTAAAATCTCTGTCATAATTGACTGTAGGTACTAAACCATTATGGAGCTTACCCAAATCATTGAGTTAAAATTTCAATCACCACATTGAAATAAAGTTGCCATATTGACCATCCTGTACCGGTCACCATGTAAGAAGTCTACCCCTACAAGGATCGGGAAAGGGGTGTAATGAAGGTAAACGAAATGTAAATTACCAAATCGGGATATAGCTTCTTCTTGTTGGAGATGTTTATAAGCCTTTATAAGGCAAATCGGTTAATAATTCGCCATGGAATGGCTCCTTTGTGCGAGTATTTTTTGATGTTTAATAAGTAGGGTTGAAAAACTCGTGGAATAGGATAAATTGATGGCTTAGAAAAAAAGTTCTTAAATAATTTCTTTATGTTTAAAAAATATATGAATTTTATATTTTCGTAGAAAGCAAACACATTGTGGTTGAACATGTTTAATGAAAGTGAAATAATAACTTTGTGTAAGACAATAGATTTTATTTTATTTTTTATGACCGACCGGTTTCGCTTAGCTTTAGCATTGTCATCATCATAATTATCTCCTTTTAACACCTTCTCAGTTGACGTTTTGCCTCTTTCATTTCATGTTATCTGTTCCTTTGTTATAATTTAAATTTTATTCTATTGTTTTCTTAATGTTGTCTTTTTTTATATTGTGTTCTCTCTCTGTATGTACGAGTATATATAACCACACACTATGTATTTTTTGTTTAGTTTAATTTTGTACCCTGGTGATACTTATATACCCATATCTAAACCTTTTTCTCTCATGATTTATAATAACGATCATGATTTTAGATGGTTTGAATTTGTACACATACATATTCTTATTTTCTCCTTGCTAGTTAGTCTTATTAGCATAATTAATTCAGTATGAAGCGCACTTGAGGTGAAATATCACCAAACTGCGCCATATAAGTTCACTGTAATTATTATTAAGCGAAACCGGTCTTATTTGTTTATTAATAAACTAACGGACTAATTACAAAGTGCAATTACAAAAAAAAAAAATACAAAATGTGAATATAGAGAAACAGAGGAAGAAAAAAATACCACAGATTTTATTAAAATTTTCATCACCGACCGGTTTCGCTATTTCCGCTTTATCATTTTATTGAATAAGATCATACCTTCAACAAAAGCACCAGTGCTTATATTCTTCACAAAAATGGTCATGGCAACAAGAAATAAAGAAAGCAATTAAAATTAATAGTAGTATTTAAATAATATTAATAATCTAAGACGTTATTTAAGATTATTAATGTTATTTAAATACCTAATAATAAATAAGCATTAATGCTTTAAAGTTAATTAAAATTTTTATAATAGTCAAACTCTTATTAATCAGTTAAATTTGTCCAGTAGTCCAATATTAGGTATATTTCCTGTAAACTCATAAAATTTCTCACTATGACTTAATCACCTTCTCAGTTAACGTTTTGCCTAATTCAATTCATATTATTTGTCTCTTTCTTTGTTATAATTCACATGTAATTCTATTGTTTTCTGACTATTTCCTCTTATTTTTTAATAGTGTGTTCTCCCTCTGTATGGATGTTCTCCTATACATTTCTACTATTTTATTTTAATTTTGTACCTTGATGATGCTAAGGCTAAGCGAAATAGTATCATAAAAAAATAAATCTGTGGTTTTTTACAAAGTTATTTTTTCAATTCATTAAATATGTCAAACCACAAAGTAATTGCTTTCTACGAAAATAAAATATTGTTATATTTAATGTCAATTTTTAGTTTATATATATATATACGTTCCTGAAGAAGGTTAAGTTTAACCGAAACCGGTCGAATTGTTATGAGTGTATAAATAAAGTGGCTTAAAACTAAAATATTTTTTATTTAATTTCAATTTTTAGAAATAACAATTTCATTATTTTAACAGAAAATTGTAACTCACCCCTGTACTAACTAATATTTTATTTTCCTCGAAGAAACTGAGTAGTTAGTGAAGTTGGAAGTCAAAAACGATACAAACTCAGTATTATACCAAACTGATTGGAATTTCGCAATGAGTTGAATAGTGAGTAACTCTAATATTTGGACATGAATAAGATGGCCATCTTCAAATCGGAAATTTCTCTTCTCTGTTGCGAAACATTTTCCTTTGCAATTCCGTATCGGATTGTTCAAAATTTCTCCGGCATAACTTATAATGGGAAATTCGTAATACAGTAAAAGTAACAATTTCCCGACATTGGAATTCAACAGCGTTCCTCTCTATGGAGTGCCTGAGGCATTTTGGGGAAAGCGAAGGGGCCGCACTGAGGAAAAGCAGGCCAGGATTCTCAAACATAGATAAGGGAAGATAACAAACTGACATCAGTTCAGTTAATCTTTTTTATCAGTTTATAAGTCAATTACCTTGTCAGCTAATCAATTATTCATTATTGAAATAATATTAATAAACTTCAACGTAAATGTGAAACAGAAAAAGCCAGAAACTAAAAGGTGTTTTATTAATAAGAATACTATATTTATTGCGGTGTTTTGTGATCTGTTTCAATTGTGTGATAAATTCAAGAACTTTCAATTTGAACTACATCGGTGAGTGAATGGTTTCCCATTTTTCCTTCATTCTATGGAATAAAGGAAAAATGCTAGAGTTATACACTTTCATCTAGAAGTATAGTTTATCGATTACATTCCACTATTTTCTAAATTTCTCTGAAGCTGGAAACACATTTGGTATTTTGTGGCCGCTTCGGATACAACGGAGATCAATTGTTTAAATCAAAATAAAATAAACAGTGTACCCGCGTAGATATGATTCAATTATAACATGTGTTAAACATAAATTAGTCAACGGCCATTTTTTCCAAGAAAAAAAATCAAAAAGAATGATTTTAGTTTCACTTTTATACAAAAATTTAATTTCCTCGAACCTCAGTTGAGTAGAAACTGTGATGCGGGCCCTGCAAACAGGTATATATTATTTCAAAACACAATAAACCATGCCCTATGAGTATCATTGTTCCACCCTACTTCAACCCTTGCTGGCTGATAGGTACCTAATACCCATCCAGCCTACCCTCAAACAAATGTTTTCCTTTCATTGCAATTGAAAAATGTCTGTCTGAAAATAAATACAACATTTTTACAAACATAACTGATGATAGCTAACATCCGACAGGAGGGGACACCAGAGGAAGAAGGAGACCTAATTTAGTGCCGCAAAGATACAGCAAAAACATCGGTTGTTTGTAAATAGGGTTAATAAATTACATAAAAAAAAGAGTTTTGTTCATTCAACGCCCAGAAAACTTTTACAAATATTAAGTACATTTTTACATAAGAAATAATAATTACATATCAACATGGGAAAAATTAATAAAAACTTATGGTGGATATTTTTTTTCAGAATAAAATATAAAAATTTAGAAGGTATACAGAAATATAATAATAATTGGAAGATAAGGTTACAATAGATGTGATTAAGGTCTGCAAAACCCATCAAATTATGGCAAAAATATCAATCCCACCTAAGTATTATACAGGATGTATCAGGATGTACCCGGCTTTGACCAGCGATTCCTCGACTGAGTAATAAACATAGGTGCCATTTTGCTGTCCGGTGACATTTTTATTTCAAATGAAACAAACAAAAAAAACTGTCACATGTCGCCACTGGTCGCTCAAGCAAAAAACCGCACAGCCCTCGCTCCGACCCTTACTGTCCAATGCCGTTCAATGCTGTGTGTGACACGTAGTACAAATGGGTCTTGTGAACACGGTACAGGTACCATGTGGTATACAGCATTGACCAGTACGGGTCGGAGCGTGGGGTGGGCGGTTTTTTGCCCGAGTGACCAGTGGCGACATGAAACAGATATACTATTATATATATATATATATTTTTTTTTTTTTTTTCATATTTCTTTTTATTTTGTCTGTGGTGTAAATTTTATCACTCAAATGCATAACTATTTGGTTTTGAATATTTCTATCGAATTGTCAAACTTTAAAGTGCAAACAACAATTTATTGATCGATCTATTAATTTTAAAAGACAGGTCAGTGGCAAACACGTTGGATTCCCCTCCGGGCGTCGTGGGCTTAATTCTTTTGCTAGCTTAGTCCTTCATCATTGCACTAGCAAAATTTTCCTCTTATTATGATAGCAGTAAGAGTTTTTCAAATATAGTCAGGTTATCGTAACCCTGGAATTTTTGTCTTTCTTTAAAAAAAAAGTTGATATTGCACTATCATCATTCATATCTTTTGAAAAGCATTTGCATGGCAATATGATTGATGTTACCTAAACTTATGCATATAGAAAATATCTTCATACTAAATTTAAAATATTTAATACGAAAGTGACTCATTTATACAGAAAATGACTCTTTCCGGAACATTTCGTAGGAAATAAAATTTTCTGCATGTAAAAGCAGATATATTTTTTACAAACTTCCAATTTTGTTTTCCGTCATCATTTCGGTTGACATTTTAGAATTTTTTCATGCAAGCCGTGAGTTTATTCGCAAAAAACATGGCCCAAAAAGTTGGCCACTTTGAAGGGGGAAATTCTCCCCGCAATTTTTCGCCTCCAAGGCTAGTTAATTTTATGAATATTTAGTTAGTTTATAACTTTACACACAACTTTTTTTAAAATACTGTGGAGTAAAACTCCATTAAATTAATTTTGGAAAAAGCATACCCAGATGTTGTCATTAATCATTCACCATTCTGATTAAATCATCATACATCTTTAACTTAAAATTGAAATAAACGTAGCGAAATTTTGACAGAAATAATTGAACATCAACCTTACAATATCATGCTCCTATGCAACGAATTCAACATATGGGAAACAAACAATCCGACTTTGTTGATATATTTAGTACGTCAATATCACTAACTAACTAACCATCACGCCGTTTCCCCGCAGGGGTAGGCAGAGAGGATGGACTGCCATACAACTCTGTCTTGGCACACACTTCTTGCTTCATTTACATTCATACATCGTCTCATACATACTCTTCTGTTATTCAGACTCTTCACATGACCCGATCCAAGTATTTGATTTATTTGATCGTGCCATGTCTTTCTCGGGCGTCCTCGACTTCTTCTTCCATTCACTTTCGCATCATATATTATTTTCACACTCCTTTCTTCGTTCATTCGCTCTACATGCCCAAACCATCTAAGCGTCCCTTTCTTGATCCTATCCATTACGCTCATATCAGCCTTGCATTCTTTCCGGATATCCACATTTGTAATACGGTCATACATGGTTTTACCGCACATCCGTCTCAAAGATCTCATTTCCACAGCATTCAGTCTACTTTCATCCTTCCTCTGCCAGTTGCCATGCCTCACTGCCATACATCAGGGTTGGTATAAGCACTCCATTGTGGACTGCTAGCTTCGCTTCTTTGGAGAATTTCTTATTTGCCCCAACAGCGTTCAGTCCTCCATTAATGGAGTTTCCTGCATTCACCCTTCTTTCAAAATCCTTATCAGCCTTTCCGTCTCTTGTAAACATACTTCCTAAATACATAAACTCATCCACTTGCTCCAAGTATTCATCATTTACAACTATATTTCACGCTGTTCTCGTACTCTCTCTTTCAAACACCATCACTTTGGACTTACTTACATTCATCATCAACTCATTTTGCATACATACTTGGTTCATCCTAGACACGAGAAACTGTAGATCTTCCATATTGTCAGCAATCAGCACCGCATCGTCCGCATACAATAGGCTACATACTTTCACATTGTTCATAATGTCACAATATAAGTTTATCTTAGTATAGTTTTCTTCACCTAGTAGAGCTTAATTAATTGTAGAAACTATTTAACTCTGGATGTACCTGATATGCAATGCTATTTTTTATTTTCTTTTACAATATTTTTTTCACTTTTCTTGAGTTAATTGTTTAAAAAAATGTTAAAATTTGTATAAAAAGCCTTTAACGGGCGTAAATAAATAAATAAACATGTATGTACTGACGCTCATTTTTTATGCAGAGAACTGGTATTTATTGGAATATACTAAAAGATGAAACAAGAGCCATTTTGAACATTTTTACCGGTGTCCTCTTCTTACGGTCAAGAAAAAAGGATTTAACTCAACCAATCTAAGCTATTCTTACTTTATATAATACGCACGTGTATCTTGCGGCCAATTGGTTGATTATTATCATAAATTAAATTTTTTGATAGGTTTTATCTTAAGTTCGAAAATGTCCTTGAAAACCCCGTAATATGGAATACAATTTAACTTTTATTTAACATGGCCGTGGTGAATATATCTACTTTCTCTGTTTTAAGGTCAAACCGCACTAGCGAGTCGCTGCGCGTCACTTTTCTGTTCGCGCAGGGAACGCCGCTCTGGTGCGGGTTGCTTCATACAAAACAGTGAAAACATATTTCGTGGTGAAGCGACGCGCCGCGCAGTGCAGCGCCGCTGACGCGCTAGTGCGGTTTGACCTTTAATATCCACTGCAACTACAGAATTAAACCATTTATTCATTCGAAAGCCGAAGTTATACTCAAAATTGTCCAGGCGAGAAACCACCTTTCTGAATCAGAGAGTTACATGAAATGACTTTTGCTATGTTAAGGAATCCCATCTGAATACTCAAATAAATCCCATTTTATAATTTTTAATAATTATCATTATTATATCTCAACGGTACAGTAGTTCCTTTCATTAACATGGAAGAAGAAATAAAGTTAACACTAATAAGGCACATAAAACATAAAAAAACAATTAAAGCTATTCCGTATAACAAAAGATACAACAATATGTAATAAAGATAAAATATTTTCGTAGAAAGCAATCACCTTGTGGTTTTAAATGTTTAAAGAAATGAAAAAAATAACTAGTTCATGTTATCTGTCTCTTTCTCTCTGTTCCTTTGTTATAATTTAAATATTTTTCTGTTGTTTTTTCATTGTTCTGTTATTTTATTTTATATATTGTTCTCCCTCTGTATGTATATATAACCGCGAACTTTGTATTTTTTTGTTTAGTTTAATTTTTTACCCCGATGATGCTTAGCCTAAGCGAAACCGGTCGGTAGTAAAATTTAAAATAATATCCGTGGTACTATACAAAGTTATTTTTTTTCAATTTTTAAAGATAAAAAAAAATCATTTCGAATAACAAACTTGACCTAACCAACATTAAAAAAAAATCATTAAGTGATAAATTGAAAATGTCTACCAATGCGGCGTAGTTATTTCTCTGCAGTAGCAATCTAGGCAATGACGAATACATATGGAAGTTAGCTCAAGAATTACTGCACTGAAAAATATCCTGATTAAAACCGAAATATTTTTCTAACCTTCCTGCACCCTTTTCCGCTTCACAATACTTTTCCATTTGGCAGTACCATAGCCCGACTGGATCCGGATCGTAAGAATCTTGGGTAACATCTTCAAAAAATATGAAATATAAGGCATACCTCATACTTACCCGAGCTTCTAGACTGGTTTCAACGCAGAACAACGTCTATAATTTAGGATGAATGGGATATGTCCGAAATCCGATACGAGTGAAACACGAAGAAGGTCAAATTTGTCACATTAGAAAAATGATTCGCAAGGATAAATAATCTAGTTTCATCTACCATTTATAAGTCTCCAATTCTAGCAATGTACACTTGATTTATCTTCGAATTATATAGGGGTAGTTTGAAAAATGTCTAAGGCTTCCAGAGAACACAATTTTTAAATTGTAATCTTTTAAATTCTATGAGAAATACGTACTGAAATTTTAGGTAAAATATTCGAAAATGCCATAGCTGGTTTTCAAACGGGATTTATTACAAACATTACGTATTTCTTATAAATTCAAAGATTATTCACTGGAATCCTTAGACAATTTCCTACTTGCGCATCTAGAAATTATAGATAAATCATTTGTAGTTTCGCTTGTATTAGAATCCTACAAAGCCATTTTTGAGTGCTGAGGCTTGAAGAATTATTTTAGTAGGACAAAATAACTGCTTTCTTTGTATGATTTATACGCTTCAAAAAATAACACTTTGCAAATCTGTACATATGATAAATGAAGTTGTTTCTCCGATTCACTCCAATAAACATATTTATGTATAAAATCGTATTTCTATAATACGGGGTGTAACACTATTAAGGATATATATTTTTGGCGCTTTGTATTTTTTATTATTCTTTTCTTCATTCATATATAAGGGTGGTATTTGGTAGTGCTATGCCTGTCTCGCTAGAAAATTTTGTGTTGAGAGCAGGCGCAATTTATAGTTTAAAGTTTATATCAGTTAAATATTAAAAAAAATATTTGACTGATGTAAACTTTAATAATTAAAATTTTATAACAACATAATATGGTACCATTAAAACATTATTCACAATATAATGTTACTATTTTTGTACTATTACCACTAAAACAGTAAGAAAACAAAATAGTAACATTCATATTAAAACAAAGGAACAGAGGGAAAGAGACAAATAATATAAAGTAAAAGAAGCGAAACGTTAACTGAAAAGGTGATAAAAGAATAATGAGAAATTTCATTAGTTTACGGGAAATATACCTAATATTGGACTACTGGACAAATTTAACTGATTATTTAGAATATCACTATTAATTTTATTGGCTCTCTTTATTTTTAATACTTCTTAATTATTTAATCTGTTGCCAAACCATTTTTGTGGAGAATATGAGCCCCGGAGCTTTTATTGAAAGTGTGATCTTTTTCAAAAAGGTGATTGGTGAATTCTGGAAAACCGTGGTTATTTAAACATTTTAGATGTTCTTTGATTCTTCCATGGACATTACGGGTTATTTTAGCAATATAAAATGCGCAGCACAATCACTACAATCTAATTTATATATTCTTATGCGACTTAGTTTGTCAGAATTTTTTTATTGTGAATACCGCACAAGAGTCCCAAATGCTCTCAACCGTCTAGAGCCAGTGAGACTATGGCATCTTCAATTGGAGTATGTTGTGAGGCTGAAGGTAGTAGGTGGAGGAAGGAGATGGAGAAGAGGAAGAGGAAGGTTATTAAGTATCTGGATATCCAGATCTGGTCACCAAACATGGATAAAGCCATTTTAAGCAACGTTTCGAATTTGAATGGTGGTTTTTCACCAGTGCGATACTTAAAGTACCTAAACACTCTGGAACGTGCCGCAAAAATACTTTTTTATTATTTTTTTTAAATGTGTTATGACACATATCAATTAAACGAAAGTTATTGGCGCACGCCAGGTTTGAACCCGCGACCTTTGAAGTCTATGGAGGGCGTCAAAAAAAAAAATTTTAATATATAAAAATATATATATATATTTTTTTTTATATAAATTAAATATTTTCGTAGAAAGATTATATTATATTACACAATTCATAAAATCTGTCTCTTTCACTGTGTTCCTTTGTTACAATTCAAATATTATTTTTTTGTTTTAAAATTGTTCTGTTATTTTATTTTATATTTTGTTTTCTCTTTGTATGTATATATAACCGCACACTTTGTATTTTTTGTTCAGTACAATTTTGTACCCTGACTATGCTTAGGCTAAGCAAAACCGGTCGACCATAAAAATTAAAACAATATCCGTGGTCTTATACCAAGTTATTATTTTATTTAATTTTTTTATTATTATTTTATATTAGTTACTTTGTACATTTAAGTTTACAAGTATCTAATTATTTCATTTTCTTTTTGACTAATAATATTTTAACTTAAACACTACTTATCATTTTGGTTTATATGCATTTTAAATAATTTTTACAGTCTTTTTTAAATTTATTGATAGGCATAATTTAATTTAATGTTATGACTTTCACAGTATTAGACTCTGTATTAAGACTCTGTACTAACAAAAAAACATCGTTGATTCCCTATTCATATACGCGTATCATATATCAGATTTGTCCGTTTATCCGTAACAAGAAATTCAGGATTATTTTAGCCATGCTCGTTCTTGTAAAATGATTCCTGAAAATATTTTGAAAAACATTGCCTAATCCTCGTCCGGAGAGATTTTCGTTTTCCGGTTCGCGCAGATCGGACGGATTATCGAGTACGTAAAGTTGCAGCCCACACAACTTGAGCCAGGCTTAAAACTCCATACATTCCCCATGGGCTTATAGTCCGCGTCAGCCCTGGATGGATTTCCATCAAATTCATTTTGTTTTCTTTAGTATGGATCCTGTAGAAAAACGTATCATAAGTAAATTGCTAATATTTCATTCATACATTAAACAATATCATTTATTTGTGCGTATGGGCGTACTTTTAGGGGTCTGCTGGGGCCATTTTGAAGCTGGTCTGTGACGAAACCTTGTAACAAACCACACTTAAGTTGGCCAATATGAATATCTATACGAGGCCTGTTCAAAAGAAAAATTTAAAATTTTCGCGGGCTGTGCATATTCGATTATTGTTTTTTTTGTTACACATATGTTTATCATATGTTAGCGTTATCAGGCATTTTGGATTGGTGGTTTGTTTTTGACAACTGGAAAGGTTAGTCACGTTTTTGTGTGTTCTTCGATTTTTTACTTTTGAAAAAAATGAATTCAACGATTCTGAATGATGATCTTTCAAGTACTAACTAATTAACTAACCATCACACCGTTTCCCCGCAAATGTAGGCAGAAAGGATGTAACGTTATACAACTCTGTCTTAGCATACGCTTCTTGCTTTATTTACATTCATACATCGTCTCATACAAACGCTTCTGTTATTCTGACTCTTCACATGTCCCAATTTAAGTATTTGATTCACTCGATCGTGCCATGTTTTCCTTGGGCGTACCTGACTTTTTCATCCATTCACTTTCACAACATATATTATTTTCACACTCCTTTCTTTGATTATTCGCTCTACATGCCCAAACCACCTATGCGTTCCTTTCTTGATTCTATTCATTACTCTTGCATCAGCCTTGCATTCCCTCCGAATATCAACATTTTTAACAAGGTCGTATATGGTTTTACCGCACATACGTCTCGAGGATCTCCTTTTTACAGCATTCAGTCTACTTTCAATCTTCCTCTGCCAGTTCCATGTCTCACTGCCATACATTAGGGTTGGTATAAGCACTCCATCGTGGACTTTTGATTCTTTGGACAATTTACAATTTTCAACTACTATTTACCTAAATCCTAGCAAGGTTCTTTTGAACTCTTATTGTTGTAAGCTGTGCAAAATAAAAGGTATTTGGAAAAGCTTTCTTCGCCCTTCATCAATACATATTTGCATCAGCAAAGCTTAACATCATTCAAAGCAACAAACACATATGATACACATGTTAAATTTTAATCTTGGCTTACCGCTTACCGCTTACTGACTTTACCGGCTTGGATTATACCGGTCTTATTTTCCTAGCTGTACCAAGGCAACTCAATAGAGAGAGAGCTCCCGGATAGTACAAAAGGAAGAGAAACGGCACACCTCTGACACGCCACTGAGCAACAGGTGTTATTTTATGAAATCGGCCATGAATTGAGGGAAGAAGAAGAAGACTGAAGGGGTGTAGGATAAAATAAATCAGGTACCTAACCTATTTTTCTATACCTACCGTTTGAATCGTACCACGATTACAGACTTATTTTGACCCAAAATGATATTACGTATAGTTTAATGGAAAAAAATTCGATATAAAAATAATATATGGTATATTTGCGGCACGTTTCAGAGTGGTAGATACTCCAAGTAGCACTTTGGTGAAATACTACCGTTCAGAATCGAAACGTTGCTTAAAATGGCTTTAGCCGTGTTTGGTGACTAGATCTGAATAACCAGGTACTTTACAACCTTCCTCTTCCTCATCTCCTTCCTCTCCTCACTACATTGAGCCTCACAACATACGGCAATTGGAGATGCCATAGTCTCACTGACTCCAGACAGTTAAGAGCAGTTCTGCAGACTCTGGTGAGGTATTAACTATATATACTCGTATATATATATTTTTTTTGAAGCATCTTTTGTACGTTGTAGTATTTGACACATGAGATCGGGTCGTCTGTACGACTCGTTCTCGTTCTCAATAGTTGAGATCTTAAAGATCCGGGTTCGCACCTTAATTTCCTTACAAATGCTCTTCAAGTAGCATTTCCAAACAAAGTTTGGTTCTTAAAACTATTCGGGAAAGTGGTGCATATGGACTGTATTCCCAAAGAAAGAGGCTGCAATAGACCACGCGGAAGATCTCAAAGCCTCCTGCGTGGAGGTATAGGTTGGTTTGTTAGTCATCGCACTGTAGGTCTGTACAACCTTTCCGTACCTGAATGTAAAAATCAAACGTACGACCAGAAGGGGATGACGTAGTTACTCCATTTCAAATCGAATGCTCTGACACTCAAATGAGTAAATCAAATGATTCTGAGGACTTCTGTGGCATTTCAGCCATCATAAATATATTAACCATTTAAGAGAAGGCTTGACTCAAGCGACACAAATTAGGGATATATTATTAGGTTTTGGTTGCTTCAGATAACTCAGTGAGAGCATTGAGTTAATTGAGTTAACTTTTTTTTTAAACCCAACCAGGTACTGAAGACTTATGAATTTTATGGAAAAAAAAAAACTTTAAGGTTCTCTGGTGTAAACTTCCAAAAATGACACTTTAGCCATTTTACCTTTCCAGCTGCGATATTATAGTACTTCGTTTAGTTAGATACCTACCTACAAACATGATTGATGAGATACCTCTCTACAAGAGACGATTTCGTGGTGTTTTCGTTTTGCCTGTAAAATCAACAAATTGTGAAAAAAATAAATAAATATAAACAATGTTGGAAGATCGTACAATATAATCGAAAAGAAAGAAAAAACCTTGTAATTTGTTTGACAGGTATGAAGTTCCTTCGTGGTTCCAGCAGATAAGTATCCTTTTAATATTGCTTTTCTTTTTTTGTTAATAAAAAAAACCTTTTTAAAACCACGTCCTTAAAATCACATTAGATATTAATTCGGTGCAAACCTGTTTGTATAATGATGCACCCTAATTGGCTGGTAAACATTGTTCAGGCAATTAAATCTAACCAAAGAATATGTTCAAAAATTGCTTCGACAGCGAATTCCCATAACGATTCATCATGAAAATTAATTATTTTGGAATACGGCCACAGAGTGGCGGGTGATGATTGGATTGCAAAATAGAGTTGCATTAAATGATGACATTGGTGCAATGAAGTATTATTCCTGAATATTGATATCAAAATTGTTTGGTCTGCTAATTGTCTTTTAAATTAATGGTAAAAATGCTAATGTTTATTAATAAAAATGCTAATAGAGATCAAAAAATCTTGGAACTAGTATGTTACTCCTAAGAAGTTAAAAAATACTCATTCCGGGAAGGACAAAATTATATTTTTTTTTTACAAAGACATACAAATTTTATAAAGGGAGTACAAAAGAAGAGAGAACAAACTTAAAAATACACGAAAAAAGACTCATAAAGGTAGAGATTAATTAAATAAACATCATAAATACAATAAGAAAGATATTGACACACACAGAGGTTTAACAAATACATTACTGTATAATGAAATTGACAAGAAAATATCATTTTGCAATCATTTTTTTAGCTCGAAACTGGGAGTTTTGATTCTTTGGGTAATGTGTTGTATTGTGTACCTATATGCAATGTATTGTAAGAAGTTAATTCCAAATTTAGTTTTGTGAGTAGATGACGATAGGTATATTTGATTTTGTGATCGTGTTTTGTGCTCGTTTATAGTAAATTAAAGGCTGGTTTAATGTTGGTGTGTGCTGAGTGTTGAATAATTTGTAATATGGCAGTTGTAATATTATAATTTGGCAAAATCGTAAAAGGAAGTGTGCGTGAGTGTATAATTTGTGTACTAATTTAAAAAAATCAGTATTGCGTAAATATAATAAATAAGTAATTTAATCGTTGAAATCGTACCTCACATTAACATAAAAAACTTACAAATTAGTAAAACGATTTTGAGTTTTGATTAAATATAGGATTTTATTGCCCTTCGTTCAGGAATAATATGAAGATGAATTAATCTCTGATTGATGCCGATTTCGAGACAGTCAAAATATCACTTAAAATGGATTTGACTATTTTTATAGCCCTCTAGCTCCAGGCAATGAGACTTGTGACGTTGTTATGTAAAAAACATCGCTCGAAATAGAAAATACTCTGAATAAAAAAAACGTAAAATAAAATGATTTTGACAGAAATTGATTATTCACTGTTCTTCTTAGTGTTAGTTATGTATTCGTAATTTGTTTAGCAATAGACTTGGATATTATAAAGCAGAATACAAACCCTTAAACGGTGAGTCCAGATTTGCACGGTTTTGTTCGACTGGAATTTTTAGGTCAGTGTAGATATTTTCAGCTTGCGACATAATTTCCGCCTGTATTAAAACAAAAATTATTTATTTAAATTATGCAACAGTAAAAAACATAAAGAATAAAACAGAGGCTGGGTAGTAAAAATTAAAAATTAATGATATTGTGTATTAAATGTTAATTAAAATAAAGTTATACTTATATATCGTATTGTGGAAATTAAAACAGTGCTAGGGAATATTTCTCCCTCTTCCTGTGTCAACTGTGGTTAGAGGTGCATTAATGAAGAGATAATCTTTTGTTCCCGGTGAGCGGTGAGCCCAGCTGCCTTTTGCTACTGTAGGGTTTTTTGAGTATATTTAAACCTGTATATATACAAAGGCTTATAGTGTTTTTTTGACATTGTGTTTTTTGTGCTTATAGCAATCTTTTATTTAAGCCCACTCACCAGCGTTGGGGAGGGTAAATGAAGGAATTTCGATGGAGGCGGAGAGGGTCGATGCTAGGGTCCAGCGGTAGCGGTTGGAGATGGAAAAAAATCGGGTTTGATTCTAATTTGGAGTAAAATCTTTTGACTAAATCTATATGTATGTTTTCGGAGTAGAAGAATTTTCGAACCCGTATTAATAATGCTATTTCTGACAAACAAGGGACTCTTGGTGAATTCACGAAGCAATGTATTCTGAAATGAAGTCTTTTTGTATTTGATGTAGCCCATGTGGGTGATGCGCATGTAGGTTTTGGTCGGATTGTCGATAATAATAATAATAACAGTGAACTCATATAGAGCGGTTTTGTAGTATTTCACCTCAAGTGCGCTTCATATTAAATTAATTATGCTAATAAGACTAACTAACAAGGAGACAATAATATATAGTGTGTATACAATAAAAAACTATCTAAAATCATGATCGTTACCATAAATCATGAGAGAAAAGGGTTCAGGTATGGGTACAACAGTGCATGTGTACATCAACAGATTAAAAAAAAACAATTTACCAGAAGCTAAGCTAACAATCTAACAGAAGGGATGTATAAAAACATATTGTTAAAAAAATGTTATGTTATATCGATAATTATTTTGATGGAATTGAACAAATATTAAAAATGTCTACATTACAAAAGCGTAGGAAAGAATTTGGTTTAATTTGTATTTTCAAAATAATTGACTGTAATATTGATTCACCTTATTTGTTGCAACTCATCCAGTTCAATATTCCTTGCCGTAGACTTAGAAACTATGAATTTCTGTTACTCAATTATCACTTTACTAATAGATATCATCCTCCAATGTCCAGAATGTCAAGACTCGTTAACTCAAGCCGCAGTATTAAAATTTTTGGTAGCAGTCTAAATGATTTTTCACGACTGTCATTCTTTACGACTCTACGAAAACTTTAACTTGACCTTGGCTTTGACTTTTATGTTCTTTCTAATGTATATTTTTGTCCAATTATTGTCATTGTTCATTAAAATATAATATATGTACTGTTCTTTCTCTGTGGTACTTTTTTTCCCATTTTGTGTCATGAATTTTTTTTTGTAATTGGACTATGGTCCTTTAGTATTTTGATAAATATTAAAGATTTCTAGATTCTATAATTCAGTCTAGCTTGTACTTCATAATAATCAAAAACTTCAAACTGATTCGATTTCCCATAAAGGCCCACTCAACCCAGGACAATCAGTGCCAAATTGCAGTGCTGCCTATTCAATGTGCAATAGCTCGAAACACGACACTAACACGACATCGACACAGCCGTGTCACCAGTACATTAATGATGAAGATGCATGCGCGCATCGGACAATCAGCCTGTGTCTTGCTTTGCCTTGCCCAACCTTGCCTTGCCTCGGATTGCCTTGCCTTGCCTCGCTGCTAGATGCACATGCACTGACGCTTGAGATATTACATATTCCATTTGGGTAATGAGGACCATGAGATATACCTTCCTTTGGAATGCATAATGCTGTATCCAGGGCATCAATGATTATAATTGGGTTGTTCTACGGATTAAAAACATCCAACCAAAAGAGATATTAAATTTTGATACGTAATTATTGGATATTTAATTTTAATAATTATTTATACATTTTTTATCTGGTGCAGGCTTTTGCTTTCAATAATTCAGATAATTTATGTTAGCAATTGCCCCAAAAGTTTACCACCTCTTAATCGTGAACTTATTAGATTGTAAACATAATGTTTCTTATTTTTTGACACTGATAATGTTTTTTGTTTTTTAAATTATTTAAAGACTACAATTGTAAAGAGAGAAGGGGAAGGTTTCATTAACTAATAATAACGTATTATCACTATACCCTTTTAGCCAAAAAAAAATTCTTTTAATTGTTGCTAGTAGCTAAGAATGACATTCGGTTAACAGTCGGACAGATTGAGAATGAAATTCAGAGCATGTAGCGACTCACTCCCTTTTTAACACGAATCATGCATAATGAAAATGTCTGGGGGTAATATACATGTTAGGTTAATTAGCCACTCATTAAAATTATTTAAAAATTTACGCATGAATTATGATATTTAATTATTTTTCATTTTATACACTGGTGCTAGTGAAAGAAAAAAATCGTTTTTTAGCTTGAAAAAAAAAATCAGTTTCCACACACTTGAAAAAATACTACTTCAAGTAAGAATTGGTATTTGAAATATGCATATAGGCATTGGCACCGCAGCCAGAGCTGAATGAAATATGCTATTTACCAATGCATCGCTTCCATATAGCAGTTTTTAAACTTGTTTCCCGATTTCAGCAAAAGAAAGTCGAATGAAAATCAAAAAAGCTACTTTTAAATAGATTGAAAAGAACAAAGGTAAAACTTTTCACATATTCAAATTCGATCAACGTAAATACTTGTTGTCTTTTTTACACTGGCTTAAGCAAGACAAAAAGGTTTTTTCTCTGTTACGTGTCGCAAAAATCACTGTCATCAAGTGTATACATATTCACCGATACACAAAATCCTAATTCACTCAGTTAATTACGGTTCGAACTACCTTCACGCGAATAATACACAATAATTGTCTTGCCTCGGGACGTATGACTTACACGACACCTGCATAAGTACCTGTGCACCCAGTCACCGTGCGCACTCAAAGGTATTCACACTGATTAGATGTCAAGCCAAGGCGGGGAGTTGAGTTATCACACCCCAACCCGCTTTGGCTTTAACGGGGCAAATTGGGATGAAATGGACCGGATAATAATAACATTGTGTGCCTTTACAATTGCAGAATGCAATGTATGTGTTTTGATAGGTTTGTTTTCAATAATAACACCCAACCACACACTGCTTTCTTACGCATTAATGCAACAATTAATGTTAAGTACAAATCTAACTATACTTATTTCCTATGTGAGTACGTACGTACGAGTGTGAAATTTTAAAAATTGAAACCGGCGGATGTGTTCGGAAAATTGTCGAATTGAACAGAATCTTTTCAAATTCCTATTTGATTAATTCAATAGCTATCTACGATGTACTTTAGCCACAGGCCGTGATGTTGGCAGATATTTTTCTAAATTTGAAATCGGTAAACATATTTATTCTCGATGATTTTTCACAGATAACAATTAGTTCAAGATATTTTCCTTTGTGAGTACGTACGAATAAGTGTAAGCTTTTCAAATATAAAAACAGTTTAATTATAGTTTTTGTGTTCAATTTGTAGAACTCCATTTTAATTTTTATATAATTTAATTGAATTAAATTTAATATTATTATTATTGAGTTCTGCTATTTTCAGTTTTTATTTTTAGTGACAGCTGTTTCGGCGTTTAAGGCCATTGTCAAACTTTGTCAAACACAATGGCCTTAAACGCCGAAACAGCTGTCACTAAAAAATAAAAACTGAAAATAGCAGAACTCAATAATAATATTAAATTTAATTCAATTAAATTATAAAAAAAAATAAATATATATTTAAAAACAGTGTTTTTAAATTATAGTCTACTAAGCACCAACCTATAATGTATTTAAGCACATATTATTCAATATTTAAAATGGGTGAATTAAAGAAATTAATATTTTTTACTTTGAAAGCTTTGTTATCTGCGCTAACCATCACTCTTTCCCCGCAAGGGTAAGTGACCAAGATAAGATATCGTACATTTTTCCAATCACTTCTAGTTTCACTACCCTTGTCCCTCTTATTTTATTCCAGTTACATAACCAAATTCTAATAATGATTTCCGTGATTTGAACCAATTTATTTTCACCTTTTTGTTGTAAATGACCACAGCCGTAGCAACATTTGCAAACCGTGACGATCTCCGTGGATGTGCGATAAGATTAGACAGCGATCTTTTAGAGCAAAAGCTCAAACCCGAAGAAGGCAAATAAAATGTACTTAAATTATGTGTGTTAGAACTCGTAAAATGAAATCGTCGCCGGGAAGGCAAAATGACTGAGCACCATTTTGGGAAATTTACACTAGACTACATTAAAGTTTTCTTGTTTTACAATTAAAATCAGTACCTGGTTGATTTTAAAGAAAAAAATAATTAATAATAAAGCGACGAAAAGCCACAAAAGTCTTCAGAATCAAACGAGTGTTCAAAAGTGCATATATAACTCACTTTTGACCAAAGTGTCGCTTAAGCTCTTTTACCTTTCTAGGGACGATATATAATATTGAATGTGCACCTCGATCCTAAGCTGTTGTTACCCTATCTCTTTGGTGAAAAAAACATCATTCAAAATATGAAAGCTGTTTGTTTGACTTTAGCTGTGTTTAGTAATTAAATAAGCTATTTCCTAACTTTCCTCTTCATCATCCCTATCCCCTCCCCGATTCTCTCAGTCCTTCAACATATTCCGTAAAAGAGATGCCATAGTCCTGCTTGCTTCGGGCAGTTGGGAATCGGTGCGGTAATTACATTTAAAAATTACACTTTCAAAACTAACTAACTAACTAACCATCACGCCGTTTCTCTGCAGGGTAGGCAGAGATAATAGACCGCCATAAAACTCTGTCTTGGCAGACACTTCTCGCTTCATTTGCATTCCTACATCGTCTCATACATACTCTTCTGTTATTCTGACTCTTCACATGACCCGATTCAAGTATTTTATTTACTTGATCGTGCCATGTCTTCCTCAGGCGTCCTTGACTCCTTTTATTCACTTTTGCATCCTATATTCTTTTCATACTCCTTTCTTCGTTCATTCGATTTATTATTTTTATTTTTTTTAATGTTCAATTCACACTTTCAAATACTATTTACCGAACACCCAGAAAGGTTCTTATGTATTCTTATTGTTGAAAGCGGTGCAATATATTGAAAGATGGCAACCTTCTCTTAGAGTCCGTTAAAAGTTATAAAATACAACCGTAAGTGTTTTGACCCCTAATTTTAATGAGGCGTAATTTTAGTTTATCGGATTCAGACTATTTAGAGATTTCAAACACAAGAGAGTGGAGTAGACCTGAATTAATTAAGCGATCACAGTCCGTAGCCGAGATTTGAAGTCTTGTATGAGCCAGACGTGAAACCTGTCGGCCGGATTGCTTGCATTACGTATGAGACAATGCTGGAGGATGCTGTGTGGATGAAATCTAGCTGCAACATAACTAGGACCATGATCCATCAACTGTAATGGTATAGGTAAGAAAACATTAATACTAACAAGCAGCGGCGGAGATATGGTGTTGAGACCAATCAACATTATTCGGTTGACGAAAAATCATCTCAACAAAGATTTATTGTTGAATAAACCTTGTTTGACCTTATGCAATTATAATGTCTTTAAAATTATTTCTTATACTTTTGATTGCGTACAGAACGAACTATTCACAATTTAAGAGGGTGTAATAAGAAGCACAATCATAGTAACGTTGACGGCCTCCATAGTCGAGTGGTAAGACGCTCAACTACGAATCCAAAGGTCACGGGATCAAACCCGGCGTGCGCTAATAACTTTTATTTAAATAATATGCGTTAAAACAATAATAAAAAAGTATATTTGCGACACGTTCCAGAGTGGTAGATACTGTAAGAATCGCCCTGGTTTCAATATTTCAATATTATGTTAAAATTGTTTTATTATTTACTGTTTATACTTTGCATTCATTGCAATTGCTTTATATTTATGAATATTGTGTATTAATACACTTACTCGCTTTATTTAAAAACGCCTTGAAATAATGACCAGATTTGAATAGCGAGGTACTTCTCAATCTTCCTCTTCCCCGTCTCCTTCCCCTCCCCACTACCTTCAGCCTCACAACATACTCAAATTGGGGATGCCATAGTCTCATTGGCTCTAGACGGGGTTGCGAGCAGTTGGGACTCTTGTGCGGTATTCACTATGAAAAAAGTAACAGTGAATTTACATAGCACTGTTTTGTGATAGTGTACTTTAAGTGCCCTTCGCATTAAATTACTAAACCTCATTTAATAACGAGCAAACATTATATTACAGATATTTGCAGAGATAAAAAACCACTTAAATTCATTCACGTCTTTCCAAAACTGAATCGCAGTTTCTGGATCGAACAATGCTAATAAGACCAACTAACAAGGAGACAATAATACATAGTATGTATACAATTAAAAACTATCTAAAATCATGATCGTTATCATAAATCACAAACAATTGTTCAGACATGTGTATAACAGTGCATATGTACATCAACATTCAAAAAATGACTAGAAAGTAAGGGTGTAAAAAAAAAGGTGAAAAGCATGCATAGATATGAACAAATTTGTTAGAGCAAAAAAATGGAAATAATTCTGAAGACAGTTAACGTGGTGGTACATAAAATCATCATCATATTATAAGTTAACCATTAAAAAATGCAAAACAGTGTGAAGAGTATATATATATATATGAAACTGGTTAGTAGCTGAGTAGACAAACGCGTCGGATTCTCACCCGGGCTTTGGGGCAACTTTTTCCGTATATTATGATGGCAGTAGGATATTTTCAAATACTGTCAGTTAATTTGTATCCCGGGAATGTTTGCTTAACTTAAATATTTTTTTTTACTAAACATAGTATTTAAATTAAAGACATTGCACATAAAACATGTTTTCTTGAAGATTTTAATAGAGGACGGTTCCTTAGCTCGTGATATAATATTCACAAAAATCCATAGATCACGTATTTATCACGGTTTTTGCTACCCTTTTCATTTCTTACATTTTTTTTTAATGTCTACTTCAATCTGGCGGCATCAAACAATAAAATATTAAAGTAAAACTATTTTTTGTGTTTGAAAGTGAATCGATTTTTTCTGAGGTCCCCCAATTTAATATGTGTTATTCCTAATAGTAAAAAAATCGATCTCATCAAATAAAATAGTACTAGCTATCTGAAGAGCTATTTTTATTTTTCCTTGGATTGTATCAAAGCCATGTTATAAGATGTTAACAATTAAATCTGATTTTAAAATGTGTATATAATAATGGTTAACAATACAATAGAAATCTTGTTGAATTCACATTTAAAAAAAAAAAAACACTGTCAAAAAACTAAAACTTTCAATTTCAGGAAAGCTGGCATATAGCTGGACGCCACTGATGCCTAAATACACACTTACATATGTATATAAACCTATATTATCGCATACTAATCTACGTGCATTGTTCCGATGGCTGCATACATTCTCGTAGGTAAATTGGTATATGCAGAGAATGATTAATTGACATGAAATCACGATTGTAGGTACGTACATTCTACCTAGATATGTACCGAATGCGACTCCCTATTGTATTTGAACAAGTAGGTGTCAATGTGTCAAGTATCCTAACGCCAGTTTGACGTGTTTTGAAGAAGAAAAAAATATTTTTATTTATTTGATGGTGACTAATTTTCACGCCAAAAAATATTTTTTTAGTAACATCCTGAAGACGGTGGAAATTCGTTGGCGCTGGAATAAACTGATAAAAATTAATCAAAAAGGCTTAAATTTGGTTTTTATGGTATATATTTACACACACAAATACACCATTTTTTACGCTCATACCGCGAAAATTCATGGCGCAATTTTTCATGAAAATATAAGGACGAAATGTATTTACGTTTTTCCAAAAGGCTTTATGAGGTGCCTACGCACTCGGGGCCTGTTTCATTCAAAATTTCGTTTTTAATTTAAGGCTGAAACTTCCAATCAAACTAAATGATCTTTGTTTTATTCAAAAACTATGGCAAATATCACTTACATATATGGTATATCTAGTGCAGAAAGACGATATATTATTAGTGAACTTTCTTTCCATATTTTAATAACATGTTGCTAGTAGACTTCTAAACTTTGTTCGAGGAGAGTAGGTGCAAAAAAGTCAATGACTACAATAATATATTATTTTTCCGAATGGTAGGTAGCCTGTTAATTTAAATTGAAAACAATAATACAGGTACACAAGGTTAAATAATTAAAAGCTATTTGTTGAATCGATAAACAAAAAATATTCTCTATTAACTTTTAATGATGTTTCTTAAAAATAAATAAACTTTACCTTTCGAAGCATTATAAAAGTAACAATTGTAATAATTAAAAACGTTAACATTATCTATTATTCAAATATCTAAGAATTATGAGCACAGTGTAAACGCTTAATTAAACAGCTTAAAACTCAGAGTTTTACGATTAACAAAAAATATTTAAAAAAATAAAATAATCCAAGTGAGTAATCCGTAAAAGAGTGGAAGTAATTTTCTGAAACGAGGTAGCGAAGAAAAGACAACTGTTACTACTTGCACTTTAAAATTGCGTATTGGCTATTCCAGACAGAGTTAGGGGTTGCCAGGAGGCTAAAGGAAGACGCCCGTGACGAGAACCCTCCGTGTTCAAATTTCGGTTACGGCATTTTTTATCATACGAACTGCTTTATCGGATAGTTTACAAACGATACATATTAATTATTTATAGTTTTGTGTTAAATTCGTAGAATTCCATTTTTAAAAACTAAGCTGTGAAGAAGTGGCTGAAAGAGCTGGCGACGGAGATCTATGATACTGGCATACAAAAACTGGTGCCCCGTCTACAGAAATGTCTCAATCTCGATGACAGTTGCATTGAAAAACAGTTTAATATATTTGTGAAGTATCCTGTGAATTTCAATTAAATAAAAGCATTTTTTGATCCTACATAAATGTTGTAACCTTGGAGTAACAATGTATGGGGAGAGAGCTATTATTTTTACCCAACCTATACAAACTTGCGATAAATCACTTTCTCCGGGTTTTTACGTCGTATACCATGAGAGAGAAAGAGACAACAAATATAATACACCGCTTCTATGTACTGTCACAATGATCTTAGGCTCCTGGGTCATCGCGGGACTCCACCCACATTTTTCATTATGCCACTAAACTTGACACAAATAAACGGTTTTTAAGGTTAAATGCTGTATTTTTTTTTGCTAACAATACTCTGTAAAAGTGGTTATACGAAAAAACAAAAACATTATGTCGATATGTGATACGAATGGATGAATAAATACCCTAGCCTTAGTCTTAGCCACTCCTAGGTCCGCCGAGTCAGGTAAAAATCATCAAAAACTGACTACACTGCCTTGGGTAGATACCACTCTATATACTCTAAGGTTGTAACCTTACTTCCTGGATGACCCTCGTAAAAATAAATTTAAATTTAATAATCTCATTAAAGTTCTGCTAGTTCCACTGGTTCATATTTTTAGAGACAGCTTTTTTGGCGTTCGAAGATATTATCAAACTGTAAAAAACCAACATTAACATTAAAGTATTTTTATGTCGCAACATCCAATACGGTATCAAAATGATATATGCGCATGAGACACATCACATACCCACTGAGCATGAACAAGACAATCAACTGATAGTGTTAATTATGTACATATGCATGTGTTAATAGTTAAACAATATCCCTTGGGCAGTCGCTTAATAATAGTGATTATCCATAGGGTACTGTATAAACTTTAAACCCATGCTATTATATATGTATCTATTCAGAAGTGAGGGGTGGTTTATAAAAAAATAATTGCTTGGTTCAGGTTTGGGGGTAAAAATGGTTTATACTTAACATATATTGAAATGTAAAAATACAAAAATACTGTAAAATACGACTGTTTTCAGACGATGCACTGATTATATTTTAGAAGATGAATATGAGAGAGTGGTCAGCAAGATAAAATGCATGGTAATTTGAAATAAATATCAAATATAAAACTGAAATATCTCAGAAAAGATGACCTAGTAAAGTCGAAAATATGTACTTCAATTTGCAGGCAATTTTCATAATTTTTTTTTGTAAAAACTGTACGAAAATGAAATTTAATCATTTGCGACATATTATTTATGACCTTCCTGTGTTTATTTCTTGAAAAATTAGTATGTTAGTTGTTTAGTGCTTTCTTGCTTATCTATGCACAAATACTAACATGAGATCAATCTTATATAATTCGGACTATATAGATTTATATTTTATTTTTATTGTGATTTCTCCATCTAAAAAACAAAGGTCAGCACCCAAAAATATAAACACTTTAATTTTCTAATACAAGCGATACTGCAAATGATTTATCTGTCAATTTTATTCGGGGGGGTAAAATATATCTAAGGTTTCTAGTGAATACAATTCTAAATAGTAATCTTTTAAATTCTTTGTGAAATGCATACTGGAATTTTCGGTAAAACGTTCAAAATGCCTTCCCTGGTTTTAAACCTACACCTTTTAGTGACGTTTTAGTATGTTTTTCGTAGAATTTAATAGATCAAAGCTTATTTATTTAAATAAAACAGACACATTTTGTTTATAACCACTTTTATTTTTAGATATTATGTCAACCGATTTCGGAAGAACCCTTCCATCAATGTAATAATAAAATACATTATAATAATAATTTTCAATTTTAATATTGTCCTGATGATGGAAGGGTGCTTACGAAACCCGTCGATATAATGTTGAATTATAAAAGTGGTTTTAAACAAAGTTTATCTGTTTTATTTATAAATATAAATAAATAAATGCTTTTTACGAATAAACTTATTTTTTTTATTCATTGAAAACCTTTAAAAGCTGCCCATGTAGAATTTACAAAAAAATTATGTGCAGTATTGTTTGTTTTAGAATGCTTCAAGTAATGTTTTGTCTCATTGTGGGTGGGTAATCTAAATTAATGTACATACCCAATAAAAATAAATAAAAATAATAAAATTGAAAATGAAAGAATATATTTTGAATTTGCCTTAACTCTTAAACTCTCAAGACCAACATTGAAAATGTCAAAAAACTTCTCAAAGAAAAAAATGGAGTACTGCCAAGTTATATTCTGAGTAAATTAACTGTGGGCTTGTTTGCTTCATGTACTCATATTATGGCCGCAGAGGCCGTGGGAGTAGCCAATTTCTCACATTTATTACGTAAAGTGTGGATGTGATATATAAAAAAAAACATATTAAAATATTGACTCATACTTACGATATTTTAAAGTATAATCTGCAAAATTAGACTGTATTGGCTTAGCCAACAACTTTAAATTACGAACTCAATAATATCAACATAGAAAAGGGGATTGTATTAGTTCACATGATTTAGATACGAACATTCATAACTACTTTAGTCGAGTTAATCTTTACACTCAACTAAAGGAAGACTTACGTCTCAAAACTAAAGGTACGTAAATATTGTAACGATACTAAGACTTGTCAAAAAGCTTCTAGGGAAATTATGAAAGCTTTCAAAGTTTCAGGCGCAGTGTATTACATTTTACTCATCCGAAGCTGTCGCGAGGCTGAAAGCTACACCAAACAAAGCAGAATAGACGAAATATATACGAGTATAACGGGTATAGTATAAAGTTTTATTCATCCGCAGTATTGTGGAAGGCTTGGTGACACAGGAGTGATACTCCAGAACTGTACCGCATAGATTGAGCGGTTTGCGCAGAAGTTTTTTCTACCTTTTAAAATTACATTGGTTTTTGATATGCCTGTCTCATTGGGTTGATAAAATTAGTTGTTAATTAATTCCTAATTAGTAATAAAACTGTTTTTTTCTTGGTAAAATATAAAAAAATGCTTTAGCGACCAAAAGGTCTACATACATTATTATGTATTAGCTCTTTTCTCCAGTTTTGTTCATGATTTTAATACAATATTTTGTTTTAGAAGAAAATTAAGAAGTACAAATATTTAAAAAAATCTGAATATGGATATTTCACAACTGAATATGATAATTGACCGCCACAACACGGGCATGCGCCTAATCTGGTAGTTTAAAAAAGGAAGAAAAAAAAACACCTTTAAATTGTAATATTATAATGAATAACAAAAATTGCGTTGATTCTAGAATTAATTGAAAAAAATGCTAATTTCACCGTTTTAAAATAAACTTTCTTGTTATAACGTATTTATAGTTTTGTAAAATTAGACTATTTTTAATAGTGATTTCGAAAAAAACCAACGAACTATAGAATTCACATCAAATCTTTAATTTCCTTAACAATAATTCGCCATTCTTGTAGATTAAATCAACGAAAACTGCTATTTCCATATTGAGAGATATCGTATCTTATAAAATAGTTTTGATTCGAGATGCCCAGGATTCTTAAATTAGTGTCACGTAAAACCCCATCTTCGTCATTAATTGTTGGCATTCCACGAATTCCTTCCACCCTTCAAGTCAAATGTTAGCAATTCAGACGAACCATGGACAATAACCGCATATTATATACAAGCCAGCCGAGTACAGGTAATGTGCATTCAGTTATCTGAAGTTAATATAACTGAGCGTGCACAGGTGAGCGGCGCTCGATAGTGATCTCAGAATGGCATTGTTCGCCGTATCCTCATCAGCTATCAGGTGTGCAGAGTGCTTTGTGCAGTGTGCAGGGTGCAGTGGAAACTGTTCAGGTGACTGGGTCCTTAATCAAAACGATATAGTGGCTTCAAGAGCTAGAGACGCCTCAGAATCGTCTGGCAAATAATGCAGACTGATGACGTTAAAACATTATTCATACTTACATTGTCAAGAGATTAACGATTACTATCTTTTTTTTTGAAATTGTTAATTCGTGGTGAAATTCCATTTAAATGATTTCATAATACCAACACTTAAACTTTATTCCACTATTTTTTTAAAGACCGGATCGGTTTCACCTTATAACGGGCATCTTCAGACTGGTACAGTTTTAAATGAATTTATGGTATTTATACTTTTTTCATGTTCGAAATGTGCGCTTATAAGGTCTATATCATATTGAACATCTGTGACTTAGTATTTTATTTATTTATTTATTTATAAACTAACGAACTATTGTCCAATTACAAAAAAATACATAACACGAAATGGGAAAAAAAGCTAAAGAGAAAAAACAGCTTTCAAAATATTATAATGAAGCAATGACCAAAAAGGACAGAATATCATTAGAAAGAAGATTCATTTATTTATTTATAAACTAACGGACCATTGTCCAATTTCAAAAAAAAATACAAAACATGACATGGGAAAAAGAACAACAGAGAAAGAACAGCACAAACATAATATTATAATAAAGCAATGACAAAAATAGGACAAAATATACACAAGAAAGAACATTCAAATCAAAGCCAAGGTCAAGTTAAAGTCTTGGTAGAGTCGTAAAGAATGACAAAAATCATTTAGACTGGTGCCAATAATTTCAAGAACATGACTTGTGTTAACGAGTCTCGATATTCTGGACAGTGGAGAATAATACCCATGATTAGTAGAGTGATGATTGAAGAACAGCAATTCATTGTTTCCGAATCTACGGAAAGGAATGTTGAACTTAATGACTTGCAACAAAGAAGGTAAGTCAATAATACAATTTTGTTTTACTGCTGAGAAGAGCGGCTTTGCAATTATATTCAAATATACCTTCGTGTGGTTTTATTACCTCCTGAGAAACGGGTTAAATAGCGATAAGTCAGATGCATCTGAAAGTAAAATTTAAAAAAATATTATGTCAATTATTGTGGATTTTATTTCAAACAGTTCGCTATTTTTGTATTTACTCTTTGATTTTCCCGTCTCGATTGCTTAATGTATTTTATAGCAAGTATATTTACATGGGTGGATGGGTAAAATGTCTTATAATAATAATAATAGGTAATAATAATAATAATATATCACGGTTTTATCATTTGTAGATTTCCCCTGAGATGCTAGCGACAAAATTTCCAGATCACAATTTACTTAGTATTATTTATATCCATGTATAAAATATTATTATTTACTTGGAAAATAAGCATAAGTATGATGGACATACTAAAAAGTCAACCTTTTTTCCAATTGAATATTTAATACGTATTTTTTTCTATTTTATTTATTTCTAATTTGTCTCATTTTTCCCCATATTGTACACATGCAATATTTTAACCTTTCTATCTTTAGAAATTAATGATGATTGTCTAATGAGTGAGTGGCTTTGTTGGACAGTTTACCTTTATTATTGACCTAGCTTGAAACATTTTCCTTTATCTTCTTGGGA
This sequence comes from Drusus annulatus, assembly GCA_022651775.1. Classification (NCBI taxonomy): domain Eukaryota; kingdom Metazoa; phylum Arthropoda; class Insecta; order Trichoptera; family Limnephilidae; genus Drusus; species Drusus annulatus. Next base: position 191,617 of record JAGWCC010000253.1, on the reverse strand, counting down.
AAAATAGTACCTATGTTATTGACTATTAGGGTGATAAAGTAATTACTCTGTTTTTAATTTTTAAATACGATTTCTTGATTTCCTCTTTTCATGTTATTTATTCTAATATCTACTTCACCATGACACTATATCACCACAATTGAGAATCAATCGAAGATTCGAGAAAGTGACTAGTGAGATCCAGACTAGCACTTCCTTCGGAAGAACAAGGAGGTGTTTTGTGCATCGTTTGTTCGTTCATTCAACATTAATTGGTGAGTGAATTGGTTTCCCCTTTCTTCGAATTTATTCCATAGTTTTAATCAGACATTTTCATCAAGCGTCATAATGTTTTTTGACAGTCGTTTTTTTTATAATTCATAAACACATTTGATGTTTCATCGCAACTTAAGATTCACCTCTCTAGGTCTTCGTTCTGAGAAACAATCAAAACAAATAGAGAACTTTGCAGGTACGCATAATTTATTATTAAAAAATGTTATCAAGTATTGATATCACATTTCCATTTCGTGCAAAAAAAGTCAGTTATTTTAGTCCAAACAATGTTCTTGTCCCGGAACCAGGAAGTAGCCCTCTTATCTCTCAGTTTTCCGGTTATCCATTTCCGGTTTGAGTTGGATGTTCCGTTGCGATAGTCCGAACTCATTACGGGCCGGAAGTTCCCCTCTTGGGTGTGCTAATTAAAAGCCTTATTGGTTCTGCTTCACTAGTGAGCAACGATAAATCAATAGATTGCATCCGTGTCCATCGACAAAGAGAACACGAGATGCTAATGTAAAAAAATAACCACGCGTTTATCAAGAACAAAAAAACTTATTTCTATACATAAACTTTCACCAAAAGAAACTGAGTGAATGCTGAATTAGGATAAAATAGGCTTTTGGGACAGTTGATTAAGGTAATTAAAAAAAATGGCCTAGGTTAAATCGAACACACATTTTTTTACACCGGCAACCGGTTTTAGAAAAAAATAACAGCTTTAAATAAAGTAAATACTTACATACGAAGCTAATGAAAATAAATGCAGTAACTTGAAATACTGTTATTTATTTGATAAACATATTTATGGTAAACAACAATGTTACTCGTACTTGAACCCTCTGTAAATACACGTTTTGAAAACTATGCAGATGTTACTTTTATCTATTTAATATGTAATTGAGGTTGGTCGATAGAAATAGGTGACTTAACTTTAAAGTACCGATGAGAAAAAAATGTAAATACGCTTAGCTGTGTGTGTGTAAGTCCAATTCAATCTCAATGGTTGTCATGTATATTTGATTAGAAAAAGCGGTAGAAAGACAGTTGTCAAAATAAAAAAATAAAACTTTGACATGGAGCACTCACTTTGTGGTAACACATGAGTAAATTTTAAATAAAAGTAACTTTGTTTCGACACCACTTTATTAGATATATATACCAACCGGTTTCGGGTCTACCTAAACCTTCTTCAGGGTTGAACAAATTTGTATACAATACATATTTGTTCAACCCTGAAGAAGGTTCAGGTAGAGCCGAAACCGGTTGATATATGTATTTGATGAATTTGATGAAGTGGTGTAAAAACTAAGTTACTTATATTTAAAATTAAAAAAAAATGTACATCGAGGATGAGTTTTATTTCTTCATTTATCAAAAATAGTTCAAAATTTTCACCGCGATTTCCGTATCATTTAAATACATAGGTCTAAGGAATAGAAAAGGGTTTATGGGTTGAAATATAGCCCCGTTCGCGTAATGAAGATTGATTTTTTTTTATTAACTTTTCAAATATCACGCTGCAACGTGATTCATACCCCCGAGTTGCAGTGTCAGTTTCAATTATTATTTATTTCAAACAAATAAGGGTAGTTGTTTAGTCTGCTGCACTTTTTTATGATTTCAACCTCGTGACCGAAACATATATTTTTTTTGCGGAATGATAATTATTCTGAAGAAATGAAAAAAATAACTTTTCATAAGACCACGGATATTATTTTAATTTTATGACCGACCGATTTCACTTAGCCTAAGCATCATCAGGGTATAAAATTAAACATAAAATAAAGTAATATTTTTGTTTTCTCTCTGTAGTATATATAACTGCACCCTTGTATTTTTTATTAAGTTATTTTTTCATTTCTTTAAATATGTCAAACCGTAAAGTGATTGCTTTCTAAGAAAATTTTATAATAACTCTATTTGTTTTTGTTGAGAAAACTTCACAATTACATATTTATTTTATTCGAATAATATTTTCAGATGAAAATGATATGATTTTTTATTCAATGTTTATTCATAATGTTTATTCTTACTGAAGTTAGAAAATCAACTATGGTAATGATAGAAGTAAATTCTAACAAACGAGTACATTCAGCTTTTATAAAAAAATACTATGAATATTAGAAACGGTGCAAAAAAATCTAATGCAGAGTTCGAATCGATTCGTTGTTCCTACCAGGATTGTTTTTTTTTGATTTTATGGATTCTTTCGTAATCCTCTACTAACTAGCTGGGGCTTATACAAATACCCCTCATAATGACTATCTAACTAGTACTGCGGCTCATTAGGCCTTATTACTATCACCATCTGATGGTTTTATTTACTTGACTGAGTTTATTTTTACATAAGTGTTTTCTTAGGGAAAAGATCTTAACTGGATTAAAAACCCTAAGCTTCCTACCATGATCATTTTTTGAATTTGTTGAACATTTTTCCGTATAAGTTATTTCTACAACTGTCACAACAACAATGAGTATAAACTACAAAAAATCTTGTTACTTCGAGCTGATATTTTGCGTTTTAAGAAGATCTCTCTTCAATGATGAGCGTATCCTATCTGGATTAGCCCGAGAATAGAACATTTTTTTACAATTTTCTTATTCCAACAGTTAAATAAATATTTCAAAGCCCTATAAACCATGATGGGACGTGTGGGCTGAAAGGTGACCTAGCAAATTTCAGGCACCCACAATGTGTACTTAATCTTTCGCTTGCTATGTTTGTTTGTGTAAATGCGTAGATAATTGGTCCACTAAGTGATAGAATTATATTTTAGATTTAAAGATATGGGTACCACACAGAACTGAAATCTTTTTTTAAATCAACATGTCTGGTATATATCTAGTATCTATACGCTACAAGGAGTTTTGATGATTATAATGCCATATTTGGCAATTATTTCTGACTAGATGGAAATTATAAAAAAAACGTTGCTCTAAATACTTTGGAAACACAAAGAAATGTAATTTTTGATGTGATGTACTTAACATTCCAAAATTAAATAATGAATAATTCCTATTTTCAGTAGATATACATCGTCGCCGGAAAAGCAAAATGGCTGAAGCGCGACTTTGGGAAATTTACACCAGAGCACTTTAGTTTTATTTTTTTTACAATAAAATTCAAAAGTCTTCAGTACCAGTATGGATTAAAATAAAAAGTTAACTCAGGTAACTAAATGGTTTTACTGAATAACCTGAAGCGACAAAAAGCAAAAAAATTCCAAACTTGTATCGCTCAAGCCTTCTCCCGAAAGGGAAATATATTTTAGATGGCTGTAGGGCCACAAGAGTATTCAGAATCCAACGAAAGTCAGAGCATTCGATGCAGAAAAAAACTAATCAAAACTGCATATTATTTAACTCATTTTTGACCAAAGTGTCGTTTAAGCCTTTTTGCCTTTTCAGTGACGATATCGTTACTTTATGCCACCGTTCTTAAAATAGTTGGTGATTTAATTGTCAGCATAGTTGCCTTCTAAGCACAAGCAGGTGATCGGCGTTCTAGTGATGAAATAAAAAAATTGCAAGACTAAAAGTGATTTTACTGGGTTTGAAATTACAAATGGCGCGTTCGTGTTCTAACGCAAATTTGTCGCCACCAAATTTAAGGCTGTTTATAGGCTCCGTAGCCGTTTCAAAGCTCATTTATTAAGGCAAACAAATCTCTGCTTTAATGGTAACAATCTCATATCGTGTTCTTTCCATTAAATATAATATGTTTACATTTTGCCGTTTCCTCGAGCAATATGCAATGCTTTAATATCAAAGAACTGAAAATATGAAATAAAATAATAAAATGAATTTCACCATGCTCGGAGAAGGCTGTGTATTCGGAAGCCTTTATTGTGGGGCCGGGAAAACAGTCGACATAATAATGAATTCCTCAAAACGGATTCCCAATAATGACTTCAGTTTTCAATATGGCAGTGCCTCTAGTGGCTCTTCGGGAACTAAAAATCATTATTTTTCAAGTACTGCGAGACAAATCTGCATTGCAGAGTCTGTTAACTGTGTACCCTCGACTAGGGAATTGAAAAGGATGCACCTGCAAAATCGTACCTACCTGCGCAATTAGGGGAACCTTGCAAATAAACAGGACCGACTTACTTAATATTTTCTCAATTTTCCGTGAACCTAGATATTTAATATAAATACGCTCATTTATGGTATTTGTCTATTTGCACCTACTTTGGTAAAAAATCACAATTAAAAATCGCAAGTTAGGGCTTGTTAAAAAAAAAATTGAAACAATGTCAATAATATTAAAGAATCTGAAACAGGAAATATTAGGTTGCTACCGAGGCTCAAACTCAGGGTTTCTACTATATCCGGGAGTAACACATTAACAATAATCCGTAATATTGATCAATCTCATGTTTCTCAAAAATTAAAAAATAATGTTTTTAATGATATACAAGTAAGCAGCCATCTGTGTATTTTTGTGCAGAGTTCAAACTAAAATGAAATAAAAAAATTTTTTTTTCAAGAAATGTGAGATTTATAAAATTAACAGTATTCAAAAAGGTTTCGATGGAAAAGTTGGTTAATGCGTTGCTTGCGGATAAAGTAGATGTTCCGAGTTCGAGTCTCAGTCTTTTCTGTTTCAGATTCTTGTCAGATGTGTCTTTTTTGTTTTAAAGTATTGATATTGTTTCAATAATTATGGAAAGTTTAATTTGAATAAAAAAAAATTAAGGTATGTTTTGCAACCAGACCTAAATATCTAGGTACTTTTCTACTTTCATATTCACTTTGTTATGATATGATATTTGAAGCTCCACAGTACTCTCCAAATTCTGGATTCCATAGTCCCACTGGCTCTGGAAAATCTTCGGAAATTTAATCTCTATCAAATTGAAAAATAACTATTGTTACCAATAATAGGACGTTTCCAAACATTTTGATTATATTTTATCTAACTTATTAAATAATTATTAGAGTGGTAATATAGAGACTCTCAATATCGCCTTTGGGAAATACCACCACGCAGAAACAACATTTTGCTTGAAATGGCTTTAGCTATCTTTAGAAACTAAAAGATTCGAATTCTGCTATAGAGAGCTTACTGTTGGTTTGTATTAGTATACCCACGCAGTGGCTTTGCCTCTGTGGGATTTTTTGATATTATTTACATTGTTCTTTCTTATTTTGTTATTTATTTTCTTTATCCTTTATTACATATGTTTTTATTTTTGAAATATTTTATTTTTTTATTTTATTTTTTTAAATGTATGCAACAAAAAATCAAATATAAAAAGAACATCCAGGTACTTCCCAACCTTACTCTTTCCCATTTCCTTCTTCTCAACCCTCCATTCAGCCTAAATACATACCCCTATTGGGGATGCCATAATTCCACTAGCTTTGAGCAGTCGGTACTTTCGTGCGGTGTTTACATAAAATACAAATAAAATCAGAAGATTGTGGAAATTTTCCTAACAAAACCTCTAAAAGTTTTTCGGAGCTGCCTTGCACCGAATATCACAATCCACTGCTGAATTGTCCATAATTCTATCCATAAATTCATGAATTGTGTTCGGATAGAACTTTGCTAACGATTATAAAGGTGGATGCCAAATATCGGAAAAAATGTTCAGACATTGATTTTTCCACTTCCATTATTTGTACATTCCAAGTGACAACTGAACGATGCTTTAGTTTTCCATTAAAATGTTACAATTCCAGCGCCGTAATGGAAGCGGCTTCAACGTTCCTTCCGTTTCAAATTGATTTGACAGACTATGTATGAGTGGGCGAAATTAATGATCGCGCTTCTTGTGCAAACTTCAGCCGTAACTCTTTGATAAATGGATTTATTTGGAATGTTTATTATGTCAAAACACAAATGGTACGTTGAGGCTAGATCTACAGATTTAAGTAATGCAACTGTATCATTTTGATTTAACCGAATGACACAAGTAGTATAAATAAAATTACGAATCATTTCATTTTTGAATCATGATTTATTTCCCAAAACAAAATATAGAGAGGCTTTAATATCAAACATGTCATCAAAAATCATCAGTAATTGAAACGTATTGATGGATGAAGGCTTTTCCACGTTTGTTGTTATCTTATATGAAAATTATATTGAAAAAACCTTCAGACTACCCAACTAATCACCTATTTGAAAAATTTCAAGTATCTACATTTAAAAACCTATACATTAAAAATTCAATAGTTCAAATAATTAAAGAAAAAGACAAATACCATTTTCTTACTGAAAACCGAACTCGACTTAAATATATTTTTCCGTGCCCAAAACTAAATAGTTCATTTGATCAACTTCATTATACTTATCAAGGACGATCTTTTTTCAATCAACTACCAGAAGAAATCAGAAGCATTAATGATGAAAGCCTACTATTTAACTCTATTAAGAAATATTTTAAAAACATTCTCCACAAAAAAGTCTCAAATTGAATTGAATTAGTGAATCTTTACATCCCATTTACTAACAATATGTACCATAGCGCATTTTTTGATCAATAATAATTAATGTACACTCCTCTTCCATACACAAGTTTTTGCTTCCAATGAAAGAGTACTATATTATATTTGAAAAAAAAAAAGTATCATTATCTGATTGTAATTAACATGTGAAATAAATAATAAAAAAAAAAAACGTCTTATTAATATCTTATTTACAGTCACATGTGTCCGTTGAATTTGTTATATCGGTCATAAGTGGCTTGTTGCGACCTTATAAACGCAGCACATGTCAATTTATACAAATAGCCTACAATCCGAGAAATAATAAGATTTTCCGCTTTATTAAGCAATTCTAAATCTCCTTCGTCTTCCTCATGGGGAGAGACAAGCAGCCTGAAAGTAATAAATCCCTTATTGGAAGCTTCTGTGGATGCTGGGGCGGGGGAATTAAGGGGGGTAGTGGGACACTTGGTTAGTGAACACATGTTACCGCAGTCTCCGCCACAACATATCAATACTGACTTTCTGACTCTCATTTTTGCGTTTCTCGAAATATTCTTAACTTGCATTATATTATTATCTTAACCTAAAATAACATAAAATCAAAAAAAATTGCAAGGCTGATGTGAGCGTAATGATTAGGTATAATGATGCTCAGATTGCTTAAAGTGACATTTGCATTTTGATTAAGGATCGGCTAGTAGGTCAAGCGGTCCAAAGGGTAAGGATCGCACTCAAACGTCGCGGGTTCAATCCCCTGCTAACGAAACCCTCCACAAAAATAGTTATTACCCGTAAAAATAACAAAGTTCAACTTGACTTTCCAAGACAAAAACTGTGAATTTTTTAGTATTTTTTAATTACTTTAATCCACCCTATTTTTTAGATAGCCGTCAACAGTGAAAAATTGAAGGAGGGTTAAAAAAAATTCCAGTCACTTAATAATTTCATATTTTTTTGTTGCAAGGCGTTTAATAAGATTGCAATTTATTTTTAAAAGGAAAAGCGTTTTGTTGCCAACTAAGTTTGGAGATCATAATTTATGCATATGAAAAGTAATTACACGAAAAAATAAAACAACGTCAATTTACTTTTCACAAAATTTATTTTGTTAACGCATGTCTGATTTTTATTAAAACAACAACAACATTTCTCTTGACGTTGACCGTGTTTTTCATATTTCAAATTTAGAATAAAAATAATCGTTTGATAAAATATTTTATAGGTATAGTTTATCGCTTGTCTGAATTTGAAAATATTTTTTTATAATTTGATGATTTTCTCAACCCATACATCCGTTCCCATTTTGAAAATGTCACACCCTTACCCACTGGAAAATTATATTCCTTAAATCATTTACCATATTACCTTCACATTACAGGTAAAAACATCATGTTTAGTAAACTAACTAACTAACCATCAAGACGTTTCCCCGCAGAGGTAGGCAGAGAGGAAGGACCGCCATATAACTTTGTCTTGGCACACATCTCTTGCTTAATTCACATTCATACATTGTCTCATACATACTCTTCTGTTATTCTGACTCTTCACATGACCCGATTCAAGTATTTGATTTACTTGATCGTGCCATGTCTTTCTCGGGCGTTCTCGACTTCTTCTTCCATTCACTTTCGCATCATATATTCTTTTCACAATCCTCTCTTCGTTCATTCGCTCTACATGCCCAAACCATCTAAGCGTCCCTTTCTTGAACCTATTCATTACGCTCACATCAGCCTTGCATTCTTTCCGGATATCCACATTTTTAATACGGTCATACATGGTTTTACTGCACACACGTCCAAGGGTCTCATTTCCACAGCATTCAGTCTTCTTTCATCCTTCCTTTACCAGTTCCATGCTTCACTACTATCCATCAGGGTTGGTATAAGCACTCCATTGTGGACATATATATGTATGTATATGTCAAAATTTTGCATTAAAAATAGAATAAAGTGCTCCAACGCACTTAAAATGTTGACTGTTGCATTCGGCGAGTCTACTTTGTCTCAAAAAAGTGTTTATAAGTGGTACAAGCGCTTTACAGAAGGCCGAGAAGATGTTAATGACGATGAGCGTTCTGAAGTTGTGGAAAAACAAATCATGGATTTTATTCTTTGATCCATTTTTTTCAAAAGTAAAAAATCGAAGAACACACAAAAACGCGACTAACCTTTCCAGTTGTCAAAAACAAACCACTAATCCAAAATGGCTGATAATGCTAACATATGATAAACATATGTGTACCAACATAAAAAACACAAAAAAAAAACATAATCGAATGTACATAACCCACGAAAATTCATAATTCACCTTTTCTTTTGAACAGGCCATGATTATATCCATATTTATATTCAAATATATATATAAATAAATATATATATATTAAAATATATATATATATAATATTGGCATAAATTTAATTAAAAAATGCAGGCTACCGATGTTTTATAGGCTTTCGTGCAAACGTGGCGTATTTTTTTTTCAGAATTTAATAATCGCCTAACAAGAGTTTACTATACCTATATTGGCTTTCAGCGCGGGTGTGGGGTGAATGTTTCTGCCAATTTCCTGAAAATCTCATCTCCGTGTTATGACTCAGCCTCTTGTTGACAAAAGTGATTCTTTACCCCAACATGAGAAATATCCGTCGTAAAGATGGGACGAACCTGGAGGCGGAATACGATATCACGTTACTTCTTTTAACTTTCACGTTTTGTGTGGAAAAGAATAATTTGCGACCTTGGTTTAAATATGCCATTTTTAGGGCAGTTTTAAATTAATTTGCAAACGCTGAAAGGATGCGGATGTACCAGACTAAAATTACGAAGATATTAGATTAATTTAATGGTTGCTTGAAGGTTTTAACCGTGTTGTATGCTGCAAGGCTGAGGCAAAAACAACAACGTTGGCACAAGAGGGAGGAAGAAGTGAAACATTATGGTATTGGCTATGGGTGACTTAATCAAATACATGCCTACTATAGCTGACTGTTTGTATTCTTTCTTGTAATTGTCACAAGTGAAAACAACAATGTATAACCGGTCGGTAGCTGAGTGGACGAACGCGTCGGATTCCCACCCGGGGGTCGTGAGTTCAATTCCTCTGCCGGCTAAGTCCTCCATCATTGCACAAGCAACATTTTCCGCTAATTATGATGGTGGTAGGAGTTTTTAAAATGCACGTGTACAATATCTACAAAAATATATAAAACAAATTTATAACCGATTAGTAGCCAATTGCACCAATGTATCGAGCTCCCATTCAGGTATAATGAGTTGAACCCTCTGCTAACCAAGTCCTTATATAAATCTATATTTTCCTCACCGTATAAGTTTTTTTATTTAATTTTTTAAATGTAAATACTGCACAGGAGTTTCAACTGTTGAAGCTGAAAAAAGTGAAAAAGAGAAGAAGGTGGGAAAGAGGAAGATCGGAAAGTATCTGGCTATTCATATCTGGTCACTAAAAACGGCTATTATCATTTTAAGCAACGCTTCATCTACCTCTCTGAAATGCGCAGTAGACATACTAAATAATAATTTATCTAAAATGATACTTTAAATATTTATTTTATTTAAATTTGCTAACACTAGGCCCCGAACTCGCAATCTCCGAGTTTGTAGCCGATAATCTTAACAACTCAGCGACTGAGGTAGTCGAACGTACCATGAAAACAGCGTTAAGCAGTTGATCTCTTTTTGTTTTCTTTTGTATTTTTAATGACAGTGAGTTGTGATAACAAAAAAAAATAATCGCAATCCATGAATTTTGAGGCTTAATTCAAAATGTAAGAACTAACCCTTTTCTTGGATTGCACCTCGAACATGAAAGGCATAGCGCGCATTAAACATTGAATTACCTACCAGCTGTCTGGCTTGTTTGTAGAAGGAACTTTTCTTTATGACTGGAGCGGAATAATTTGTGAGGATAAGTTATGAAAATTATATTAGGGCGACAGTTCCGGGGGAAGTTTTGTTTCGGGGAACAAACCATTTTACTACCAGTGCATGTTTTAACTAGAGATACATAGATGATCACATTTTTCCCTTGTAAAGAATGGAGAAATTATTGTGAATTATTTAATACAGTTACAGATAATGTAAAAAAATAAGTTATCAATTCTAATTAATTTCCTTTGTGAGTAGGTACATACGTAAGAGTGCGATCCTATCGAAATTGGAACTGCAAATGTATTAAAATTGAAAAAGAACCTAATTAACTACCTACTCAAAATGTATATCGTCACTCGAAAGGCAAATAGGTAAAAGAGACACTTTGGTCGAAAATAAGATAAATATGCAGTTTTTTGTTTTGCATTGAATGCTCTGACTCTCGTTTGATTCTGAAGACTTTTGTGGTACTTCAGTCGTCTAAAATATATTTACCATTTGGGGGAAGGCTTGACTCAAGTGACACAAGTTTGGGACTTTTTTTTAGCTTTTTGTCCCCTCAGGTAACTCAGTGAAAGCATTAAGTTAAGTTTTTATTTAAAAATTTATCCAGGACTGAACATTCATTATTTTTTTTGTAAAACAAAAAAACTTTTAAGTGCTCTGGTGTAAACTTCCCAAAATGTCGCTTCAGCCCTTTTGCCTTTCTGGCGATGATGTGTTCTTCAAAAAATTACATTCATCTTTAGTCTATAGCTAATGTCGATATCTGTTATTAATTTCTTTACTTTAATACCACATTTACTGTGATTCTATTGAACAAAAAAAAAAAACACAGATTATCCAATTTTTTGATTTTTAATTTGAACTTAAAGTAGGTGTACCTACAGTAAATTATTCGATAATTATTTTAAATTTATTAAAGATTTAAAATTGAATATATTTATGACATTTATTTGAGTTTTCGTCTTTAAAATTGATATGCTGTTTAAATTGCTACTAAAATTTTGTATATATATATTAGTTTGTAAGCCTTTCTGTCCGAATCGGAAAATATTTGGCCACGTGAATAATATTCCCTTCATTTAAACCTTATTTTTGCCTAAGCCTGATTTTTTATTATTTTTTTGGTCAACGCTTAGCATTTATAAAAAAATACTATTTGTAGTTTAAATCAACAAAAAGGTTTAAAAAAAAAAAGTTTCAATAATTTTCTTTGTCAAAACCCCGACACTGTAAATGAAGGTTCCCAAAAGAGAAGGGGGATAAAATAGCGTGTCGGTCATGATACGTCTCGTTCAGAACACTTAAAATCATATTACTTTTGGAAATTGAATAACCAATCATAATAAAAATAAATGTTCCCATAAAACGTAATTCTTGCGACATAAATAAGGAGCCAAGGTGTCGATTAAGCCCTAATAAAAGTCACATCATATCCAGTTTCTAATCGAATTTTAATGATAGACCAAGGGATATTTGATAACGAAAGTAATAGAGAAATAATTGAAGGGTTTCAGTTCCTCGGAGAGTTGATTTACAGCAGAAAGGGGGAAAGAGAAAAAAATAAGAATACTTTTTAAAGAAACAACGCTATTATTAGCCTGTATCGGAAATACGAAATACCAAATGGATTTTCTTGGTAATTTAAAAATGCTTTCAAATCGACTTTTAAGAAGTAAGCGTGAACAGTTGGAAGGCTTCAAGTCATACTAAATATTATTATTAGTCTTTGAAATGATTTCCTATTGTGGGAATATCATATATATCGAATTTGAATTTTTGGAATCAGTGGAAGTTGAGGGAAAATGAAAGGAATAATGGTGGAATTATCTTAATTATTGTAGTTTCCTACCTTTGACCATTTTAGAAAACATCTAAATGTGACTGTATGTGGATATCTTTCAAGTGGGAGTCCATCTATTATTCTCATTTATCTAATTGAAAATGAACTCTTAGATTTTTTGTTGTTGAAAATATTTTTTTTTTCTTCACATTGTACTACCTTTGTACACCATCTGAAAAAATAAAATAAAAAACTTTTTTTATCATCTTCAAGCAATATCAGAAACACGTTAACAAAATAAAGAAATGATTTTGATGCGATCTCGTTATTATTTTTCGTATTTTCCCATATCGCAATATTTAAAAATAAAATGTGGTTTCAATAATTAATTCCATAGTGGAAGCATTACATTTTGAAAAGCTATTTTTAATAAACCTACAAAAATTAAAATATTTTAACGCGAGATACTTAAAATGCTACAAGAAATGAACAAAAGGTTTTTTTTGTTACATATTTTGGGTGATTGGTTATTACTTCAATAAAGTTACATCTGAATCTGTTAAACACAACCTTATGAGAACAATTATTTAAATTTATACGTGCAACTACACAGAGTGAAATATAATCACGTAAATTTAAAACTGTGGAATTCAAACAATTTGAAATAAGTGCTAGAAAAATAAAATACGTTTCCGATCTTCATTATTTTTTCGTTTGTTTGAATTAACAGAAAAATATTGTTCATCAACTTTCATGGTAGTACAATAAATAAGGGATAATGGTTCGAAATTTTGAATAAAAGATTTTCACGTATCATCGATTGGGCGTCGTTTCCGCGTTCTATTGCAGTAATATTGATTTTTGAATATTGTATTTTTGTTATTTCTAATTTTGAAACTGTCAATTCATGGGAGAAATTCATTTCAATAATACCAAATTTTTAATTTTTCTGGTCTGAAATAAAAATAGTGAAATAAAGTAAAAAAAATGGTATTATTAAAATCATTGTATTTTTACTAAAGCAAATGGACTTCGGATATTTTTAAACTGCAATTTATATTCTACAAATAAAGCATAATACAACAGCAATTTAATGATAGTCGTAGAGATTTTCAAGCTGTAAGCATTATTGTCAAAAAAAGGAGGATTTTTTTTGCGCCACTGAGCAAAAATGTAATAAAGCGAAAACCCATCAAAATATTACATGAAAAAAAGTGTTCGCTTGTACTGCAAAAACTGGCAAGTGATGTAAATTTTGCCAATTTTAAAGTTCATTTAAAAAAAAAACGCAGATGAAACAACGACTTTGCTGAATTCGAGAAAACATACTATTTAAATTCAAAAATACCAATTGAAGTTACGTTACTGTTCTGATGAACTTCATCAAAGTGTTCTGAATCATTCATTTAAAATTTTGAACTTTGTAGAGGTTCAAGGAGCAGAGTACCAAACAAGAGGTACTAACATTTCTGGAATATGAGTTAAAAGTAAGGACCCAAGTTAGTAGATTTCAATCATTTTGTAGATGGAGTAAAATAATAGGTTTGCACAACTTTAAAATGGTTTCATTTTAAATTTGTGGTAATAAAATTGACAAAATAAATATGCAGTTATGCCTAATTAATATGGAGTGATGTGTGTGTTTTATATTGTTATATAAGCTTTTGCTAAAGATGCTACTTTAAGAAGAAGAGAATTACAAAAAAAATTAGACATTTTCTCTTTATATACGAGTTTACTTATTATACACGTGGATATTTTCAACGTCAATTAAAACATTATGGCTTAATCCTGTAGTACCTATAATGTTTACCTTTTTGACAAGGCAAAGTTTATATATGCTGAGAGATAGATACAAAAAAGAAATTATATTACATTACAACCCCTAAACTAGTCAAATGCCCGTATTATGGTGGTCTGCATTTGTATACAATTATCCCATGAAATATAGCACAGTTCAATAAAATCAGTAAAATCACTATTGTCAAGTCAGTCCGGGGATGTCCTAATGGATTTTATTTTATTTTTATTATTTAAAAAAAATATATAGTGAATACCGCACAAGAGTCCCAACTGCTACCAACCGTCTAGAGCCAGTGGGTCTATAGCAACCCCAATTGGGGTATGTTGTGAGGCTAAAGGTAGTGGAGAAAGGAAGGAGATAGGGAAGAGGAAGGTTGGATATTACCTGGCTATTTAAATCTAGTCACAAAACACGGTTAGAGCTATTTTCAAGCAACGTTTCGATTCTGAATGGTGGTCTTTCATCAGGGCGATACTTAGAGTATCTACCACTCTGGATTATAATATAGCGAATATAATATTACAGCAGAATCCAAATAGTCTGCTTATCTAAAAATGAAATTCTGTTCGCATAAGCATTCTTGATAAGAAAACAAAAATGATAAAATTACTCATTTTATCATTTATATGATTAAACCGATTTTATTTTTATTGTAAATCATTAATACCAACAAATTCGTTAAACCAAAGACCTACTTATCTAAAGAGTTAAACGTTAATGACCAAATAACATCTTTCATTCACAGATTTATGACCGAAAACAAATAAAAATTATTTGCTAGATTTCGGAACCTAATGTTGTGGGTAACTCGAAGGGAGTCAATCATTCGATCAGCTTACTTTATTGTTTGAGTTGGTCTGCTAACTTGGATAGGTCCTTGCTGCTCCAAAGACACATTCTAGATTATATTATTTGAACACAATTTATTTGTAATATTAGAATTAATTTAATATTAATAATTGAAAACATAAATATAAAACAGAAAAAAGCCAGAAACTAAAAAGAACAATGGTCATGACAGAGATTCGAACTCAGAACCTCTACTCTATCCGGGTGTAACACTCTACCAATTAAGCCATCAAGACCTTATTAGAAAGAGGCACTTTTAAACGACCTTATACTTGTAATAAAAAATATTAATATTTTAATTTCTTCCGATTTTAGGCTGCCATCTAAAAAATTCAAATGTTAAATAATTTTCAATTCAGTATTAGAACGCTTAAAAATGCAGCTTTCTTATGAGGTCTTGATGGCTTAGTTGGCAGAGTGCTACTCCTCGATAAAGTAGAGGTTTTATTTTATATTTGTGTTTAAGATTATTAATATTATTTAAATATTTAATACTTTATTGTTCTCCAATGAAAAATTAAGGGTCGTTTATTTTAGGTATATCACATTTTCGCTACGATAAGAATTATTATGATGCAATATACACGTGTAAAAATTAAAAAAAAAAGTATTTAAGAAAAGAAAAAAATGATTTTTGTCGTTATATTGTTGTAAAATAATAATATGGTAACCTACAAACTCGTATTTAAGAGTAAATATGTAATTTTTATGAATCACGTTTGAAAGGAGTTTAAAAAATAGCGGTTATTTAAAATATCATAGAATTTAACCATTTCATTTCTGTAATTTTTAATGCTTATCAGTGAAACAAAAAAGTCATATTATCTTTAAGTATCTACTAGTAATTACCACTCGCGTTTCTCTTAACTTCAACGTTATTATTTCGAGATATTTATTCTTATTGATAAACTAGTTATTACCGTAAAAAAACGCGGGATTTAACTTGCCATGCAAAATATAAGTTGATTGACCAGTCGCTGAGCGGAAAAATCCGTCGGATTCCCACCTGGGTATCGTAAGTTCAACTCCTCTGCTGGCTATGTCCTTCATCAGAACACAATCACCATTATGATGGGAGTATAAGTTTTTCAAATATTGTCAGGTTATTCGTAACCCGGGAATGAATTCTTTGAATAAAAAATAAATACAAATAATTCACCCATTTAAAATATAGAATAATGTCTGCCAAAACACATTATAGGTAAGAAGTGATTTGAAAAGATTCTTTAAAAAAAAATACAACTTTAATTAACATCAGTTCCTAATTTGAAAAGTTTAAACTCGTACGACTTTACTAAAGAAATTATTATACTGTGTAATTCATTGATTAACATCGAATCAAAAATATGAAGAGTTTAAAAAAATAAAAAATTGTCATTCTAAAACTTCACAGTGGAAAGCACGCTGGAAGCTCAAAGAAGTTGAGCTGAGCTACAAATTCAAGAATAAATTTGTGCAATTTTTATGACGCCAGAGTTCTCAACTCAAGGGTTTTTACTGCTTCAGATATCACGTAAACAAATTTTTTGGCCTCATATTTTAGATTTGAGAACGTACTTCAGGGAGATAAAGTATTAAGATTAAAGTAATTTACACGGACTATCTAGTGTATTTGAATGTCAATGAAATGTTATGTCCACTGAATTAGGTACAATAACCACGGTATGAGTTTCTCTGTTAGTTGGGAGCTGCGGGATGTTTCCACCTCCCTGAGGTTTACAAGGATGACCAATGACCACCCTGTATTAAATAAACAATTGTTCCTTTTTTATTTGAAATGTGTTTAATGATCAAAGTTTCTGGCCCCCTTGTAGACAGGAGACCATATTATATTTATTTAAGTTTTTTTTATGAATTTAGGTTGTTCTTTTTATTTTGCTTATTATGTACTATAGTTAATTTTATTTGATGAATTGGTTTTTAGTTTTTTTTTAAATTTATTTTTGTCTATTGTGGAATGTGCGTACTGCATTGTACTATCCCTGCATAGCTTCTGGAATAAAACTATTAATATTGTTAATCAACCTTTATTTGACTGAAAGGGTACTTGGGTACCCTTTTCGGGTTTCAACGTAGATTTTTTAAATGTTCCAGTAAGTCTAACCGGATGAAACTTCCTAACTTCTCCACAATACTAAAAATGAACAATTAAAGATATGCTTTGGATATATGGAGGGTGGTATGTGAGCGGAAAACGCTAAGTAAAACTTACACCTTCTGATGACTGAAAAGGTACCCGGGTACCCTCATGTGTTTTATTTGTAATTTGAAACTTGTCCATATTTATTAATCATTTTATCTTATTTCAAATGAAAAATATGATGTACTGTTGTGTTTAAAGTACATCACCTGTATATTTAATACTAGTTTGAATCACCTACTAAATTAAAACCTCCAAGAAAAAATGGTACTGGGTGAAATTCCTATTAACTTCCCCTTTAAGTCTTGAACTGAATCGAAATGTATAACGTCATAAAAGTGGAAATTATATACTGTAAAAGAAACCTTCACATCAATTTTTAAAAGTTGTAGTTTTCTTCAGTCATAGAAGGGTTAGTGAAAATGAAATAATAACTTTGTAAAATATCACGGTTTTTTTTTTATGATCGACCAGTTTCGCATATTCTTAGCATCATCAGGGTAAAAAATTAAACTGAACAAAAAATACATAGTTTGTGGTTATATATACTTTATACATACAGAAGAAGAAAACAATATAAATAAAATAAAAGAGAACAGAAAGAAAACAAACGAATATAATTTTAAATTATAATAAAGGAACAGAGAGAAAGATAATATGAAATAAAAGAAGAAAAACATCAAATATTGGTTAACGTGTTATGGCACTGTATGTTTTGAATATTTGTTTAGATAGCTGATTATAATTTTTGCTTAAAATATAAGTAAAAACCCAGTTGGGCTTAAAAAAAAAGTAATTAAATAATAAGATGTGAATGGGATTATCCGTCAGTGTTAATAAAACGTTAAGACCTTTTTAATGTTTAATAATTTAAAAATCGAGTTGGGTGTCCTTTTATAGATGTTTGTGGTACATTCATTTAAAAACAATCCGAGATTAGTAATCAATGCTCCCACGGAAATTTATGAAGACGAAAATTTTATCACGTAAGCATTTTAAATGTAATTTAGTGTCGTGAAAAATTTCTTTTAATAAAATTCTGTCGTTAATGTCTGTGTTTTCATAAAATATTTATGTGCTCCGAAGATCATAATAATATCACGTACGTTACGTCCCAATAAAAGTTAAAACATAATTTTTTATCAGGTAAAGATTATATCAAGTAAAATAAAAACGTAGTATTTAAGTTTTGAGAAAGTTTAATATGCGCATTATTTAAATACCTGCCAAAGGTTGGCTCCTTCCAAGATGTTGGCAAAACCAAAATGAAAGATGTTTGATTCGTGTTTCGAAGAAAAATGACATTTCACTCCATTGCAGAGGAGTATTCTAAGGAACCAAAATGAAAAAGCTGAAAACATAAACCTTGTTAAAAATCATAACAATTTGTATTTTTCTCACAGTTCGGCAACTGATTCGTTATAAAGCAGCCATTTTTGGACGCCCCGCCTTGCCCTTTGGCCTTTACTAAACAGGCGGTGGTAATACAGTTGTTTTGGGAACTGAGAGTTTTTTTCTTGGCGCTTTCGTTTGTAATATAACATTCCTTTGGCATTTTGAGTAAGTGTTCATTGGTTTTCTAAAATAATCTTTCGTAACGCGGATCAAGAAGGTTTGTACTGTAACGAACACTGAATGTATTTTTATTACTTGTTTTTACTATTGTACTTTTACGTGTTTTTTACAGGTCAATAATTGAACGAGATTTCAGTTTAAGTATTTGTAAAATAGGTTTTAAACTACGGGTGTCGAGCTTTATCGAGGAAAAAATCTTAGAAAAACATAAAATTTTGCTATACCTTTGAGAGTTTTTAAAAGAAAATCTTTCCGGTATTTCCGTCGCTTTATTATCATGGCTGTTCAAATATTTTAAAGGATAAAACTTGGAAGCAAACAGGTTAACATTTTTGGTAAAATTCAAATAAAATAAGTTTGGTGTGTTAAAGATGTTAAATAGTAATTTAAAAGAAAATGAAACTCCATATTTACATATTTTTCAATTACTTGAAAAACATTCCATATTTTCGTAAATTAATTGTAAAAAAATACTCCCCAAAACCGTTTATCAATAAATTTTAACTTCACAAAAACCCATAAAATAATATTTCCTTACATCGGGGAAAAATACTCCTGGGTGCATTGGAAAGAAACAGTTTCCTTTGAAATTTACCTACGAGAAAAAAAACTTTTAACTAAGCTCTCTTGCGGGTAATGTAAATTTATAATTTTCTAAAATAAGATCTGAAAATCCATTGCTAATATAAGAAGTAAAACGTAAACCGACAATTTTATTCGTATTTCCATTAAAATGAATTCTTGCATATGTTTCCACTACAATGTAATGTAATACGTTTCAGTTGAAATTGGCAGAAAAAGAAGCGTTAAGTACGACACCAAAGTGCACTTTAATTTTTTTTAAATACATGTTTTTTAATAGGACTACAAAAAACACGAATAAAAAAATATTTACATAATTGAATCTCGTCTACAATAATTGTTTTTTCACAATTCCCGAAAGAGTACAACACTAAAGACACCATTAAACTAATTATTTTCAGAAGAGTAACCCTAAACATCAACTGACGTTTAGTCACCCCCGCCTGAGGCACGGGACCGGGGGTCGGGTTGTGTGGGGTGTTTGGGGTAGGTGGCGTGAGGGGTAGATAAAGGGGATGGTAATGGGGATGGGGGTTAGTTTGCGGTTTAATGTCCCGATAAGTCCGATGCCGCTAGCGTCCGCGGCTTATCAATTTTATTATGACCAATCAAAAGAAGAAGTTGGACGTAGAGTGGGAAAACAAGTCAGAGAACTTTATTTTCATTCGGGACGTAACTCGAGATACGATCGACTCCAAAACCTATTTTTATACGACTTATCTCAGTTACGTCCCCTAAAATAACTCTTTCGCTGTCTGATTTAAATGCTTGTTGGGTTCAAATCCAAAGTATTTACGGTTTGATTGCTTTAATTGTCGCAAATTTTATGGCAGCGTAACAAAAGTTGTGCAACGACGAGGTCAAAGAAAAAGTTACTTATTTTTAATAATCACATTAAATAAATCACTAACAGAAATTGATCAGAAAAAAAACAGTTGATTCGCGATAGAATTCTAGTTTAGAATTTGATAAAACTAAATCGTAAAGTTTTTAGAGTTTGAAAATAATAAGTTGAAATCGGTCCGGTCTGAATGAAAACCAGTGGAAGAAAGTTAAATTAAATTTTGAATTATTAAATCATTCACAGTTGTTTAGTTTCAGACGTAGTTTGGCCACGGGAGAAATGGTGTTCACTATGGGATTAATATTAAGAAGATGCATATTAATCCAAAAACATGCTTGGAGCTTGACACAGTTCACTTTGTAGGCGGACACAAGAGGATCTAATGATCAAATTGGATGTACCTATTTTTATTCGACAGTTTTTTTTATTTGCAAAATATTTGCAGTGGTGATGCCCCTAACGGCAAAGTTTAGGCTGTCCATCTTTGTTTGAGTTTTATTCGCAGAGACAAGACATTTAACAGAAAAAGGATTGATGATTTCATCAAAAAAAATTGAAGAAAATTGGTCTTTTGAACAAGTCTCATAGCCGATATAAAACCTTTAATGGGAACAAAAAGGAACAATGAGGGTTGAATGATATTTGACTTATTTTAAATCTATAAGAGTGGTGTGGCTGGATGCAAATTTTATCAAATTTAATTAAATCATTTTTGTAAGAGGTACTTTCAACCTACGATATGAGAGAAAATGGGTCCAAAAACAACAATATATATTAGACGCGGATTAGTATAGATTAGTTAAAAATATTCAAGCCCCATTTAGAAAATGGACTTGGGAAATGCAAAGCGATGCACGGAACGCAGTGCATTTAATTAGTGAAGCTCTCCAACTGTTACAAACGAGTTTATTTCACCCTGATCAAAATATGAACGAATTGTCTCATCTCAATACAACTCAAATAGAGAATTGAAAAAAAAAAACAATTCGAAAGGAATAAATATTCTGTTTTTAAAGTACTTGCTTAATTTACAAATGTTGAAGATGACGTGGAAAAGTATCAACAAGTATGAGTTAATTTACAATATGTAATTAATAAAAAAAAGGTAACGGCTATTTAAAATGTTTTGAGATTTTATTTCATGGAACTATTATTAACTAAGTTATTTTAAATATAATATTATTACGTGAATTACGTCCATAATAAATATGATCTAACAGTAGAAAAAACACAATTTATTTCATATTTAACTGTAATCTTAACGAAACAAAGATTTACTCACAATTTTTGTTTTCAGCTTTCAGTTTTTCAGCTTTATCAGCTTTTATCAGTTTTAAATGATAAAAGCTTAGGTTTTAATGTGTTTTTAACGTTTATTTTTCAATAAATTGTATTGTACACTGGGAGCTATTCGAAAAAAAAACATTTAAACCATATGAATACTTTCATTCACCTATCTGGTAATTTGAAAGCCATTTGAGATATATGGCTTGCTGTTTGCTACCTTTTATGTTTTATATATTAACCTTTTTGTACCTGAAAGTAAAAACCTAGCGTATGATCCGAAGGGGAGAGACGTAGTAGTTCCACTTGATATTGCTTATAAAAGCATGTTCATAACATAATCTTAGGTAATTTGCATTTGGCAACACTTAGAGAGAAATATATTCATAATATTTCAGTCAAATTTATCTACGATATCGCACAAACTCCCGTTTGGGGTGAAATTAGAACCTCCCTTCTGGAATAGGAGTGTTAATAACATAAAATGTGACGAATGTGAAAGCTTTGTGATTGACATATTTAATTTTTCCATGGCATAAAATGCACTTTGAAATCGTTGCAGCTTAGTTGAGTTGAGAATTTTAAGTCAAGATCAATTTAATTAAATGCAAACGTTTCCATCATACTTATTTAACAATACGGATTGTTTATTTTCATCAGGTCGTCATTTTTCTCAAGTAGTAAACAATTTTCAGACAGTGCTCAAAAAAAGTTTTATTTTTCAAAAAAGTTCCATTTAAGATGCACCCTAATATTTATTTACTAAAGTATGCATTATTATCAATCTGTGAGAAAAAATAAGATTGGAAGCGAATTTTTAAAAACTTATTTCTTGATTGGGATTGAATAAATGTTACATTAAAAATATATAATATTGCACTGAAAACATCGGTATACCTTCCAGCCCTTTTCGGTTGTAATACTTACTGTACTAAAATTTAAAAATAAAAAAAGAAAATTCTAGAAACGATTGTTAAAAAAAGTACTCTTATTTTGTTTTTCATTCATGTTATTTCGTTTTCCACTCTTTTTATAGTGTACAAAAATCTTTGAAATTGATAAATTAAATCTGGCAAACAGATTGCGCAATGGAGGTGGATTTTACCCAAAAGCACAGACGTTTATAATTTAACTTAATCTTAAATACGTACGCAACTTGGGGAATTATTATTATTCGTTTAAATTTTGTTTCTTGGAATAACATTTGCCGGAGAAACGATGTTTTCTTCCTTTGTCAGCACTCGAAGACGTAATATCATTAAAAGATTAAATCACAGTCGACTATCGCATGACTCGCTCTCGGAGGAACGAGGCAATTTGTACATTCAGCTTTACTATTTGAAATCTTAACGATGAACAAAAAATCTTTTATTATTTCGCTGTAAACTTTTGAATTGATCGTTGAGTGAATTATTACCTAAAATGTTTTGTTAAAAGCTTTCAAGTGACGCAGAGATTCCTAGAACACAGAAAGCTTTTTACTGACTGTTGTTGGTTGTTCAAATTTAAATATTAGGAAAAAATAACAATTCGGATAAGGCAAGCAGCATAATATCAAGTTTAAGGAAAAATGTATTTAAAAAAATGCATGAATCTATGTTTATTTATTTATAAACTAACAGACTATTATCCAATTACAAAAAATACATGACACAAAATGAGTGAAAAGAGCAACACCGAAAGAAGAGCACATACATAATATTATAATGAAGCAATGACAAAAATAGAATAAAATATACATAAGAAAGAACATTCAAATCAAAGCCTAGGTCGAGTCAAAGATTTGGTAGAGCTTTATACTCGTATATATAGAATGAGTATTCATTGAAAATTACACGCATGAGAAAAATATTTTTACCGCCATAGGGATGCGAACCTCAGGATTGTTTTATCTACTAACCTGTAGCAGAAACTTTTAATTTAACCTTTCGTTAGAGGAAATTACTTTCATGCATTGCAAGCAAAGGTAAATTATTTCTGAAACGCTGCCAGTTATTTGCAAATATTTCAGGTTCATATATGTATTTGTAATTTTTTAAATCGAAAATCATTTCAAAACATGATTAAATATCAAGATGTCTTCAGCGGAAAAAAACATTAAATAATGATAACGCCGGTAGAATTTAAGATCCTGAAATTTTCGATGTTTGTAATGCGTACAACCAACTATTGCTCAAAAAAGTATGTCGGTAGAAGAACATATTTTATTCGACAGTAACTAAAATTAAAAAAAATAGAAAAATTAGAGAAAATAGCATAACACATTTTTTTGTTGTAAAAGTAGAAAAACATATTTTGATGTTTTTGCTGGTGCAAGATAACCCAAGACATAGCTTGAATTTATCGACCCCTGGTCCCTTATCTCTGACATGAATGTGGGCGGATGACAGTTGGAACTATTCACAACGGGAGAAGAGAGAAGAAAGAACAAGAAAAGAAAGCAATTTGTATGGCGCTTTGGTCGAATTAAGCACAGATAAATAACGTCATCGCAGTGAATGGAAAAATAATGTCGTCAAGAGGCTATCTTGATTGGAGTGGTAGTGGGGGGATGGGTGATGGGGAGGGGGTCGAAAGATAAGGCAGGGGTTGCAACCGTTTTTAATAAAAAAATTAACGTTTTTGATAAAATCTAAGGAGATCGGCCCATTAAAGATGTCACAATGAATAAAAAAACTTTTATTACAATAAAATAACACTTTGTATTAAACAAAAAACTTATTATGTTTCAACGCTAACTGGTTTCGCTAAAATTTCTCAGGGCACAAATAGAATATATGATAAATTCGTAGTTTTAAACAAAGTGTTTTTTTATTTTGATATAATGACAAACAACAAAGTGATTGCCTCTTGTGACAATAAAAACTTATAGATCTTATATGAGGGGCTTAAAAGCAAAGGCAGCAATCTCCTTCATTTTAAATTATTTCTTGGAAAGTTGATTTAACGTTTAATGCACTTTTCTTTTGTGAATATGTTGATAAATTTAGAGATAATATTTTCAAATTGTTCCTAGTTTAATGTGCACTAATATTTTTGTACACTTCATTCTCCATTTCTTTATAATAATCATTCAAAAGTTGACAATGCTACAGAACCGTATTTGGAGATTGCTGCCTTTGCTTCTAAGCCCCTCATATATATCATTTTCGAAGGTTTTTGTTTGTTTGCTTATGTTTTTTCGTGCTTTTTGTGATTTTAAGCGATTAGAAAATGCATTTAATTTCAATATTGTCATTTAAAAAAAACGATTTTAAAATTGATTTTCACTGACGTGCATTCTATTATATTTAAAATTAGCTATGATTTTATAAATAACAAATTTTAAACTTTATTTTACTATTTTTTTATTTAAGACTTGACCGGTTTTACCGTAAGACAAGCATCTTCAGGCTGGTACGATTTTAAGTAAAATATATACTATTAATGTACATACTGGAATATATATATATGTTATACTGGAATGGACGCTTATTGAGTCTCATAGTGAACATCTGTGACTTTGGTTTTTTTTTTATTGCTGACAAAAGCGGCTTTACAATAACATTAAAACATGCCTTCGGGTAGTTTTATTACCTCCTGAGAGACGGGTTTTTATAGTGATGCATTAGATGCGTCTGTGGGTTTCAAAAAATCATATAATGTAATACTATATTAAAATGTTGATACCAGAAGAAACTGTTATTTTAGAAATAGAACATCAAAAAACTGATGCAGGAATTAGGGTAGTATCAAAAAAATGACTAGAATAATAGCGGAGTGTATGAAATTAACACAAAATAACAGATAAAGGATACAAAAGTTGCCTGCAAATAAGAAATTTCAGAGAGGTCTTTATCCGAAGTTTAATGTAAGAAGGTTCATGTAAAAAAATAAGACTTGTATTTAAACAGTAAGTAAGTACAGATTACACATAACAGTTTGATTTTCGATTTAATAAAGGACCACCATGGGTTCGCGTACCACCGTCGCGTAGCCTGGCTGCAGGGAATGCTTTAAGAACGAAGCCCGAATCGTAAGGGTTAAAGTGGTAATAGTTTTGTCGTTTGGCACATGGACGAGTATTTTATTATACGTAGCGCTGTTTTGATGCGATTTCTTATATCCAGTATCCCCCTTTGGGAAACGTCGTAATAATAGAACAGTTACTGCTTTGTTTATTGTTAGATCAAATAAAAAACATACTATATAACAGGACAATACTACTCGAGTGTTAAAGTGAAACTGTAAAGTCGTAGTTTTATGAATGGTGGTTTACAGATCGCAAAATGTTTAAAATACGCATTTTAAATATTAAAAAGATACTTACGTCTACTGATTATATAAAGTAATGTTACTAATTAATGACACATTCCATTTTGTTTATAGCTAATAGAGGATTTGAATTGCTAAGTGTTTTTAAATCATCTGGCTCTAGTATTCGAGTATTTTTATCGTATTTTCATGTTTTTATGGCCTACCTAAAAGTACATTTTTATTTAATAATTTCATTTGATCGTACGAGTGTGAACTTTTAAAAAATATCATATTTTTAAAAGAATCTTCTCAATTCCCTACCTACCTAGTAAAGTACTTACTTATAATATATTTTAGTAGAAATTATTTTATATTTAAAATGGGTGGATTAAAGCAACTAATATTTTTTCTTGGCAGGTCAAGTTATATCCCGAGATTTTTATAATTATAGCTTTAACGTCCTGTTCTCATCCGTTTTTTTTGTAGTAAATAATCAACTTCGAATTTGTTTTTTAACAAGTCAAAGGGGCTTATACTTCAGATAAATTCAATCTCACCTAAACTATCTAATAGAGATATCAAGTAAAACATAAATTGCGCACTCAACAATTTACAAATAGTACAGAATTAAGTTTTTTAAAACCCAGATGCCCTCACAAAAAGACCATATACCAAAAAATGAACTGACAAGAGAATTCACAAGTACACAAACACTGCACAAGGCAACGTAATAAATTATACACAAATGCCGTAGATAGTAAAAGTGGCAAAAGGAGCATAGGCCACGAGGGAGTATACATAAAAATATAATCTCCTTCCCGATAACCTGAAAATGGAGAATCAAATGAAAATATTAAAAAAAACTGTTCAATTTCCAGCTAAGTGAACAACATTAAAATGTTTTTTTTTTGCCTCTTTCATTTCAGATTATCTGTTTCTTTCTCACATTTCCTTTGTTATAATTTAAATGTTATTCTTTTGTTTTCTTACTGTTCTCTTATTTTATTGTATATTGTATTCTTCCTTTGTATGTACGAGTATATATAACCACACACAATGTATTTTTTGTTAAGTTTTATTTTGTACCCCGATGATGCTGAGACTAAGCGAAACCGGTCAGTCATACAAATTAAAAGAAAACCTGTGGTCTTATGCAAAGTTATTGTCTTATTTTCATTAAATATTTAAATGTATTATTGAAATTACGTAAGTTAGGGAATAATAATATGTAAGTAAAGAAAGCGAAATATGTATATCTCTATCCACTATATATACGAAAAAAACATTCATCGTTTGTCATTGGTTCTTTTTTGTCGGAAGAACAATTTCATCAAACAATGTTATGAATTATTTATGTACTTAAGTTTTTGATTTAATTCGTTTGAGAACGTTTATTTTACTTCCACGTTTAAGTGGCTTTATTATAAGAAATACATATTTTCTCATAAACGAAAGTAACCATGATTACATCTTTTATTACTCCTGCATACAATATGATCGTATTCTAGGTATTAATATACAAGTAAAAACAGCAATTTACACATAGTAAAAAAATGAATACTGCCACGTTTTAAGTGAAGCTTTTAATTTTTTTACGGTGGGTAAAATTGTGATCAGAAAAAAAGTTCACTCTTCATACCTAGCATGGTAGATGTGTAAATATTTATTAAATGTTATATCGGTTAAGCTATTGAAGTAAAGTGTTCGTTGATGAAATATGACTCTTACTTTTATCGGTATAAAATACGTATTTACCCGAGACAATGATATGGGTTTCAAATCAAACGAGTTCCCGTTTACATTACGCGTTAAAGGAAAACCGATAGCCGTTTACGTTTTGAAGAGGAAGCCACTACCTTTGGCAAAAAATATATGACAATCATCCCCATAAACTTTAAGCACAACATTCGATATTAAACACTGCAGTGAAATTTTAATGCAAAGAATTAAAATCGCCGCCCAGGATCTTCAGACAGCGGATATTCACTGATAAAATCTACATAAAAACTTACTTCCGAGTGGAAACGACTAAAACGGGGAACCAAAATTGTCACAAAAAGAGTAAAAGAGACGTTTTACAACAATGCAGATTCAAGTACTACAAGCACATCAAAGAAAGACGGAAAAGAAGTAGCATTTTCTTACTTGGTGCCTCATTAATATATTATTCTTATCGGTCTCTTAACGATATCTATATGGAACATTAAATTGCCAGAAATCGGATAATTTGACCACCGACCCACTTCTGGAGTCCGTTTATTTTGTACATTTTGTTTATTGCTTCTTTCTTTCTATGTGGGCTGTACCCAGCTTCCCCAAATGGAGATAACACGAGAATGTACCCAATATCGGAGATCGGAATGGAAGATGATACAATTTATTCGATTTTTTCACGAACCACAACTTGCTTTTATCTCAATTACTTGGTGCTGCAAAAGTGGTATAAGATCTCCGAGGGGAGACCTTTATTAAACCAAACTGGTCTTGTAATGGGATATTTATTTTGTTGTTTTGTTTTGTTTCTTGTACAGATTAAATTGTAATAAATGTTTCTCATAAAATAAAACATATACAATCTCATCTTGATAAATAAAGGATACGACATGAAAACAAAACGCACATAGGTTTTCTTCTGAGATTATTACATTTAAAACAAATAATGTTATGAATATTGTTAATTCAAAGACATACTTCTCTGAAAGCTGATTGAGTGGCATTTAATCAAAAGCCGAAGTTTCCAAAGTTAGAACGTAATAATGCGGCTTTGAATTTCGTTTGTTATTTTACCTGTTTTTTTAATATAAGGTTGCGTAAAAAAACAATGTTTTGTTTTTAATTTGCTTTGGATTTTTTTTTGTGAATGTATTTTTATTAATTATTCTTGATTTGCCTTGCTTAGTTCATTTAATATTTTTTATTTGAACAACATTTTTTCTTTTGTCTTTTTTCATAGCTTGGCCATCATGAAGTAAATCTTTTTTTTTCAAAGGATTCTATAAACCATGATCATTATTGGGGCTACAGCATTTAGTGTCTTAACTGGCTCTTAAAATTTTTGCCAGTCTCCCGCAAAGCAATAATACTAATGTCCTGCTTTTTTTAACACTAATTCCAGACAGGGGGTCTTGAGGGAAATAATTTCCCTTTTGAGAAAAGGAAGGAGGTAACCAGGGTCTTGAAGAGACACGTGTTGAAGGAAGGAGGAAACGCAGAGGTCGGCAAATCGTTAAATCGAATGTCAACCGCGTTCAACATTTGAACACGCGTTCGGCGAATTTCCCGACTATGCATCGGTGCTCAAGAAATTAACGACGCAAGCTCCTCGGAGCATCTTCCATTGAAATAGCGGTAGAACAAGGACAGATTTCCACCTGACGTCTGTGCTCCATAGATTGCAATCTATTTGTTAAGATAGAAGAATCTATCAAACGAACCGCCCGTTTCTGCACAGAGTCAAGGTTTTTTCAGGTATTTAAGGGCTTTATACCAGAGGTGGCTGAAATCAACAGTGGGACGCACTTGTGATTTGTACAAGGTCAGCAGTTGTGTACTATTAAAGTAGCGGGACTTGAACAGTACGCCCAACTTCTGAGAGGCTAACTTCTGCTGATAACTCTGTTGCACCCTTACTTTCTATTGAGTATATGCGTTGTTTTTGAGAAAAAGGGAAAGAAAGGGATACAATAAAGTTATTAGTGGTATGTCTTTACCTACTGTTGTGGCGTTGGTCTACCCAAGCTTAGGTATTTTCATTTATTTATTTTAAAAGAAAGACAAACATTCCCGCGTTACGAATAACCTGACAATATTTGAAAAAATCCTACTGCCATCATAAGAAGCGGAAGATATTGCTTGTGCAATGATAGAGGAATTGAACGCACGATGCCCGGGTGGGAATCCGATGCGTTTGTCCACTCAGCTACCGACCGGTCATTCCAACAACCTTTCTTGCAGGCCTAATGTAAAAAGCTTTTTTTTGGTTGGTTATCTTCTATCCTTGCTTCAAAGCCTACAATAAAATGGTTTTAATATCTCTCTCAATTCTACCAAATTTCGATAAGTTCTTCAGTCATTAAAGTATCTATTACAAAATAAAATAAAAAATCACGTAAACGTTGAGTTTCAATTCTGAAAAAAAAAACCCTTTATTATAACGCTAACGCTTTATGTAATTCAAACGTAGACACGAAAAAGCCTTTTCAGAGTGTTTATCGTAAATACATTTCTTGTTAAATATATTTCTCTCAGATCATTACCCCAGCGAATTCGCCATTATCTAATGTAACGTCAAGCTATTTAGGTATGCAGTGTCGGGCCGGTAATACGGATAGAGGGAAAGAGAGAGAAAAAGTCTAAAAAACCTGTCGTAGCACACAGCCGCGGCCGTTACTGTAGGCGCTACGACTCTGCCTGCTACGCCGTAGCCAAATCTAAAATGAAATCTCTTTACACCGTGCTGTAAATAATGAAATATAAAATACAAGATGAGCCAACGCTTTTTAAGTGGCCAACGAATTCATTGGGAAACCTGATTTTTTCGAAACTAACAAAGTTACTTAACTACCTTTCTCGGTTTTTAGTTTTTTTTTATGGTGAATACCGCACAACAGTCCCAACTGCTCCCAACCGTCTAGGGCCAGTGAGACTATGGCATTTCCAATCGGGGTATGTTGTGAGACTGAAAACAGTGGGGAAGGGAAGGAGATGGGGAAGATGCAGCTTGGGAAGAACCTGGCTATTCAGATCTGGTCACCAAACACAGTTAAAGCCATTTCAAGCAACATTTCGATTTTAAATGGTGGTCTTTCACCAGAGCGATATTTAGAGTGTCTACCACTCTGGAACGTGCCGCGAATATGTATTTTTTTATTTGTAATCTCAGAGCATTAATATACTCGTACAAGAGGGAGCGTTGCTGTAGTCAGTTTTTACGAGTTTTGCCGGACTCGGCTAGACCTAGGATTAAGGCTAGGGTATTTATACATTTATTTATAGCACATGTCGACGTAATGTTTTTGTTTATTCGTATAACCACTTTTTCATAGTATTGTTATGAACGAAAATAAAGCAAATAACCTAAAAAACCATTAGCTTATGTCCATTTATGTCGCATATCAAAACGTGTTGGCGGAGTCAACGGAGACGCAGGACACGAAGAACATTCTTACAATACTTTAAAGCGGTGTGATAATTTGGAAAATTTTGCTGTCTCTTTCTCTCTCATGGTGTACGACGTAAACACCTGGAGAAAGTGATTTATCTTAAATTTGTATAGGTTGGGTAAAAAGAATTGGCTCTCTCCATATATTGTTACTCCAAGTTTGTAACCTTGTTGATGAATAAAACTCCAGTTATTTATACGGTGGTAGTTGAATAACAACAATTAGCAGCTGTAGTATTGGAATTCGTGTTTTTGTTGATTGTTTTCAGATTGGCATATATAGAACCTTATTCTGGACCCTAACAACCAATCTCAGATGTTTTATATCAACGGTTCGTACCGTTATTATCGACATCGTGAACATTGAGACAATATTTTTAATAATTTTAGTGCTTACGTAATTTTTTATGTGTTTTTCTGGTACTTTATGTAATAAGTAACGTCTCTACACTTTACCCGTTAAAAAGGCATTTTCATTTTTGTTTAAAACAAAACCTTTCAAGTGAAGAAAAAATGGTGTTGTTTCATCATTTTTTCTAACGAACAACAAAATCAACACAAAAACCCAAGTCTCCCCGAAAAACCGTATTTATTAATATTGTTATTATTATTTATAAAACATGTAGATAGTTCGAGATGAATCTAATACATTTGTTTTTGTGGCAACACTTTTTGTGATAGTTTAGGATGAATCTTAATATATATTTGTTTTTGTGGCAACACATTTTTTAGTGGTTTTTATGCCAGTATTTTCTAAAAAAGGTTTTCTCAAAGATTTTTCCACGAATTTAAAAATTACCTGTTTTTTAATGGTTAACTAAAGAAAGCTCAGCTTTGAAGGTGCCCTTCGTAAATATACTACGCATTTATATAATTTAAGTAGAGAGTGCGTGGTTGCCTAAGGTCGGAGCGCAAACACATGTTCAAGCGATTTATTTCCAAGTCTCAGGATTAAAATTCACATTTTAGTTTTTATATTTGAGGAGACCTTTATCGGTTAAAAGGGACTCACGTAAAGGTGATAATAAGTAACCACAATTGTCAAGGCTAAATCAAAAAAATATATACATGTTATTTTAACATCTTAAGCTTCAATTTAGGATAAAACAGATGACTGAAGAAGTACCATTTTGGAAAGTTTACACCAGAGCACTTTAAATTTTTTTTGTTGCACAATAAAAATTATAACTTTTCAGAACCTGGTTGGATTTTGAAAAAAAACTCACGTATCCCAAGCAACAAAAAGATGAAAAGGGCCCAAACTTGTGTCGCTTGAGTCAAGCTTTCTCCCAAATAAAAGTAATACTTAAAGTACCAATACAAACACCGACCTCAATCATATTTCAAAAATTTCCAGTGCTTACCATACAAAAAATATTTTCAAAACATATACTAACTTTTCTTTACAAAAATATAAATTTGTTTGTCACCTAACAAAATACTCGCAACACTAGATCAAGACATACACATCAACTACAAATACCTAAAACATACACATCCTTTGGACAAAAGCATTACAGCTACCAGGCTATTAAGCTTTATAATTCTCTTCCTACACAAATCAAAACATCTACACCTGCACAATACAATAAACATGTTTGGAACTGGTTACAATCCTCCTAATTTATAATTAATAATAATAGTGCTACTTAATAATTTTATTTATTTGTATAATTTTTTGTTTGTTTTAAAGTGGCTCTATTTTGTTTCTATTTTGTTTTTATTATATTTTCTTTTTTTTTATATATCTTTCTTTGTATTTTCCTCTATTTTTTCTTTTATTTTTAATTTTAATTGTTTCATCTATTGTTTTATCATGTAATTCGAAAAATGTCCTCCACATCACAGGTGAACTCCTAGCGTGGAGGACAACGTATATAAAATATTGTAAATAAACATGAAAAAAAAAAAATGCTAAATATATTTTAGAAGGCTGAAGGGCCACAAGTCTTCAGAATCAAACGAGAGTCAACACATTGAATTGATGCAGAAAAAAACTGATCAAAACTGCATATTTGACTCATTTTTGACCAAAGAGTCGCTTAAGCCTTTTTGTCTTTCCAACGACGATATAATGCAAGTTTTATCCTTGTGTGAGCGTGAGTATATTCAACACCTAGGTTAACCTTAAAAAAAAAAACAATTTGGATAGCCCTTTTAAAGATCACATAGGCCCTGAAGAAAATGTTTAAACCTCCTTCGTTAGTAAAGTTAAAAATATCTTCGTGTTTCTTCAAGTAAATTGCTTTTCAATTTTTATTTATTATTTGAACACCACACAAAAATTCAAGCTGCCCGAATGCAGTTTTACCATGGCATACTCAATTGACGTATGTTATGAAGCCAAGAGCCCTTTAGCCGTTAAGCGCCCTTGAGGTAATTTCTCACAAAAACGGCGCTATACAAATTATCCAAATATTATTATTATTAAGAGAAGTAGACAGGTGAAGTAAAAAGGTGAGATAAATGTTGGAAAGTACCTGACTATTAAGATCTGCTCACAATAAACAGCTCTTACCATTTCAAGCAACGTTTTGATTCTAAATGGCGGCCTTTC
The DNA here is from genome assembly GCA_022651775.1 of Drusus annulatus. Taxonomy (NCBI): domain Eukaryota; kingdom Metazoa; phylum Arthropoda; class Insecta; order Trichoptera; family Limnephilidae; genus Drusus; species Drusus annulatus. The sequence goes on along the minus strand of JAGWCC010000253.1, from coordinate 158,210 downwards.
ATCAGGGCAATACTTAGAGTATCTACCACTCTGATGTGTCTTTATTTTTGTAGCTAACTTGATCTATCATTACTTTTAGGGTAGCTATGCATTAATAAGCGAGGCTTAGAAGTGCCGAAGAAAATTTTATTTCCGTCTTAAAATTATATGAAACTTCATGTCACAAATCTAACAACGAAACTGATGAGACTCATTTTTTGTTTTTAAATGTAAGACACATATTAAATAATAAAAAAAAAACAACTAAGGCAAGTTTACTGTGCACTTGTGCAATTTTTTTTGGAATATGGCATTATCAGTTGGGGTAGTGCCACCAACAATTGCCTGGAGCCTCTAATAAACATCCAAACATTTTTTTCTGAAAATTATCCTTAAAGTTCCTTAAGGACGAGCACTGAATTTGTTTTTAAGGAGCTAGACGTCCCTAACTTGAAACAACCATACTCTAAAAATATCCTATTGCACCAATTTATGTCCATATGTTTGAAGAAAGGAAAATTTTTAGAACCTTAAGGCAGTCACACATAAAATTATTTAATATCCCAGCCTATAAAACCGTTTACGCACAAAAAAATTTTAAGTACAACGCCACTAAGCAATTTAATTCTCTGCCTAGCACCATCAGAAACATACAAACCAAAAGCTCCTTAAAAGCAATATCATTACTCACCTTAAAAACTAAGTTTAATTTAGCTCTTAACATGTAGATTCTATATCTTCAAATTTGTCATTTAATTACATTATTTTTATTATATATGTACTATATTTTCGATATTAACATGTTACTACGTAGCTAAAAAAAAAACACTTTTGCAAATTGTCATCCCAACACAGGTTTATGCCTAGTGGGATGGGCAATTTAACAACTAATATAAAAATGTATGTTCAAGTAAAATAATAAATACAAATAAATTATGAATAATTTTCGATTTTATTTATTTTATATTTATTACCATGCCTTATACAAAATGGATCACCTTTTTGAATCCCCATGCTTTACCATAACACTGATACCCATAATTCTCGATCCATTTTCCACCTCTTGTTCGAGATATATTCCCGAACCAGATTTGTAAGAAATATTTCCTTGGATATTGCTCATTTCCCCGTTTCAGAAAAGTAATCATAGCCGGTCTCGTCCTAGTTAATAGATCCCGTATTGAATGCTGTTCTTCAATACGGGATCTAATGAAAACCTGAGATGAATGGCTGATATTTTTGATTCGCAGAAAAGCAGGGAACAGGAATAGGATATGAGATGTATATTTTTGAACCCAATCGAATAAATTTTACGAGGGATAGGTGGATTTCAGTGACTTGAATGATAAATTATTTCTTAAAATACGCTTATTTCGTATCGATGTAGGTACACAATGTCACATTTTACTTCTCGAATAACAGGATAAATATTTCAAAGTTTTACAATTTTAAAATATTTAATTTAACATGTTTCTCTTTTCGATGTAGTTCACATGCATTATTTATTTTATTTTGCGATTTTTAAAAACATATTATGCTTCGTTTTTAAGGTGTAATACCTTAAAAATACACACTTTTCGGTTTTCTAGTACGAGCAAAACTACAAACTATTCGAAGAGAGGGATAAGTCGATAAAATCAAGTTTTAAGTTAAGCCTCAGCACTCAAAATTGGCCCTAAACGTCACTTTGTAGCTTTCTAATACAAGCAATACTACAAATGATTCATCTGTAAATTTTACACGAATAGTTATGAAAATATCTGAGGTTTCCAGTGAATGAAAATTTTCAACTGAAATATTTTTAATTCTATGAAAAACGTGACAAAATATCAGTAAAATGTGCAGTTTGATAACCAGGGAAGGCATTTTTTAACGTTTTACCTAAAATTCTAGTATACATTTTAAATAGAATTTAAAGGATTACTGTTTAAAAATTTTATTTTCTGGAAACCTTAGATATTTATCTAACTACCCGTATTTAATTAACAGTTACATTATTTGTAGTATTGCTTGTATTAGAAAGCCAAAAAGTGTTTATTTTTGGGTGCTGATCCTTAAGTATGCAGAGTTGTTCCTTAGATACAAATCTACCTAGGAATAATTAGATGAGTCAGTAAATAAAAGAATGTGCTATTATTTTTTGAAAAAGGACATGTGACAAATCACAAGCAAAAAAAAATCCTCAATTTTGTTTTGGCTCTAATGAACATCTGCGTTTATTGACCTATCCTTCTTTCACACACAGTATTTATCTATTTAATTCTTATGTTATTTCTGTTAAACTTATTGAAGACCAGCACCCAAAAATGACACCGAACGTCAATTTGTAGCATTATAACACAACCAATACTACAAAAAATGATCTGATATGTTTCTATCGGTAGTTAAAATAATTCTCAGGTTTCCAGTGAACGAAATTCTCAATCATTAATCTCATAAATTCTTTTGACATGCATATTGGAATGCATTTCATGGTTTTAAAATTACCCCTTTTGTCGTACTCAACATTTGTGAAACAAATACTCCGATGTTGTCGATATATTTAGTATGTCAATATCATAATATAAGTATGCCTAAGAAGAGTTTTTTTTATTCAAGTAGAGCTAAATTTATTGAAGAAACTACATGGGCGTGTGTACAGAATAAATAAATAATATTTTTTGCTGAGAGGCGGTTTTTAAATATTCCGTTTCGGCGTTGGCTCGCCAAAGTGGAAATAAATAAATGTAGCGCACTTGCAACCATTCAAACAAACACTCGCCAAGCGAGCCAAAACAATCCAGTTTTGTAAAAATTACATTGCTTTTAAATTGAAGAACGATTGTTCTCTCGTACGAGAATTTGCCTAGATGCAGTTTTATCAGTGCAAAGGTTCCGGAGATATATTCCATGCTTTTGTACCGGTAAACACTGTAGAGAGAAATGAATGACGATTTACCAACATTGACATTTGTACAGGGGTAGTCTTTCAGTGAAGGTTTTCAAGATTTGATTTATTTTTCAAATAATACATATGCAGGCTGTTTGTTATACTGGTATTTCGGTGAAATGTGCCCCTTAAAAGTAGTGACGTTGAGCTCTTTGGCATTAATGCGCAGCTGGAAGATTCGTCAAATATTTAAACACAGTTGACATATGTCGCATTTGTGCTGAATATCTAAAGAGAAAACTTAGATTTTTATCCATATTTAGATTTAAATTTATATATATACGTGCATGGTAACCTTATGTGCTTCGTTCTACTATTACGAAATTTTTCAATTTTTTTTACAAGATGTGTGAAAAAATAATTTGCACACATCTAAATAAAAAATAAAAAACTAACCATGAGAATAAAACTGATTTGCTGGCATCTGTGTTTCCTTCTACCTGCAACATAGGTCTATTCAAGAACTAGGTTCACTCTATGTCCCTACACCCCCGTACGTGAGTATTGAGTAACAGACTCATTTGACTTAATTACTGGTTAGTGGCCGCGTGGTCCGAAACGTCGTGTGTCAAGTGGCGGGTTTAATCCTTTGCTAGCTAAGGATTAAACCCGCCACTTATATATTGCACAAGCAAATTTTTGCGCTTATAATGATGGTAGTAGGGGGAATTAGAATATTTTGGGTTATTTTTGTAATCAGGCAATATTAGTCTATCTTTTAAGAAACAATTCTCTCCGGAGCATTTTTTTCACCTTTAAAGTTAAAAGGGATGAAGTGCCAATATGGGAAGTTTACACCAGAGAACTTCAAGGTTTTTTTTTGTTTTACAATAAAATTCACAAATCTTCAGTACCTGATTGGATTAAAAAAAAGTTAACTTGGGTAACTCAATGCTCTCAATGAGTTACCTAAAGCGACCAAAAGCTAAAGATGTGCCAAAATGGTATCGCTAGAGTCAAGCATTCTCCCAAATGGTAAATATATTTTAGATGGCTGAAGGGCCACAAAAGTCTTCAGAATCAAAAAAGGGTCAGAGCGTTCGATGCAGAAAAAAGAACTAATCAAAACTGCATATTTAACTATATTTTTCTAAGAAAAGTATCGCTTAAGACCCTTGCTTTTCGAGCAACGATATTTTATTAAAATAATTTTAAATATCCAGCAATAAGTTACATTCTTTACTTACATCATGTTTTAAATATTCATTAAATTTTGGTGAGCTGCATTTTAAAAACTACGCCGCTGTAGATCTCCAGTGTTCTTCTGAGATTTAATCTCGAAATTGCAAAACACAAATAAAACGACGGTTCGAAAAGTAGGGCCGGCGGCGTTTTCTGGAAACTTTTGTGTTTTATTGGTGAAAGGTTTTGTAAACGACATTTCATATTGTGTACTGCATTAAAAGGTTTTCCATTTCCGAAATCAATATTTTAACGATTTTCCGTTATCTGACATTATTCTGACAAAACGATTGCTTTGTAACCCGCCTTTTTTATTATTCGACTTTCAGAAAGGAGATTTCATAGAAATACAAAATAAATCTTTCTCATATCATTCAAAGGAGCTTCGCTTTGCGCGGAATTTAACATAGACATTTGACATTTCTTTGACATTTGACACAACCAGCTTAGAACGTTTTCTTTATTTCGAATAAATCTGTTATCTTGTCAAAATTCTAATTCACAAACAAAGCAAATCATAAAATCCCGTCAACTAAATAATGCGAGTATACATTATTTGATGTAATTTTAGTGACAGTTGAAATCTTACAAAGACATACTTTCTGTTGAACGGTGGTTTTCACACCTGAACTAATTTTGAATATTATGTTAAATCTGTATAGAAATGGCGTATCATGACTTTGTACGATTATCAGAATACAAACAGTTAATAAAGAGATTAATGGGGATGTGCGTATAAAACTAACTTAGCCCCACTTGAAATATTACAAAGAAGACTAATAAAAATAATCCTAAAAAAGCCATTAGATTACTCTACTGACGAATTATTTACAGAATCTTGGAATCAAGTCTTGGATTTGAAAAATATTTATGAAAAAATGCATAACTTCAAATCAATCAAATTAATTTGGATTCAGTGAGCACCACACCAAGAACATTAGGCCAAATAATTACCCCGAAACTCAATATAACAACAGCATAACGTCACTTTTCCTACTCAGCAATTAAGGTTTTCAACAAACTTCCTAAACACATAATATATGTAAACAACTACGAAATATTAAAAAAAAACTCATTGTACACTTTTCAATAAAAGTACCTTAAATGTATTATATTCATTTGATATTCATTTTTAATCATAAAAAATAATTTCAAGAAACCCATGATAGTACTCCCTCCCTAAGCACAAGAATTTTCTTTATTAGGGAGGTATTTATCATTAACTAGAAACTAGACATTGTATATAAACTGAATTAATATCATACCTACTGTTGTTAGTATTAAGTAAAATGTTTATTTTTGTACAATTCATAAAAAAAAAAAAAAACACGATTTTCAAAATTCTAGAGATAATGCATTAAGATTGAGAATGTACTATGAAACAATTATTAAATAAAAAATACATTTTCGCAGAAAACAATTACTTTATGGTTTGAATATTTATTATGAAATGAAAAAAATATTAACTCTTAAATATAATAATAAATTGATCAGTATTACTTAGTCAGTTGACGTTTTGCCACTCTTAATTCATATTATGTGCCTGTTTGTCTCTGTTAGTTTATATTACTTTGTTTTCTCACTGTTCTCTTATTTTATTTTATTTTATTTTATATTGTTTTCTCCCTCTGTATATATATATACATAACTGTACACTTTGTATTGTAAGTTTAATTTTGTACCCCGATACATTATTAGTCAGTCATAAAAAATACAATTTAATCTGTGGTCTTACACAATGTTATTATTTCATTTTCATTGAATAAGAAATAGCTCAATGTTTTTTTTAATTCTAGACAAAAATGTGTACATAGTGTATAAAACAATTCGACGTGTTAGTAGCCGAGTTTACAAATGCGTCAGTTTCCCACTCAGGCGTAGTGTATTCAATTCCTCTTCTAGCCAAATTCTCCATCATTGCTCAAATAAAATTTTCCACTTATAATGATGGTAGTAGGAATTTTTCAAATATTGTCAGGTTATAACTCGGGATTTTGCGTCTATCTTTTAAGAAAAAAATAAAATAAAAAAAGTTGAAATTTTCATATGCTCAAAAATAAACCACAAAGATTACTTTAAAAGAAAAGTGAATTGCAAGGCTATAGTAGAACGCAAATTCTCTACTGAATTCATTCATAATTTATTTATCTAGCTTTTTCAGTCTTTCAAGTTTTTAATAGTTACTTAAACAAGATTGTCAAATGTAATAAAAATATTGAGTAACATAAATTTTACCTTAAAACATAAGGTTTAGTTAAAGACATTCTTGACCTGGTGTTTTATAAAGTTAATTGAATGATTATCAATATTATAAGTAAGTTCGGCGAATCAACACTACTGATCAATCGATGGTAGGCAAGATTTAGAAAATGCAGTTTGTTACACAGTTTTATAGTTTTTAATCAATAATTTGAATTTGTGGTGATAGATTTGTCTGAAATAATTATTTTTATCCAATAAATTACTTTTTGTCTTGATGTGTGTCATAAGAGAATGAAAAAAACGACTAAAAATAAATAAAATATTTTTCTTTGTTAAGTTGCTCAGAGCTAGTGGAATGATGGCTATCCTAAAAAAAGGAGGAATTTTGGAAACCTCGGAAAAGGAAAGAAACAACTAACTAACTAATCATCACACCGTTTATCCGTAGGGGTAGGCAAAGAGGACGGACTGCCGTACAACTCTATCTTGGCACACACTCCTGTCTATATTCATATTCATACATCATCTCATACATTCTCTTCTGTTTTTCTGACTCTTCACATGGCCCGATTCAAGTATTTGATTCACTTGTTCGTGCCATATCTTCCTCAGGCGTTCCCGACTTCTTCTTCCATTCACTTACGCATCATATATTCTTTTCAAATTATTTTCTTCGTTCATTTGATCTACATGCCCAAATTATCTAAGCGTTCCTTTCTTGGTCCTTTTCATTACGCTTAAATCAGCCTTGCTTTCTCATAATAAGTTAAATTAATAGAAAGGCTGGGAAGCAACGGATTCTTCGATCTTATCACTAAAAATATGGATATGTATATCAAATTCTACTGTGGAACGTTATGCCCATTCTTTATTTCATAAATTATACCTACCATTATATTAATAAAGACACATACATTTAAAAAAAAACACAAGCTTGCATTTTCAAGGTTTTAAACTGGACCCCTAGAGCCAGATAAAAAGGCTTACCGCTGATTTAAAGTATTTTTTGTGATTCGAACGTTACAAGTAATAACAATAAAACATATTGTGCAAAATACATACATTTTATACACATTTGAAGAACACTATTCATAACAGGAATCAGGACAGCTTAAACCATAACATATTATTATTAACGTTATTCTGGAACCAACATAATATGTTCCTATTAAGCTTTGAAATGGTCCAACAAACGGCTGAAAGGGTAGTTGATATAAGATGTAACTAAACGTCTAAACAGTGAATGCGGTCTCACAGTGAAACGTGTCCTCTTGTCCCATCTTCGAGATCTCCAGCCTTAGTCTTTGAGTCCACATCAAGACAGAGGTTAACGTGGGCTTATAATCATCTGCAATTCCCCGTGTTGCCCATGTCTACTGTCTACCCTTTATTAGGGGTGCAAGAACTTTTTTGTATGGTTAACTAACTAACGGTCAAGTCTTCCAATTCTATTCTGGCAAAAAACACGTTTCTTCAACCACATTCATAAATCGTTTCATATGTAATTACACTTTTTTGTTCGGACTCTTGGTTTCATTAAACTCAAGCTTTAATTTACTTGATTATTATATGTCTTTATAAGGCAAGAAGCGCATAAATTAAAAAAAAAACAACAAGGTGAGAATTTTGGAAAAAAAAACAAATTAAGTCAATTGGTTTGCAAAAATTCTTCAGTTAAGGTGATCACAAAACTGCACTATACGAATGTTTTATTATGCTTTTAATTATTGCTTATCCAAAAGTTGCACGAGTACTTGCCTTTTAAACAAACCAATATTCCTAATATTAAATATATAAACATTTCTCACACGATGCAATCTTTGTATACAAGAATTGTACATAAAAATATGTACGCAAAAAAAAAATCAGGATAATTTTTCTTAGCAGGTCCGTAGTACCTACGATCCAATAATCCTTCTTCTTTTAACACTATTTGGAACTTGAAGGTTTAAAAAAAAAAATATAATAATTATTATTATTTCAAATTTAAAAAACGATTTTTAGCCAAAAGTTCTGCTAGGTAATTATTTTTACGCGTGACAGCTGTTTCGCCTTCTGAAGGCATTATCAAACTGTCTAGTCAATCAAACTGTGGTATCGTTTTTTAAATTTGAAATAATAATAATTATTGTTTAAAAATAAATAAAATGGAGTTCTACAAAATAAACTTTAAAACAATAAATGCTATTAGGAATATATATATTTTATCATTTTCTGCCAGTTTATTTCATAAATTTGAATTTTTCCACCCATAGTGAAAGTCGTGTTAAAATAACTAAGTAGTTTCTTTAAATTTTAGAGAGTTTTAGGTTATTTTTATGATTTGCCTTTGAAGTAGTATTTTACAAAAACGCAATTTTTATAAACTATTTTCTCTTTTCATCCACTTACATACTCGAACAATCTAAACGTCCCATTATAGATCTATTTAATTGTGTTTGCACCTTTTCCGAATGGCCTGCTTAACGAAGCTGTCGCAATCTGACAGTATTATTACGTTAAGCATCTAGCCATCTTCTGCTAATAGGATACACTGAAAAATACGATACACTGGGAAAATTACCGATACATAGAAAAGTTTTAAATTTTCTTCCGATCACGGTCCTTCACGATTTACTCACTATGTTATTTTTAATGTGTGTGACTAAATCAGTTACTGGATTTATGAATATTGTTATTGGCGGCTCTTCAGATAACTACTAAAAGTATGAGGAATACATTTTAACTAAAATAATCGCCCTTTCTTCGGGCAATGAATCAATTGAATATTAATATTTCTAATTTTGAAACTGTTAATTCATGGTGGAACTCCATTTAAATAGTTTTAATAATACAATTTTTAAACTTTATTCTACTGTTTTGATGGTATAAAGGTAAAACCGGTCAGGTCTTAAAAAAAATGAAATAACGTTAAAAGTTTGGTATAATTAACAAGGTGAAATTGGTCAGGTGTTAAATAAGAAATAGTGGAATAAAGTTAAAAAATGGTATTATTAACACAAATGCATCCCGCGTAACCCGTATTTCAGAAGGTAATAAAACTACCGCAATGTATTTTTTAATGTAATTGTAAAGCCGCCTCTGTCAGCAATAAAACAAAACCTAAAGTCACAGATTCCGAACTCTAATAGTATAAATCCCATAGATTTACTTAAAATTGTACCAGTCTGAAGATGCCCGTCTTACGGTGAAACCGGTCAAGTCAAAAATAAAGAGTAGTGGAATAAAGTTAAAAATTTGCTACTATTAAAATCAATTGAATCTTGTGTGCGATGAATGACTTCAAAGGCTTGTTAATGAATTGTCATTAAAAAGAACAGATCACGTTTCTCTAACGGCACCCATAACAAGATTGCGCACCCCTGATAGCTTGATGCGGGTCCGATAGGGCAGAGGAGAAGAGAAAACCCTCGGATATCAACCAGAAATTATTAATTAAGAGCCTGTTACTTGGATTCAGATGTTCGCTTGGAGGATGTGAGGTGAAATGGAAGATCTGAGATCTGCTCGGGACTTTGAACGGAGAAGACACAATCTGGAGATCTGGGAAAAGCGTTGTTTTGGCTTGTTGTTTTGATATTAGTAGAATGTGAACGTTAATATTTATATATTATGCTAACGTGCTTTTGTCGAGATATGGGCACCGCAAATTAATTTTTTTATATTTTGTTTTTAATAGATGTTTTAAATGTATTTATTACAAAATTATAGTATGATCTAACAACCACCAAACTAAGAAGTAGATACAAAGTTATGTGACGTTCTATTCTTTTCTAATAATTTAGGGGTGAAGTGGCATAGTTAGGTGATGTGTTTTTAACAGACATGTTTCTTAACTAAGGTATAAAGCAAAAAATCTCTTCGTGTATCCTACTAATAAATAAACTCTTATTGTTTTGAATTTTTAGGCCAACCCAACTGTTTTCAGCTTAAATCATTTCCATCATGAGCCAGAGAGCTTTAAAGAACCCACTGAACTGTAAAAAATAAGACGATTCACGTCCGTCTGAAGATGTTTTTGGATACAAATTTTTATAAGTAGATTTCTGGAGGAATTTATAACCCATATACATAGCCTGTTCAAAACAAAAGGTGAATTTTGAATTTTTGCAGGCTGTGTACATTCGACTATCGATTTTTTTGTTATGTTGGTACACATATGTTTTTCTTATTGGAGCATTATCAGCCATTTTGGATTATTAGTTTGTTTTTGACAACTGGCAAGGTTAATCACGTTTTTGTGTGTTCTTCGATTTTTTGCTTTTGAAAAGAAATTTAAAATTCACCTTTTCAAAATTCAGCGAAGGATATCAACTTGTTTGCCCCAAGTATGTAGAAACATTCGTGCGTGACACCATGTGACGTTTTACACACCGAAAGGCAGAACTTTCTCATACAAAAACACGCCAATATAAAGCGATGGAACTATTTAATGAAGTTTCTCCTACCTTAGATGTATTAAGATGTATATAATATAAATGTAGAGTTCTGTCTTTTTCTCTTGGTGTATGTACAAGAGTGACCGATAGGTACATGACGACCCACATATTTTTTACATACAATCTTACACTTTAATCATCATACTTAATTAATTTAATCAGTTATATTATTATATTTTTTCGTTCATAATGCTTTTTGGTTTGCTTTGAGTTTATATTATACTTTTGCCCTCTTTAGATATTGGTGAATAACTGCGTAAATACTTTTCCCTAAGAAAACACTAATGTAAAAATAAACTCAGTCAAGTAAATAAAACCATCAGATGGTGATAGTAATAAGGCCTAATGAGCCGCAGTACTAGTTAGATATACATTATGAGGGGTATTTGTATAAGCCCCAGCTAGTTAGTAGAGGATTACGAAAGAATCCATAAAATCAAAAAAAAAAATCGATAAATAAAATAAATTCATAAATATAATCGCTGTATGTTTAAAAATTGAAAGATAGAGTTGAAACTCTGACTTAGTCGAATTTCTGAAAAGTATATTTACGAAACTCTCTCACACAAAAATCACATGAAAAATAGATATTTTATTGGCATAATACATTTTTTTCACAAACTAACGTCCAATTACAAAAATATACAAAACACATAATGAGAAAAAAAAGCAACAGAAAAAAACAGCACATACTTCATGTTGAATAAAGCAATGACAAAAATAAGAGAAAATATACATTAAAAAAAAATATTCAAATCAAAACCAAGGTTAAAAAAAAATATTACAAAAATCATTAAGACTGCTACCAAAATTTTCAAGACCACGGCTTGAGTTAACAAGTCTCGACATTCTGAGCAGTGGAGAATGATACCTATAATTAGTAGAGTGATGATTGAGGAACAGTAATTCATTGTTTCTGAGTCTACGCCAAGGAATATTGAGCTGGATGAGTTGCAACCGGAAAGGCGAGTCAATAATTCAATTAATAATATATTACACAGTGTCATCGATACGTTTTGCTTACACTATTGAATTTGATAAATAACCTCGACAAAGGAATAAGCATTACTGAAGCATACATTAGTGAAACATTCAAATGTCTCCCACGTAATCAAATCTTGAGTATTAAATAACTTCGATTATGCTGATAATAATGACAGTTAGCTACATATGCCGAGTTTTAAGATTGTGTTATCTTTTGTTTAATACTTCAGTGGCAGTACTTTCAGTGCGCACGTTCGCGGATAAACATTCAAGTTGCCAACAATAGAGCCTTCGCACAAAGGGAGGCTTTGCTTGCTTCTGTTATGCACATTTCAAGATAACCTTTGAATCTCGGGGTGATACAGAAACAGTCAGAAGAGACAAAGCAGTTCTTCTCAATCATTATTCCGAACGTTGTGTTCGCTACGTCACGAGCTTTTTATGTTTGGCGTATCGGAATAATGTGACGTAATTGTTTTTGATAAGATATATTCAAATAAAAAATAAGACCAGTTTGAAAAAATATGGCTTAAACATTGTATTTTTATTGATCTATCCGCTGTCTTGTGTTCGATTAACTTAATTTATAAATATTGCGTAAAATTGTTTTAAATTAACAATATATATATAATAAAACAATGTTTTAAAACATGGAACTGACATTCATGTTTGATTGAGCCGCTAACATGATTTTTCATATACTGAAAATTTTTATATTTGCCAAACACACAAAAAAGTGACAAAATTTTCACAATGCCGCGGCTTATGAAGTTTATTAAAATATCATTTTTTACTAATTCACCTACTTATCTAAAGATACATTTTCGCTATTTATCTTATCATGGGCTCTCTCTTCGCTCAAGTGGTAAGATTAACTTTTAAATCCTCATCTACCACTCTACACACATTCTTTTGCTTTCTAATATTTATAAATAATACCTTAATTCCTTTCATCCCTTTTGGGTCAATTATTTATAAAAATATATTTATTTGAAAATTATTGGTTTACAACTTTGGTTCCGCCGTTTTCCTATAGATGGTTTAAACGGTAAGTAGGGGTCGAAGTAAATAGATTATAGACGTTATGCAATTGAATATAGTAGTTGCTAACATAGCCCCATTAATAGAAATATTTGTCAATTTTTGTCTGAATTACAAAGTAAATCTCGATTGAAAATGTCAGTTTACGAGTCAAATTCTCATCGTTTGCGGGAGGTGCATCATGACAATGCTCGACCCCACGTTGAAAAGGTGGTCAAGACTTACTTGAAAACATTAAAATGGGAAGTACTACCTCACTCGCCGTATTTTTAAGACGCTACTCTCTCTGACTATTACTTATTTCGATTAATGGTACACGACCTGGCTGACTAGCACTTCTGGTCTGATGAAGTAGTAAAAAATTGTATTGATTTGTGGATCGCTTCAAAAGAAAACTAGTTTTTCAACGCGGAATTCGTACTCTGCCCAAAAGATGAAAAACGAATAGTAGCCAGTGATGGAAAATGCTTTGAATCATAAACAAATAACCAGTTTTTTTACAATAAAGCGTCAAATTTCGAAAAAAAAAACGGCGGAAGCAAAGTTGTATACATAAAACTATTGGTAATTATACGAGTTGCGTATACGAAATTCAAAGTATTATAACCGGACAAGCAAAATATTAACATAATTATGTTTATAAGCTCATATTTTGTAGCTACTAACAAACGTTTCTTCACTTTTCGTATGACTCGAAACTCGTGAAGTTTTAGAATGGTAATACACTCAGAATGCATTAAGCATAAATCCCGTTGTATTCAAATTCAGATAAAGCCTAGCTTCACCCCTCTCTAAGGGGCGCTTTGATGCCCCGAGTCAGATCACACGCAAATTATTGTCTCGCGCTCGCGAGATGCAGAACCGTAGTAATGTCATTGTGATGTTTATTTGCAAGGAAAATGCAATGTTTTACATGCATTATGCAGGGCAATACAGTTGAGGGTAGTGGTTTTTAAAATGCGGGTGGATAACTCCCAATAGACGAATTATTATTTAAATTACATTTAAATATATTATTATTTACTTAATTATAAATTTTAAAGTAAGTGGTTAAGGATAAGTCCACGCGCACAAATAATATTTCAAATCTCAACAAGTCTTCAACAAAACATTATTTGGGACAGAATCAAAACAAAATTTTAATTTGGTAATAGTTTTTATATTGTTCTGACGAAGGAATGCACTTCTGAAACCGGTAGATAAAAATACTAAATTAAAGTGTTTTAAAATAAACTAATTTGTCAAGTAAAACTAAAAATGATTTGTCCGTCAATTCTATTCAGATAGTTAGGGAAGTATCTAAGGTTTCCAGTGAATGAAATTTTTAAACAGTAATCTTTTAAATTATTCATTAAATGCATACTAGAATTTTAGGTAAAACGTTCAAAAAAGGTTGCGCTAGTTTTCAAATTGATTCAAATTAAAAAAAAATACCGCTTATAAATTGTAATTTTCCAAATTTTACTCACTACCCATGTAGAATTTACAGATAAATCAAGTGCAGTATCGCTTGTATTAGAATGCTACAAAGTGACCTTTAGCGCCATTTCGGGTACAAATCTTCTCTTTTGACTATTATTTAAAACCAAAAATCTGATCTCTCTTTCTAGACATCTAGTTATGTGCAGGTATGTGCATGCTAATCATTAAAAATATACACCTACTTTACACATACGAGAAGGAAATGCACCTATTTTCTAAAAGCAACTTGTAAATCGAATCGAGTCTCATTAAAAATATAGACCAATCAAGAAAATTTCACTACTAAGATGGTTATATATCGAATATTTACGGAGTCGGAATGCCACGAGGTCATCTGGAAAGTAAGTGCTACAGTAGATTCCAGCGTCTAGCGACTGCCATGTACACGGTACACAGTACACAGCACACAGTACACAATGCACACATCCCGCTTTGCAAAACTACTACCCTCCGCCACTGAGAAGCGTCGCTAAAACCACTGCCCCATGGCAAAGAGACGAAACTTAGTTCCGAAGTAAACACCCTTTCGAGCTAGCCGGAAGTTAATTTGCGACCCCTAGCGCCACTTGCTCGCCTGGCGGCCGCTTTCTAAACTATCGCTGGATAAATACAATAATATCGTCAACGCGTGACAGCGCCAAACTTTCACATTTTATTATAAGCTTAAAGTTTTCACTTTGAATGCGCTTATAGTAAACAAATAGTTTTGTGGCAAGCAGTAGAAATACTTGTATATAGCGCCGCTTTTGTGCAAAATCATATCAAAGTGCAAACTTTTAGTTACAAAGAATGAAGTTATGCCACTAAAAGTCAAACAGATAAATTAGTGCTTTTGATAAACAACTATTATCTTTAAAAATGTGGAAGGTTTTTTTCTGAAATAATAAAACGCCAAGGCACATCTTAAAAAAATAGGCTTTTAATTAAATTGAATCTCGGAATCAGGTTTCAATATCATGATTCTCATTTAATATATCTTTCAGTTGAGAGTTTGTTATCTGTCAAGTGTTGATTTTTTTTAATTTTGAAAGTAGAGAAAGTCAGCACTAGCTATAGGCCTCAAATTAGAACTAAAGTCGACAAGCTAGTTTGATATAAAATTTAAAAAAAAACAGACTAACGAAGAAAGAATCAAGATTCAAGAGTCCCAACTGCTCCCAACCGCCTGAAGCCAGTGAGACTATGGTATCCCCAATTGGTATATGTTGTGTGGTTGGAGGTAGTGGGGAGGAGAAAAAGATAGGGAAGAAGAAAATTGGGAAGTACCTGGCCATTCATATCTTTGACGGCCTGTGTGGTGGAGTGGTAAGACGCTCGACTACGAATTCAGAAGTCACGGGCTTAAGCCCGGCTTGCCTTAAGTCATATGTGTCACAATACATTTAATTCATATGCAATTTTATATATTATGTTTTCGGTAGGTTCCAGAGTGGAAGATACTCATGGTGAAAGACCACAATTCAGAATTAAAACGTTCCTTGAAATTGAATTAGCCGTGTTTGGTGACTAGATCTGAATAGCCATGTACTTCCCAACCTTCCTCTTATCAATCTTCTTCGCCTCCTCTACTATTTTAAGCCTCACAACTCAGCCAAAGTTGGAGATACAACATAGTTCCACTGATGCCAGACGGTTGGAAGCAGTTGAGAGTCCTGTGTAATACTCAATTTAAAATAAAAACGAATATCGGATGAACAATGTAAAATGCATAAAATTACCGTTAGAAAAATAAGGTAATATGGTAAAATAAGTATTAATGACCCGGAAAAAATAATATCCTTCTTGTGTTGAAAAATGCTAGCAGCCTCATGGAACATCAACAAACTTTTTAGTAATAACTGTAGTGAACATAGCTCAGGTTTGTGAAACTTATTTTTACTTATGAAATACGGTTTGTAACTAACATTCGTTCGTTATTTCTGCGGATTTGAATCAAACCAGCCCTCCCCGGAGGCCTTGCCACCTCCCACAAATCCCCCACCCCGGCGTCTAGCTGGTTTCGAAAAATGAAAAAGCAAATAAAGTGCCCTCCGCTGGGAAATCTCCGCGGCGCGCCTCTGATTCTCTGGGTGGAAAAAGGTGGTTTGCGCCTCCGCTAAAGTTTCGCAGGTTTGTCGCTAGTTGCGGCGAACAGGTGTTATGAAAGGGTTGCTGATTTGATATATTTTTTATTTTTTTTTACCCGCTTAGCACTTATAGAATCAGAGCACTCAAAACAACTTCGGAACGTTAGTTGTTTATTTTATCTATTGAATGAATAAAATAAGGAAAATATTTGCGATTGAGAGAGAAAAAATATTTTTTACTACAGATATTTTGTTACCAGATCTACATGTTATGGCATAAATACTAAGCCTCCCCCTCTCCTCTTCGTCTCTTATTACCTATTTAAAAATAAAATCTTCAATTCAGGGCGACACAGTCCCACGTCTCACTAAGGCACGAGATTAATGATTTGTGTTTATGCAAATTTCCGAAAAAATCAGATCCTCATAAAATATATTTATCACAGTAAGCACAGAATTGCTTTGATATTTTATTTCAAAGAAAACACATAACATTCTCATAGCATTTTATTTCCAGGGGTTTGCGAACTCATGGTGGATGAGATGGAATATTATAAAATAATCCTCAAAAGAAGCATGTCTAACTTCTACATATCAAAGCCCGTATTTTTTTCGCAGCTAAGCACGTAATCTTTTTTAGATAGTACCTACTTACTAGATAACAACTTATAATCTCAATTTTTTTCAGTTAATTCTATGTGATAGTCACAACATTATTTGAGTATCGTTAAAAATCAATATTGAGCTATGCAAACAATGAGTAACTTTGCAAACACCTTACCTCATTTTAACAATTCGACTGTGACAAAATATCAAACTATTGCATAAGTTATAATTGCTGTCAAAATAAAAATACTTCCCATTTAGCTGTAATTTACTATTTACACAGTACCTGCTTACTAATTTTATGGTTATGTTATTGTTATAATCATTCATTTTTGTTGTTATTATTATGCTATAAACTATATTCTTTTTTACAAATCTTCTATAATAATATAACTAATTATGACTACATTACGCTGCAATAACGTACTTACATTTTACTTACTAACTTATTTGAAATTTATCATGCTATGTATTATATACCTATTACACTATTTTGTGAAATATACTATGATAATATAACCAATTGTAAAACTTACGCTTTATTTATATACTTGCATTTTACATACAAACCTTTTTTTAACTGTTGCTTTAATGTTATATTCTACTCATGTATTGTACTCCTTTATTTAATTAACTAAAATTATTTTATTTAAAATCCTCTAAGGCGTTTATAAAATAAAACATGATTGTGTGCTTTTTCTGTGATTTTAATAAACAGGAAAAAAAACACAATGAAAATATATATTTTTTTCTATTGATAAGTTTTAGAATTTCACTAATTGTTACCCGTGAAAAATCAGGCGATGTAATTTTACTTGAGACGGCGATCAAAAACTAAATATCTGACAGTTAAAGGTCACTCAATTGTTGTAGTAAAATATTTTACAGTTAGGTACCTACTTAATCGCTTGTCTGGATTGGAAAACATTCTTTTTTTAATTTGATAATTTTCATCCACAGTTCCGACTTTGAAAAGTTCCCACTCGTACACGTGTACGTACCTACTCACAAAGGAAATTGTTTATAGTCAATTTTATTAGATAATGTTCCGCGAAACGTATATGGCATTTGATAGTCTTTGAATGACGTCTTCCTCGACTGTTTTCACCGCCCCCACGCGTATATGTGCGCATGTACAGCCACCAATAAAGATTTACGTATTTGATCGCGGGTACAAGGAAAGCGAATAAATCTGCAATGGAGAATGATACAGCTCTATGTAATAGTGGTTGTCTTATGACAGTGATGGTGCACAACCCGTGGCTCGCGGGTTCGTTTCGTGCGAACAACTTGGCCAAATGAAAAATTAAAAAGTTTGCGGTAATTCCGGTGAAAAAAATCGATATTTAAAAAAAACAGAGATGAAAATCGTTTCACTTAATTTGACTGGTGGTAATTTTATACTGTATAAAAAAAACAATAAAGTACAACAAAATATCAAAATAAAAGAAACCAAACAGGAAAAATAAAAGTAAAATATTAATAATATTTTAATGATTTGTATAGCGCCGTTAGTCAGAATAACAGAAGAGTATGTATGAGACGATGTATGAATGTAAATGAAGCAAGGAGTGTGTGCCAAGACAGGGTTGTAAGGCGGTCCGTCCTCTCTACCTACCCCTGCGGAGAAACGGCGTGATGGTTAGTTTATTAGTTAGATATTAATTCCTGTGCAAAGTTAGTTTATAAAATATCATATTCAGTATATAAACCAACTAGCTAAAACAAATCAGAAAAACGATATCAAAAATACAATAAAAAAGTATGTAGGAAAATATATAAATTCATGATATCTTTAAACGAAGCTTAATTTTATTGTGGTTTTTAATGTTATTATTTTATCCTATATATTATCATGCTACTTTATTATTTTCTTTGTATTTTTTAATGTAATATTTGGAACTTATGGGATTGCACCAACTTCACTGACATTAAGAATAAATATATATTTATAAATAGAACATATATACTTTGTTTTTAACCACTTTTTTATTTAATATTTTGTCTACCGGTTTCGGAAGTACCCTTCCATCATCAGGACAATATTAAATTAATCTTTAGATAATAACTTCATCTCTTCTGGAAGAAACATATGTGGAGATAAATTCTGTACACGATCAAAAAATGTATGTTTTGAAGTATCTGGAGAATGTATATTTATATATATTCTATTTATAAATATGGCAAGCCACAAAGTTAATGCTTTTTACGAATATATAAATATATATATTTGTTTTTTTTTTTTACACATACATCCATATCAACTGCGCTTAGGTCAAAGGCGTTATTCTACATTTATTTTGCAAGCAAACTTAGGTCTAGTGGTTTCAAATTCAAATTATGATCAAGTGTCAAGCATAAAACCATGATTGCTATGTCATCACTACGGCCTAAATTTTCGCACAAAAAATGTGAAATAATTTCTTTCACCTAAACACAGTCGAAATATGTTAAAAAAAAACAATTTTGGTTGTAAATATATTCAACATCCCTATCGCAAATTTTTCCCTTTGCCCGCGAACGTTCGGAAATCGGCACCTTTGTCAAAATGGTTGCTTATCCCTGGTTTATGAGAACTTATTCTTTGAAAGACCTTTGTAAGCAGGTGGTTCGAATTATTATCTCGGTGAGAACAGCGATAGAAACTTGCAATTGTTCTGAGAGTGGAAAGTCTGGATAGCGTTGATGCTAGATACATAAAAGGGTTTCTGAAACACAAGCAATTCATTAACCTGCTAAGTACTCCGTATACTAGAAGCGTATTGAAGGCGTGTTCGTGTACCCGAAGTAAGCTGATTTTCTCCCTACTCCTGGTGAAATAAATAAAATTCTTTCAAACAACAAAATTATTTCTTGAGCAGATAGTAATTTTATTGGATTATTTAAACACCGAATATGTTTTCAGCTTCAGATGAATTTGAAAAATAGTGGACTGTAAAACGATAAACTACTACTACCTGATGGAAGTGTCTAATTATGGATGTTGAGAGATTATGAAATGAAGGAAGTAAGAAACCAATTCACTCACCAAAGAAGTTGAAGTATAAGTTCTTCATTATTTTTACACATTGTATTATTAACGAACACCACAACAAAAAACATACTTTATTTAATATTACTTGAAGAACAATAACAAGCCGAACGACCAGCGACACATCAACGAACGAACACGTTTTTTCACATAACTCTCTTTGAAATACAACAATTACCGTGACTCTAAATAGGAGTGCCATGGCACTAAGAGATTCAAACAGTCAGGTGCAGTTAAAGCTTTTGTGAATTATTCACGTAAATATATATTTAAAAAAGCTTAAAACCAAAAACTTATTTTGATTAGATTTTCCTGGAACGGTCTTTGTACGGTTTGTTTTGATTTTTTCACATTTGACGTTGTTATATTTGACACTATCACATTTATAATCGTCACATTTGACATCACAATTTTGATGATGAAGGCCATTTTGTTTATCGACATTAAGCATAACAGTATAGTATTTATTTTTTCAGCTGATCACACTAAGTTAAAAAGCTGAAAATGGCCCACAATCAACGTTTAACGAAAACCATTTATATGCTAAAACAAAATGGCGCTTAATTGTGACATGAATCATATTTTTATTTATTTGATTTTAAATGCCCGAGGGGGCTTTTACATATAAAGATTTACACTAAACAGTGAAAAAACTAACATGATTTGCATAAACAAAATAAAGAATAGTTGTTAAATAGTAAAAAATGGTGTTTGATTACATTAAATTAAAATTCACTAAATATATATGATGTGTGCCTATCGGGTTAAAATAAAAACAGACGAATACAATTCGCAGAACGAGTTTACAAAACGCATTATGGGTATATATATATATATATATATATATATATATATATATATATATATATATATATTTATAAATATTTATATATTTATGAATACCTACCATCTTGAATTCTCGCTATTTTGGATTCATTCATTCCACGACAAAAAGTGCCATCTATAAAAAAAAACATGATTTGATTTATGCATGCGTAAGATGTAGATACATTACATAATAAATTACAAATATCTGGGAATAAAAAAATTCAATGGCTTACAGGAAAAAATATGATTGATTAATGATGATCTCAAAGAATTCAAAATACAAGTAAAAAGCTAAACTTAAAATAAATACAAAAAAAACTAGTTTATTAGTAACTAGAGAGTAGGTAACGTAAAAAAAAAACTAAATAAAAAACACCCCCTTATACACACAATCACAGTTTTTTTTATGAGTAAACATCTTTATAGTGAAAATTGAGATTAAAAAATATATATGTATTTATTATTATTACACTTTACTAGATAATGTATAACCCCTGTTTTGTATTATCTAATATGTATTATATTTGATAAATAAATAACGTTTAAAAAAAAACTTTATGTTTTAAGTAAAAACGCTTTTTTTCTTGTAATGATTTTTTTAGTAACATTTTATAAAAAAAGGTTTGTGCAAGGCTTTAAATAAAAAGTTTTAAGTTTTATCAAATTTTGCTTTTTGCATAAAAATAACCTCCATTGGAAATTACCCAGGCTTACCCTCTTGAATACTGGAGTTTATGTTAATTTATACGAAACATCTGTATTTTCAGAATCTGCAAAACGTACCTGCAACCGTAATTGTAGGTTGATGTAGAAATCATAGGTGAAATTTCTGCAAAAAAGCTTAATAAAAAAGACAAAAAAAAAATCAACAGTTTTTTGTTGTGTAAATTACGGTATTTATTAAAAAAAAAGTATTGCAATCCGGTGTAAGGCATCGAATAATATGGAACCATTAATCACGGATCGCGAACAAATTTGCTTGACAAACATTATAAAGCTTTTGAAAAGCTCGATTGAAAAATGACATCCAAGCTTGTAGAAGGAAAGTTTGAAATAATTTTCAAATTGAACAATAAGAAAACAAACTGAAATGAGCCATGAACAATGATGGATGGCGTTTTATAAAATTAATCTGAAGGAGGCAAGTTCACGTCCTGACGCCCATTCAAGGCACGGTCCACTTTCTTTTTGATTAGTTTTAATAAGATGGAGAAAGTAATAATTCCAATCAATCACAATCAATCAGCCGATTCGAATTGTCGACTGATCGTGACTTTAAGCTGATATCCGATCGGAGCTTCTAAATGATTCATTGTGAATTTATAAAATATTACTGAAATTATTGAACTGTAGAAAAACAACATTAAAGGATAATGATTAAGAAACGGGGTCAAACGTGTATTTTACAAACAAAATGGACGCAAAGATTATACAAGGAGTTTTTGTGCTAAACCTTTTAAAATAAAAACATGCAATTATTCGAGAGTGACTGAGCATTTTCGTATTTCACAAAAACGTTTCGAGCTTCAAATCTACGTTATGATTTAAATTGCTATAAAAGTAAAAATTGAAACTCCTACATCTGCGAGCCTTAACTGTAAAACGAATGACTTGGATATACCACTATAAAAAAAAATGTCAGGGATACGGTCATTTAACGAAGAGATATTAATAAAAGGTTGATTTTTTCAGTTGGTCGTATTCTAGCATCTTTATCACCATTATTCTAGGATTGCTGTGATAATGATATTAACTGAACTAAAAAGAATTTCTTAGGTTACTTACTGTAACTAATAGGGAAAGAAGTAACAACATTTTTAAAGTAAATATGAGCTTATATTTATATATATCTATAGCCATCGAAAAATTCAACCAAAATTTCTGAGACAAATATATTTTAGACTGTACACACCAACAAATTTGACTAACTATAATCATAGTCTGACAACCTGATATTGTTTATTTCGACTAAAAAATCATTTTAACTTGTCAATTTGTTAAATAAATTTCCTGATTCAATCCCGATTGCATGTACGTTGCAAGTCGATTTATTACGTTAAAAACCACGTTGCATAGTATACAAGTTCTGAAAATTACTTTAACTCTTTTCGAAAACCCAAACATTATAACCCAGCAAAAAGGGTTTTTAATGTTTGTAATATAGGCCATACATTTAATATTTTTAGCTTAATCCTTCTAAAACAAACACCTAAAATTGTTTCAGCAGATCACGAGAAAATAATTAATTTAGCATTTTATTCGTGCTGGATTTCAAAGTGATATTTTTTAAAGTTCATACCTTTACGCGTTTCATCCAGTTACTGCCTATCCAACCATTTCAAAATATTTGATTTTTGTATTCAACAACACCGTGTTCGAAATTAAAAATCATGAACAGAGTAGAAGAGTTTTGATGTGAAAAAATGTATTGCTCGTTGGTTTTTCACTTGTTCGTCGGTTTGTTGTTTCAATCACCAATTAATAAAAGAAATGTGTTTAATAAATAAGAAGACTAAATCACTTTGATGTATTCGTTTTGTTAATAATTCAATTGTAAGAAGACTTCAAGAACTTTCAACTTCAACTACATCGATGAGTGAATGGTTTCCCTTTTTTTTACTATTCCAATAATCTTTCTATAAGAATTTTGTGTAGTAGGATTATATATCAAATTATATTTATATTAAATTGTAAATGTACGATTATATATCAAATTATATATATTATCAAACTGTAATGTACCCACGCCCATTAATAAATTGTAATTAAATATTCATTAAAACGAGTAGCGTACTAGAATGATTGGGTATTTAGAAGGGTGGAAATTGACAACAAAACTGAATTTGTTGTTTGTAATAAAATCTACACAACCTTCTGAAAAGTAATTAAAAATTGACACGCAGCGATGAACCTCAATCGCGACACGTTCTATGGAAATAATTATGCATTAAAAAAGGAGTTATTATATTAATCGTATTAATTGTATTTTTCTGCCAAAGAATCGCTGTAATCCCATAACAAAAAAGGAATCTAGAATGAGGCAATCGAAATCGAATAGTTGGTCGAGCAGTCTAAGGGGTTGGGTTTCTAAACAGTCATCGCAGGTTCAATCCTTTGCTAACTCCAAAGCTAAATCCTCCATCAATCTAGGCAGCATTTTCTGATTATGACGATGGTAGTATGATGTATTAAATATTAATAGGTTATTCATATCTAAACGTCTTTGTTATATAAAATTTTAAACGCCTCTTTTATTCTATCTGGAGGATCGGGTCGATGTTAGTTTTCAGCTACACACAATCAATTTTCTGCTCTGTAGTTCAATAAAAAGCATTATTAAATATTATCCGTTTTTTCAATGATACTGGGATATTAAAAGTTATATAAAAACGATGGTTATAAAAGTGGGATTCTTTATAATATGTTTTAATGAAAAATACACGTTTAACTTTTTAGTTAAGTATAATATATGAGAGAACTTTTAAATTTTGTTCCCAGTTCGGTAGCGCGGAGGGACCGGCCATAAAATACAATTAAAATGAATTAAATTTTATGTAAAGGCCGCCTTTTTGGAAAAGGATGAGATAGCATTCTTGGTCGGGCTGAGATTTATCATTTTAGGGCTAAAACTGAAACAAATTATAAGCCGAGGAGCGAATTTAGATAAAAAAGCGTAATTATGGTTTTATGAAAACATTTTCCCGTTACAAATATAAAACATGTAAGCAAGTAAGGTATATGTGAAAACTTTAATCCTTAATGTGGCGGAAGAAAATTGGGAACGGCGATGGAGAAAGGATATTAAACAGTTGAAAAGATCGGACAGTTCAAATCTTGTTCCTGACTTAAAATGGCTTAAGCAATTTAAAAGATCAGTTCAAGAATGGCGTATTTTTCAAAGTTGATACTGAATTTATTTTTCACTTTTGAAATCAGATATCGGGTCCGCCAAATAACTTTTTTTTTTTGAAAAAAGGGCGCAAAACATCGAGTGTAGCTTCGGCTGTGTGGCACGTAGCGCCGTCCTGTTGAAACCAAATGTTGCCAATATCCTCCTCTTCAATTTTTGTGAACAAAAATTCGTTCAACATGGCCCGATAACGATCGCCATTGACTGTAACGGCCACTCCTTGCTCATTTTCAAAGAAAAATGGCCCAATTATGCCTCTGGACCAAAATCCGCACCAAACAGTGACTCGTTTTGGGTGTACCGGCTTTTCAATGTATGCGTGCGGGTTTTCTGTGCCCCAAATACGACAATTTTGCTTGTTTACATACCCGCCAAGATCAAAATGAGCTTCATCCGAAAAGATGATTTTTTGGCAAAATCGGCATCTTCTGTAAGTCGATCGCAGGCCCACTCAGCGAAGCGAAAACGCATTGGATGGTCAGTTGGCTTCAACTCCTGAACCAATTGGACTTTGTATGGCGTCATACCAAGGTCTTTATGCAAAATTCGTCTCAATGATGTCTCCGAAATGTTCAATTGTTGAGAACGACGGTGAATTGATGTTGATGGCGCTTCACGCACACTTTCTGCCACAGCATCGATATTCTCGGGTGTACGCACTGTTTTTGGCTTTTCACGCTTTGGTTTATCGATGAGGATGCCAGTTTCTTTCACTTTTTTCACAAGATAACGAACATACGGAGCTGACGGTGCTTCTCTTCTTCCAAAAACCGTACGCATTCTGCAACATTACCATGATTTTCAAAGTAATGTCGCAATATTTCCCAGCGTTGTTCAAGCGTATACACAACCATATTCGCTCAGCGGAAGGATAAAACTAATTATCTGTCAAATCAGACATGAGCTAAGTGTTACCATTCACGAAATAAGCACTAGTTGAAAAAAAAAAAGTTATTTGGCGGACCCTATATTTTTTAGGGTAATCACTGAGTGCATGTTGATCATTCCTTTCACGCATTTACACAATGTGTCACCTCTTTAAGCAGCATTCACTAACGTTGCTTTGTTTCGCTGTCGTTTGATTTTATTCATGGCTTTGAAATATCCAATTAGTTTGACCGGTCGGTAGCTGAGTGGACAAACGCGTCGGATTCCCACCCGGCCATCGTGGATTCAATTACTCAGCTAGCTAAGTTCTCAATCATAGCACATGCAAAATTTTCAATGGGAGTTTTTAAAATATTGCCAGGGGATTCGTAACCCGGAAATGTATGTCTTTCTTTTAAAAAAAAGTGGTGAAAAAGGTGTAGTTTGTGACATTTTTCGGTCACCAAAAAAAGAAAAAGTGTATTGAATCTCGGGCGAAACCAGGTGGCAAAAAATGCATGTTAAATGTTAGAAGTTTCAATATCTACAACGGAAAAACGAGCTAGATACTATATTTATTTTTTAAAAAGAAAGACAAACATTCCCGGGTTACAAATAACCTGATAATATTTGAAAAACTCCTACTACCATATTGTGCAACGATGGAGGACTTAGCTAGCAGAGAAATTGAACCCACGACGCCATGATGGGAATCTGACTTCTCCGCTCTCAGATAATAGTACTGATTAAACGTTTGCACCAAAGCAAATATAACGTATTTAAAAAAATATCTGGCATATATTTATTTTTACAGCTTGGTATTTTTTTCCTCCACAATACGCTTTTTCCTTTTACTTTCTTTTTACTAAAAAAGCTTATATTTTTATCTTTAAAAAAATAAATAATATTATTATTATTTTTGTAAATAACTCGTTTTACCCTTGTCCGAACAAATCAGCATGTAGGTATTTAAAATAGCTTGGAAATATTTGATTATTTTTTAAAAAGTAGAAATAACGGCATTAAAGAAACAGCTTTATAATGAATTTTAAGCATCGGGGTCAGGTTTAACCTATTA
Organism: Drusus annulatus; assembly: GCA_022651775.1. NCBI lineage: Eukaryota > Metazoa > Arthropoda > Insecta > Trichoptera > Limnephilidae > Drusus > Drusus annulatus. The sequence goes on along the minus strand of JAGWCC010000253.1, from coordinate 131,586 downwards.
CCGAGGGTTCCAAAGTTCAAAAATTATAACACTCTTTTATCCTTCAATTGGTTAGGGATCTTTAAAACCAAGTTATTTTGAACTGGCTTTACCAGAAGACAAAGAAACGCCGTTGTTTAATATTCCGGATCCACCCCTGGCGGGATTAACGAGGGAGGGATGCGATTTACAAAAACTCACAAATTAGAAATAATACCCGGACTTGGCGGGGACCGGGGAGTCCCTGTTGAATCAGGCTGAATCAGTAAATCACACTTTATGGGAGGTCCCTGCCCCGGGTAAAGCTTTCACAGGTGGGGGACTGGGAGGTACGACTGCAGGACTAGGTACGGACTTGTGTGCCTCAGACGTAGTGGAGAAGAGCTTTCAGTATTATTTTCTTTATTAAGATTATGCCGCAAAAGTCTCAGAAGTGAATTTGAATTGTATTTCGTTGTAAAAGCTCACTTTGATAAACGCAAATATTTACGAAGAACTTATATATAGTAATAAATCTCTCGGTATTTAACTTTTTTTCTTTATATATAATTTTTTTTTCTCGATATTTTTTATTAAAATCATCAATAATTTTCAATCAAATGTGAAACAAAAGAAGACACAGAAAATAAAAATATTAGGTTGCGACTAATAATTGAACTTAAAACCTCTACTTTATCTGGAAGTAACGTCTCTGCCAGTTGAACTACCAAAACCTTTTCAGATACCGTCATTTTTATCAATCCTTGATTTCTTTGAAAAAGAAATTTTTTTTTCTCAATTTATCCCGATATAAATAGCAATCTTCATATAAGTAAGAAAGCTATACCCAATATTTTTTCAATAATTCACATAAAAAAGCATAAAGCTTTAAAAAGTTAATTCTAATTAAAATATTTTTTCTTTAAATATATTTTATTTTATGTTATTTGTAATTTTTATGATAAATCTTAAAATAAATTGATCATTTTATTTGAATGTTTCCTTTCGAATGATTACGTATATGCATACCATATAATATAAATATGAGTCGAGGTGTGCCAGTTGGATTAACCCGAGTCTTAAGGGTCAGCACTCAATAGTGACAAGAAGTTACTTTGTAGCATTCTAATACAAGCAATACTACGAACAATTTATCTGAAAATATTTTATGGGTAGTTAGAAACATGTCTGAGCTTTCTAGTGAAAACAATTTTTAATTGTAATACTTTTAATTCTATGAAAAACCTACTAAAATGTCAGTAAAAGGTGCAGTTTTAAAACCAACAAAGGCATTTTTAAATGTTTTACCTAAGTTTTCAGTATGCATGACATTACAAATTTAAAAGATTACTGATAAAGAATTGTATTCGCTGTAAACCTTAGCTATTTTTCTATATTCCTTATAGAATTAACAGATACATAGTGTGTAGTTTTGCTTGTACTAGAAAGCCAAAAAGTGTGAATATTTGGGTGACCATTAATATAAATTGATTTCGATTTTAAATCTATATATGTTGGCATCCATCACATACCCTTAATATTATTTAATACGTGTGTACGGTTCTAGTAAGTTGAGTGGCAATTTTTTATAATTTTAATTCACTTAACAGTATTACAAATTTACTAGAAATCCATCGAAGTACACATTTTCAACAGTTTTAGACCGTGGGACTTGTTTTACGTAAACCAAAGCAATCCATGCACTTCAATTGATGAGTTTTCGGAGAAAAATGAACCGAAAAGCTTACAGAATTGCTGTAATCATTAAACACATTCAGTTCAATTGATTTCAAAACTGCGCAATGTCGCATAATAGCGCAACCATTTTTGCAGTGTAATGTGTGTCGCGTCAAATTCAGAATTTCATTCTGGGATGTCATACACGAAGGGGAACAAACACTAGTTGTGCTTGCCTCCTCGCTCCCGTTTTGTGAAGATCTCGATGCAAAAATTCACGTTCCAGGCTACACGGTAACTGCCAAATAACGATCTAATCGGATTTAATGGGAATCGTGGAGAGGTGCGCGGAAAGTGTGCTTATAGGGCGATTGTTGAAGATTTCGGAGAGTGGAATGTTCCATTGTACCTAAATTTAAAAAAAAATGTGGATATAAAACACTTATATTTAAACATAAACAGGAAAAACTTATAACAGAAAAAACAACATATTTCTCCACGGCGTTAAAATTGAGATTTTTTTGAGTAAGGCCTCAAAAGCATACTGGAAAATATCGCATTATTTTGAACAAGTCTTTACAATTATGTACTAATGGTTGAGAAAATTCAAAATATTTTTTTACGATACCTCTACATGAGAGAGTTTGGTTTTTACCCATGGCTGTTTCCAACAGCGTTTATCTCGGGAATGCTGGGTATCTGTAGCCTTAGTCAGAGGAGGGATATGGCACTACTACTTTTTGCTCATACACTTCTGAACGATTAGAAATACCTGACATCCTGGCGGAAATTGGATTTCATGTCATTGATAATTTCACGCGAGGCCGCCAACACAGGCTTCTATTTCTTCCCAGGTGCAGAACTAAATTACCAATGGTGATGCCTCTGGGAAGACTAACTAGGTTAATTAACTGCCTCGCAGGAAATTTGGATACTTTTCACACAAGCTACAAGCTTAAGCAAGAACTAACTATTCAGTTTCAACTTTATTATGTACTTTTTATAATAATGATTACCATTTTTGTGTTCTTTTTATCACTTTTGCATTGTAAAATACATAAATAAATTATTGATCCAATCAGAAATTATAATTTTATTACATTGTGAGCCCGTGTAATACTCGTATGTGCTGCAAAATAGGATGATGCATATTAACATGCATTTCTGGTATTATTCTGCTTATTTTCTTGTGTCCGGAAGGAAATATATTCACAGCATCACCCTGGAGAAAGACGGCCACTTAGAATCGACACGTTGCTTGAAATGGCAGATCTGAATAGCCGGGTACTTCCTCACCTTCCTCTTCTCCATCTATTTTTCCTCCCCACTACCTTTTGCATCACAACCTATCCTCATTGGGGACGACATACGAGTATTCCCACTGACTCCAGATGGTTGAGAGCAGTTGAGACTGTGACAGTGTTCTCGATACGGTGACAATAACAGTGTTATTTTGATGAATATGTAAGTAATGATCTTGCGTACTTTATATATCCTGATTGAAATAATTTATTGGTGCAAGTCGTTGGAACATTTTGATTCTCTCCTAAAGGCGATTCGCAAGACTGAAAGCGTAGGTATTGCATAATGGCGTCGAATAAATCTGTGTACGAAAAAAAGAGAGGGATGAGTCAACAAAATAGAGTTTTGAGTTAAGATGCAGAGTTGTTCATTAGATACATATATACCAAGGTTAAAAAAATGATGAGTTAATTAATATACAATAAAATAAAAAAATACATGTGACATATGACGCACGACATAATTACCTTATTATTATTATTTTTTTACGTGAATACCGCATAAGAGTCTCAACTGCTCCCGGCCGTTTAGAGCCAGTGAGACTATGGCATCCCCAATAGGAGTATGTTGTGAGGCTGAAGGTAGTGGGGAGGGAAAGGAGATGATAAAGGGGAAAGTCAAGGGCAAGGCCTCCGGGGAGGGCTGGTTTGATTCAAATCCGCAGAAATAACGAACGAATGTTAGTTACAAACCGTTTTTCATAGGTAAAAATAAGTTTCACGAACCCGAGCTATGTTCACTACAGTTATTAGTAAAAAGTTTGTTGATGTTCCTTGAGGCTGCTAGCATTTTTTAACACAAGAAGGATGTTATTTTTACCGGGCCACAAATACTTATTTTACCATATTACCTTAATTTTCTAACGGTAATTTTATGCGTTTTACATTGTTCATCCGAAATTTGTTTTTCTTTTAAATTGAGTATCACACAGGACTCTCAACTGCTCCCAACCGTCTGGCATCAGTGGGACCATGACATCTCCAACTGGGCTGAGTTGTGAGGCTTAAAATGATAGAGGAGGGAAAGAAGTTTGATAAGAGGAAGGTTGGGAAGTACCTGGCTATTCAGATCTGGTCACTAAACACGACTAAAGCCATTTCAAGCAACGTTTCAATTCTGAATGGTGGTCTTTCACCAAGACGATACTTGGAGTATCTACTACTCTTGAACGTGCCACAAATATGTTATATTTGATTTTATATCTTATAAATGTGTTTTGACACATATTCAAAAGAATTTATTTGCGCACGCCGGATTCAAACCCGCGACCTTTGGATTCGTAGTCGAGCGTCTTACCACTCGACCATGCAGACAATAAACAAAATTTCTCAATGTTGTTTTGGCTCTCTTGAGCACCTGCGTTTATTGTTTCATCCCCGTATTCTTTTCGCACCCAGAAAAAATTAATACAAATTAAAAATTAATCGAAGTCATACATAAAAGTTTTGTTTGGCAAAATGTTCCTCTTTGTGAGCTTTGCTGTGATTGCATTCATGCATTTAAATTAAGCTCTACTTACTGTAGCGTCACATGCGTACATTCGTTAGAAAATCACAAATGATATTTCATTATCTGAAAGTGCACAACACATTCAGTTTGTTCAAAACACGAGAATTTCCTATTTCGCTACTCCTGTCTTCACGAATGAATAAATACAAAATGTTCAATCATTTACGAACCACTGTACGCCACTGTCGCTGGTGCCAGGCGGTTGTACCGTAATAATACTGCCTACATTGGAACACAGTAATTGCAAAACGGTAGGTACAATAAATCCGGATTTATTTTGTACAAGTACGCAATTATTTTCATACAACAAGAGAATCCACTTAAAGAGTCGTACTACCTTGGCGGGGGTACCGCAAGGCTGGTATTCGTGACCTCATTTTCGTATGGAGTTTTGAAAATTCTTGAATAGAGATATTAGTACGAAGCTACAAAGGCGCATACCTTCGCGTTGTTCTTTGAATCGAGAGCTGTGATGAAAGGGTGACATACGTCTATGTTGAATTATATATTTATAGATGGTAAAGGTCTACTAAGTATAGAGAATATTGCAAAAAATATATATTTGACTACCCTGTAGGCTCTTAAGTAATGCATGCGTACAGATAAAAGATGAGATTTCTTTGTCGGGAAAGAAAGAAATTTGGAAATTTATAAGGAAATAAAAAAAATACACACATGTACAAAAAATAAGTTTTTTATGTTTGTATATTTCTAAAAAACAAATAAAAAACCGTGCTTTTTTCTGCTATTTGAAACGCAATAAAAACGTATTTACCGACAGTAAATTCATAATAAATCGGTAATAACCAACTTTTCATTAAATAAACTCATTGTTAAATCATTTTTTATTTTAATTCACAATGAAACCCATCTTATTAAGTTTAATGAAAATTAAAATAAAATGCTACATTAAGTTATATTGTAAGTAAATTTTCCAAAATCTACAGTTTATAAATCGTTATATAGGGTCCGCCAAATAACTTTTTTTTTGTGAAAAAAGGGCGCAAAACATCGAGTGTAGCTTCGGCTGTGTGGCACGTAGCGCCGTCCTGTTGAAACCAAATGTTGCCAATATCCTCCTCTTCAATTTTTGTGAACAAAAATTCGTTCAACATGGCCCGATAACGATCGCCATTGACTGTAACGGCCACTCCTTGCTCATTTTCAAAGAAAAATGGCCCAATTATGCCTCTGGACCAAAATCCGCACCAAACAGTGACTCGTTTTGGGTGTACCGGCTTTTCAATGTATGCGTGCGGGTTTTCTGTGCCCCAAATACGACAATTTTGCTTGTTTACATACCCGCCAAGATCAAAATGAGCTTCATCCGAAAAGATGATTTTTTGGCAAAATCGGCATCTTCTGTAAGTCGATCGCAGGCCCACTCAGCGAAGCGAAAACGCGATGGATGGTCAGTTGGCTTCAACTCCTGAACCAATTGGACTTTGTATGGCGTCATACCAAAGGTCTTTATGCAAAATTCGTCTCAATGATGTCTCGAAATGTTCAATTGTTGAGAACGACGGTGAATTGATGTTGATTTTGGCTTTCACGCTTTGGTTTATCGATGAGGATGCCAGTTTCTTTCACTTTTTTCACAAGATAACGAACATACGGAGCTGACGGTGCTTCTCTTCTTCCAAAAACCGTACGCAATTTTCGCACACATTCTGCAACATTACCATGATTTTCAAAGTAATGTCGCAATATTTCCCAGCGTTGTTCAAGCGTATACACAACCATATTCGCTCAGCGGAAGGATAAAACTAATTATCTGTCAAATCAGACATGAGCTAAGTGTTACCATTCACGAAATAAGCACTAGTTGAAAAAAAAAAAGGTATTTGGCGGACCCTATATAACAGGAAAGATAAAATCAGTTAGGTTTAATCATGATGACCAGTGAATAGCGAGTGAACAAACGCGTTGAGTTAACATCCTGGCGTCGCGGGTTCAATTCCTCTGCTAGCTAAGTCTTCCATTATTGCACAAGCAACATCTTTCACGTATTATGATGGCAATAGGAATTGAAAAGTACCTGGCAAGAGCCAGGTACTTCCCAACCTGCCTCTTTCCTATATTCTTCCCCTCTCCACTACCCTCAACCTCAGAACATACCTCATTTAGGGGTGCCATAGTCTCACTGGCTCTAGATGGTTGGGACTCTTGTGCGGTATTAACAATAAACAACAAATTCATCGGCAGTTATGAAATTAGAGTGCAGAAACGCAGTATTGCATGTGCGAATTAATAATACACGAATGATGTATGAGTAATACTGCATACTTAGCATAATCCCTCTGCAACCTTCCACTGCTAAAACGATACTTCACCATGTTGAATATTTACTGTGTGTGTTTGTTCGTTCAGCGAAATATTTTGTAGTGGTGTCATAACACACACATATATATATATATATATATATATATATATATATATATATATATATATATATATTAATAATTTACAGCGAAACTAAGCTTCATTTACTAATAATTATAATATTTAAATGATTTGTATGGCGCCGTTTTTGTAAAAAAATCACCTCGAGGGCACTGCATTGCATGTGTGTAACTAAACTATTTATTTTACTGTATACGCCTGAGAGGGTTTTTAAATCAAGGGTATACAATTGACAGGGAAAAAATGAGAATTATATGCACTAACAAAATATAGAATAGTTGTAAAGTAATAAAAGATGGTGTTTAAATACATAAAAATATTGTTGATTAACGATATATGATGTTATAGCCTTATATCTAACATACCAACACCCCATTATTACAGAGGTATGCAGAGATAATTGTGAGCCACACAACATTGTCTCACGAAACTTACATTTGCATATCGTGGCTGAAAAGGCAAAAGGACTCAAGCGACGCTTTGATGAAAAATGAGTTAAATATGCAGTTTTGATCAGTTATTTTTCTGCATCGAATGCTTTGACTCTTGTTTAATTCTGAAGACTTGTGTGACCTTTCAGCCATCTAAAATATACTAACCATTTGGGGAACATTGACTCAAGCTACACAAGTTTGGGTATTTTTTTTAGATTTTTGTCTCTTTAGGTAATTTATCGAGACCCGTTACCTGAGTATCCAATTAGGTACTGAATGATTTTTTTGTAAAACAAAAAATACTTTAAAGTGTTCTGGTGTACACTTCCCAAAATGGCGCTTTGGCCTTTTTGCCTTTCCGGCGATGGTATATTTATTCTTGAATCTTCAATGATACCGGTTTTTTACCATATCCAACTTCAATTACCATAGTTTTCTATTCTCTGTCGGATTTATTACATCCACTTGCACGTCAAACCTTCTCGTTATGCTTATTTCATCGCTTATATGTTCTACGTGTTCAAGCAATCAAAGTATCCTCTTCTTAATCTTGTTCGTAACGTATCTTTTGGAATTTCATCAATCGCGCTGTAGTCGTACACGGTCTCACCACACTTACACTGTGCATACAAATGTATCTTCTCACACAAATTTGAGTTATATTTTTCTCTGCACCGAAATTGCTATATTTAATGATTTTTGGTAAAGTTTAAGCGCCAAGATTTTAAAATATAATTGATAAAATACTATCTCTCGCACTTGAATTGAATTATAGTGCAATGCTATACATTGCACAGTCAACAATAATACAACACAAAAATACTAGATAACAATTCGAAAAGAAAAGTAAAAAATGTAATACATAAATGCAATAAAATAATAATTAAAAAAAACATGAAAAGTAAAATAATTGATTGATAAATGAATCGATACGATTTACGTATTTGGAAAATTATATGGCTGGTGGATGGAACACCATAAACCTGCCAAAGGGCCAATGACGCTATCTCTTCTTATCAGTTTCTCTGAAATATACATGTAGATAAACACATAAAAAAGTGAAATTATTCAATTAGTCAATTCATTAGTTTAAGCACAAATGAGAACGAGTTTATCATAATTACGAAAATAATTGAATAGAATATTGTGTACGGAAGCATTATTTCATGACCAATGAGTAAAGCCTGAATAACAATTATAAGCCGACGCTCTTTGAAAATGCATATCTAAACAAATACAGAATTCGCTAACCGACAATGACGACCACCGTGCGTTACTTTAATAATCAATTGTTAATTAGCCGGAAATAACTGATTGGTTAAATTAATTATGTTTACTCAACGATCAAAATTCATAGAAACTTCTTCAATATGTGAAAATTCAAATGAACAGGACAAATTAATACTAGTAAATGGGTATTCTATAATTTGTGGTTCCATTTTGGTTAGCCCACAACATGGGCAGATGAACAAGAGTGTTGAAATGCAGTTGAATACCATGTTAAAAGGCATAGAGGCTTTAGCGCAGCTCGAGCCTAATAAACCTTAAATTATCAAAAATCAGTACTTTCGAGTAGAAATTGCATTATTACCTGTGTATAAATATTTATACATTTGGATTTATAAATTATTGTTATTGAACTTTTTGGAAACTTTTTTGCTTTGAATTGATTGCGCAACTCAAGTTATGTTGGAACATCGTGTTTCAATCTGATAAATGCATACTCTTACTAACTAAACATCACGCCGTTTCCCGCAGAGATAGGCAGATAAGACGGACCGCCATACAACTCTGTCTTGGCACACACTCTTTGAATCATTTACATTCATACATACTCTTCTGTTATTTTGACTCTTCACATGGCCTGATTCAAGTATTTGATTACCATGTCTTCCTCGGGCGTCCCCGACTTCTTCTTCCATTCACTTTCACATCATATATTTATTTCACACTATTTCTTCGTTTACTCGGTCTTAATGCCCGAACAGACCATTCTATTCATTTCGCTTACATCAGCCATGTATTCTTTCCGGATATCCACATTTTTAACACGGTCATACGTGGTTTTACCGCACACACACCTCAAGGATTTCATTTTTACCTTACCCAGTCTACTTCTGCAAACTTAGAGCAAAATAATGCATTATTCACTTCTCAGAACGTCATTTATTTAAATGCTACCATAATCACAGTACTGATACATCATAGAAAAAGATATGACAACATTTTCAAGATGCAGAAAAGACACGTAAATTGCAAAAATCATTGGTCTGCTAAATTGCTCGTACCCAGTTACTAAAGTTGTATTTCATGTGATTTTTTTCATATACAGAAAATGAATAAATATAACCATAGATAGGTGTATATTTTCTGTTTCGTTCAGGATTGAAATATACTGTGTGTTGCCTTTGTAATGTTTCTTTGTTTATTAAAGATCGCTTTGAATCGCGACCACAATTCAGATAAGATACTCTTTGACGGCCTCCATGGTTGAGTGGTAAGACGCTCGACTACGAATCCAAAGGTCGCGGGTTCGAACTCGGCGTACGCAAATAAATTTTATTTAAATTGATATGTGCCATATAACATTTAATTGACATAAAATAAAATATTGTATATTTGCGGCACGTTCCAAAGTGGTAGAAACTCTAAGTATCGCCCTGGTGAAATATCACCATTTAGGATTGAAACGTTGCTTGAAATGGCTTTAGCCATGTTTGGTGACCAGATCTGAATACCCAGGGACTTCCCAAACTTCCTTTCCCTCATTTATTTCCCCTCCCCAATTCCGTCAGCCCCACAACACACCCCTATTGGGGATGCAACAGTCTAACCGGCTCTAGACGGCAGCAGTTAAAACTCTTGTGCGGTATTCACGTTAAAAAAATAAAATGTTTGTAGTTACGTTTAGTAAATACATAAATTCATAAATAGCAAGGATTTTTTATTATTTTCGCAATTCTGATTCTCCTTATCTACTTAATATTGTTTTCCAAACGATGGTGCCATGGTGCCACTGGCTCCGAATACGTCTTGCGGATGATTTAAAGCAACCTATTATTTCAAATTAAACACAAACATTACATATACTTTAAAGTCTTAAGGGTACAACTGGAGAAACTTAACACCTTTCACCGTTAATTTTAAGCTAATGGAATAAACAGGATAGGGTGCAAACATTATAATATGAGTCTACAGCCTGCGAGGGGCTTCTGTATGTATTTCCTCGCCTTGAACATGGTACAGCCAAAACTGTTTTAATAGAAAACAGTACGCAATAGGCATATATTCTAATAAACCTTCCCAGTCCGCGTATTCCGGGTAGTGGGTAATTATAAAATAATACTAAATGTAAATATTCGTTAATTAACTACAATATTGGTTTATTAATGCTTTTATGCGGGTTCCGGCAGACTTTTGAATTATTTAAGTGAAGGCAAATTGAAAATGGTGAAAACGGATTAAAAAACTTCAATATTGTAACCAGAATTTAATTAACTTTTAGAATTCAATTATTACTTTCAATGAATAATTATTCCTTGCCCGTTACAAAATTTTGCTTGGTAAGCAAAGTTCGTCAACTTTTTTCTTGCAATAATTCCGTAAAGCTTAAATGAAATTAGCCCGCCACTTATTTTTGTCCCACTTTGTCTAAAATAACTAAATATTACGGAAATATGCTTTGAAAGTTCCAGGACACACAACAAATGAGATATCTGAGGTTGAACCTCAAAATAGAAGGATAACTTTTTGAGAAGAACACAACTTACTCAACATTGTGCGGTGGTATTTGGAATGAGAATTTGCTTCGTGTACTTTATACATTATACCTATGCTATTATGTTTCCTTATACCTACTTGCTGAACTTTTATACGGTTACATAAATAAACCTATGTTTGTTGTGACCAAAACAAAGTGATTTTGTAAAAAAAAATGGGTTTTTTAATATAATTATTATTTTACCCTTCCAGCGTTACTATATATACATCTGTGAACACAGATTTCATAAATTTATACAACTATTAACTAACGACTGCAGCGGTTTTGGCAGCCTTCGTGGTCGAGTGGTTGAGACGCTCGAATACAAATCCAAAGGTAGCGGGTTCGAAACCCGGCGTGCGCATTTGAATTTAATTTAATTGATACGTGTCATAATACATTTAAGTAATACAAAATAATATAAAGTATATTTGCGGCACGTTTAGGAGTAGTCTTCTCTAACTATCGTCCTGGTGAAAGACCACCATTCAGAATCAAAACGTTGCAAAACGGCTTTAGCCGTGTTTGGTGACCAGATCTGAAGAGCCACGTACTTCCCAACCTTACTCTTCTCATCTCCTATTCCTCCCTGTTACTTTCAGCCTTACAACATAGACCAATCGGGGATGCCATAGTCTCACTGGCTCCAGACGGTTGGCAGCAGTTGGGACTCTTGTGCGGTATTCACTATAAAAAAGACGTAGTTTAAAGTGTTATTGTTGAAGAGAAAAACATTTATTTTTAACGTTTCTCTCATTCGAAAGAAAGAGTGATGTTTAAAGAAAACTAAAATGATACATTAGTGCCCCACATATTCTTGGGGTGTATGGTAGAAAACATAATTATGAACTACGTTAAATGGTGAGAACGTAACCAACAGAAAAACAAGTAGCGCGAAAATTTTACGTGAACATTCTATTTTCATGACCTACGGCACAGAAACTTAGATTCTTACTAAAATACTATCGACAAAATGAAGATCGCTTAACGTGCCATCGAGAGAAATATGGTAAGGCTAACTTTAGGAGACAATAACACATGACTCAGAGCTTAAACCAAATCCTTGGAAAAACCTGTCGTTTCTCTCCAGTTGCTCTCTCCCTCTCTTTTACATTTCTCTCTTTCACCTTCCATAGTTTCCTTAACTTTTATTTTCAATTAAGCCTAGTCGGAATTTACTGAAATAGTGAAATTGGGTAAAACAGTGTATATGTATACATATAGAAGACCAGAGGTGTGAAAAACACATGGATAACAAATGCAGGTGGTAGAAATACAGCCTTTACAATTCCGGTAGATTTGTAGCGAATTGACCCCAATTTGGTAAAAAAGCTCCTGCCATAGTTAAAAATTTTAGAACCAAAAAAAAATCCTAACAGTATAAAAATACATAATTTTGATTGAAAAAATAAAATAATATAGTCGTATGTCACAAGGTACACGCATACGAGGCCTGTTCAAAAGAAAAGGTGAATTTTGATTTTTCGCGGGCTGTGTGCATTTAACTATCTTTTTTTTGTTGTTATGTTGGTACACATATGTTTATCATATGTTAGCATTATCAGCCATTTTGGATTAGTGGTTTGTTTTTGAAAACTGGAAAGGTTAGTCACGTTTTTAGGTGTTCTTCGATTTTTAACTTTTGAAAAAAATAGCCATGTATTCATATTATCATAAAATGTGAATTCACAGTTGATATACGTAAAACTAAAATTTTATTAGTCAGGTTCTGCATTTTTTTATAATATTTTATATATACATTGAGGAATAATAGATTTTAAAAATAGAGAAAGTTCCTAAAACAAGCTACAATTTTTTTTAACAACCCTACTCCTCAGTATAGAAATCAACTATCGTACTTGGATTTACTGGTTAGTAGGTGAGTGGAAAAATGCGTCGGGACCCATGCGTGGAGGGTTCCAATCCTCTACTCTCTAAGTCCACCGTTATTAAAGCGTAGGAGTTTTTTTATATGAAACTTCGAGTTTCTCAAAAAAAGGAGTGTAGGACTATTACATTATACATATGAGAGGTTAGTTTTGAAAGTTCCGCCCCTTCCAATTATACCATATTGTAGAATAGAATGAGCAAGAGAATGTTTTTCAATTTTTTATTATTTATGTAAAATTAAGTCCAAACAATGTAACACTATGGTTAACCTATATTGTACACTGTTCTATAAATGTAACTTTGATCAGAACACATTTGAATATCATAATGAAATTTTGAAGCAACATTTTTTCTACGATCTTTAGTTTAGTTTACTTATTACATTGGTAATAATATTTTAAACATTATTATTTTATAAATGCGGCTTCTTATATAAAATTTGGTCCATACAATAAATGTACGCAGACAATATTCAGATTCAATGTTCAGTAATACCAGCATTATTGACATTCTTGATTGTTAAGCAGAATTTGAATAATATTATTTTCCTACGCGTTTCAGTGGTTGTTTGTTACCTTTTTGTTATAAAACATTATCAAGTCAATATTCCTATCCAACCAGATTGTGACATTGCCATTTTAAATGTAAAATACATCAATCTTAAATGTTTATTGAAAAACGTGTTTTAAGACTTATATGAATATTATATTTATTATTTATAAAATAGTAGACAGTTTTAAAAGATATCAAATATAATAATTTCCCAAGCTAAGCAAATATCCGTTTTTTGATGGTTTGCATTCTATATACAAGTTTTACATGACACATGGTACTGCTCAATAACAAGGTAAATATGACAATAAAAACAACCATTATCAAGTTTGTAATTATTATTCGGAGGTCATTTCCAGAAACAATTTTTTGTTTGTGTACTTTTTTCTGTACAGCGAGGATATTTATAATGAAGGCGAAGTTTAAATGAAGCTAAAATACATGGAAATATTTGTTCGGCTGTTTATTATTTTAAACTTTGTTTAAATTTCAATGGGGTACTTTCCACGGCAACTAAGTTACCCAACACACTTTTGAACAAAAATAATTAGAACGAGTTTTTATGATTATGGAGTAATACAGTTTTTAAGAATCGTTCAGAAAATTAACAGCATTGCATTGCAAGGATATCAAAGAAGCCTTTAGTGGAGAAATTGAGAAATTTCAGTAAGTGAAAATTTCACAAACGTCTGTTTAAAATTATTTTGTTGTATATTTTGTAAATTTAGTTCATAAATGCAAGCTCTAACTCGTACTGCTACATTCAGAGGGATACAAAAAATGACGGCACCCGTGGTGGAGTGGTTATGACACTCGACTACGAATCCGAAGGTCACAGGATCAAATCCTGGCGCGCGCAATTTAATTAAATTTAATTAATATATGTTATTTTATATGAAATATTAAAAAAACGGCACGTTTCAGAGTGGTATATGCTAGATGAGTATCGTTATGGTGAAAGACCATTATTCTGATTTTTTTGTTGTTGCTTAAAATGACTTTAGCCGTGTTTGGTGACCAGATACGAACAGCCAAGTTCTTTATGACCTTCCTCATATCTATCTCTTTTTCTTCCCTACTACATTTAATTTCACAAAATACCCAAATTAAGGATGCCATAGTTCCACTGGCTCCAGACGGTTGGGACTCACAAAAGATTGTCATCATCGTCCTCGATTTTTAACATTCTCTTTTTAACCTCAGATCGTAAACATTGATTGTTGAATCGAAGTCTCTTAAGTTTTCTTCTACTCATTAAGTCACCATATCGTCGATGGAAAAGTAAAAAGGTTTAAGCGACACTTTAGTCAAAATGAGATAAATATGCTGTTTTAATAAGTTATTTATTCTGCGTCGAATGCTCTGACTCTCCTTTGATTCTGAAGACTTTTATAGCCCTTCAGCCATCTGATGTATATATTCCATTTGGGAGAAAACTTGACTCTAGCGACACAAGCTTGGGACTTTATCATTTTTTTTTTCGCTTTGGGTAACTCAGTAAGAGCACTTAGTTAATATTTAAAAAAATCCAATAAGTTACTGAAGATTCATGTATTTTATTGTAAAACAAAAAAAACAAAAAAGTGCTCTGGTGTAAACATCCCAAATGGGCGCTTCAGTCCTTTTTCTGATGAAAATATAAGCTTAGACGTTTGGAAAATAGTTTAAGCCATCATTTTATATACAGAGGGTGTCTTTCACCTTCCCTTACCCGAAATTGGAATACTCAAGAAGAAAGGGGCTAATTTTTTTAATAAACAAAAGTTTAACATACCAGCATCGTATTTTTAACAATAAACTTTCCCGGCTCCAGACTCCGACACGGTGAGATAACGGACTTGAAGTACTTGAAAACTATGAAAATGTGGCATCAAAAAGAAAAACAACAACAATAAATCTGTCACCGGTCCCAATGAGCCTGAAAGTTCCAGCGAAGATCGTGAATCATCCTACCCCGTCCTGCCCCGCGCCCCGGCGACGCTCTCCGGCATCGACGTGACTGAAATATTACCATCGCGACTACGACCGTGATGGTGACTGCGCGGGGCTCACCGCCGTGCTGGTGTAGCGGCGTCACGGTAATTCGCCATAGCGGGCAGTCATCACGTCGCGTCAAACGTAAAATGACGCCGTCGCGCACCGATTAATTCGTCGTCTTGTGTCTTCTATATGGACGCAAAAGTATCAGATTCCACAAAAGATCCTTTTACGTTTGTGCGATTTTCGCACAGATGTTTCAACTAGTGAAGCTAGTGGAACTATAGTAGAGTAAACTAAAGAAGAAAAGAGTGTGGAAACGTGAAAGTGAATTGAAGTCGGGGACGCCCGAGAAAGACATGGCACGATCGAGTGCATCAATTACTCAAGTCGGGCTATGTAAAGATTCAGAATAACAGAAGAGTGTGTTTGAATGTGAATGAAGCAAGGATTATGTGCCAAGACAGAGTTGTATGGCGATCCGTTCTCTCTGCCTACTCATGCGGGGAAACGGCGGGATGGTTAGTTAGTTACTTTACGACAAGAATCTCCAACATTCTTCCAGAAAATATAAAATAAAGCGAATCATTAAAAAAATTCAAACATAATATAAAATATTGAATTAATGGTAATGGTCATTTACATTTGATGTTATTGATTGAACCAACTATAGAAAAAATAATTATCTATTCATAGGTCCTAGTCCAACTTATAATTTAAAGATACAAAAATTATTTCACAGACTGCAATAAACAGCTACCATAGACGAAATTAAAATAACACAATCAATATTTATATATATATATATATATATATATATATATATATATATATATATATATATATATATATATATATAAATATATATATATAAATATATATATATTTATATAAAAAAATAAGTTTTTACGTATAATATGAAGAATTCACAGTTTGATAATGGCTTTAAACACCGAAACAGTTGTCACTAAAAATAACAGAACTAAATAATACAAGAAGTAAACAAATAAACAATATGCAATAATTACTGCCTCAACACAGGCTTGCCTTGTGAGGAAGGATATGAAAAACCTAAACTAATAAATTATTTATACAAAAAATACGTTTAAAAAATAAATAAAGTGAATACGCTTCATAGTCTTTACACGTTTTCAATAACTTTATTGTTTCTATTGTATCGATCTCTAGATTTTTTGTGGCTTAAAGAAGTGGAGAACTTGAGGTAAGGAGAATTGAAGGGAAGAGATTTTTCTGATCTGGGCACTACACATAACCCATTTCATTTAAAGCAACGAAAATGTCTCATTACTGAAAGGTGATCTCTCACTAGGACGAGCAGAGTATTTTCCATTCTAGAACGAGGTGTAAATGTAAGGTTGTTCACATTGGGAATTGAATCAAAGACTTCCTAGTCTAGAAACGATCTTGTAACCTCTTTTTTACTGAGTTCTCTTTAAAACCTTGTGAACGCATATTTGTGCTTTTATTAAGGAGTTACATAGTTTTAGAAGGATAAAAATTCATGTTTTCTCGATTTTTTCATTATTTTTACATAAAAAATAAATTATACCATTCAAAATTTTAAGCATAAAAAATGCAACATTTGAACAATATTTTATAATTTTTTAATCCAAAAATTTTGAATATTCAGTCAGTGGTACCTGGTTTCCGGAGACCTCTTAAAAAATTATCCTTGCGGTGGATAAAAATGCATGTTTTCCCGATTTTTTCATTATTTTTACATAAAAAATAAAGTATATCATTCAAAATTTTAAGCATAAAAAATGCAACATTTGAGCAATATTTTATAATTTTTTTATCCAAAAGTTTTGAGAATTCAGACAGTGGAACCTGGTTTCCGGAGACCCCTTAAAAAAGTATCCTGGCGGTGGTCAGGATAATAATTTTTTGGTACAATTTACAGTTTGTATAGCCTTGTAAAATAAGTTGCAATTGAAATGATAAAATTATCACTAGAGCACTAGTCAATCCTATTTTGAAGAAGTGTGCAAAAAATCAATAAGATCGGTGAATCAGCTTTTAAGAATTCGTGTCCACTGACTTTAAAAGTAGTGTCTTTACAAAAAAGCGATTAATGTCAATATACCTGGGTCGCTCTCACCTGGTCTAGTTTAATGAAGGGAACTTCCAATGGCTTTATCTGCTAGAATTTTAATTCGTTTGACTTGAAACTTTGGAAAAATATTCTAGATATATTGTACTATTAGAATAACAAAAAATATTTTTAAAAACTTTCAAACCCATGTTACCCCTGACTGATGACTGATGAATTATACACGACATTGTTATGTAACGATATTTTCGTAAAAATTAACTCTAAGCCCCATTTGGTAATATTTTATAGGTACTCAACCTAATATTAAAATCATTCATTTTTTATTTACGGGTAACCCCAAAAGGGGAGGAGAATCTGAGAAAGGGTCTACCAGGCGTCTCGCGCGCGGTGACCGGCTTTTTTGGTTTTAGAACAGCTTACTTAGCGGACGCATTCCTCACTGAGCTTCAGGTCCTCCCGTGCAAACATCAAGCCACATCTGCGAATCGAGCCTACCACGCTCGTCCAGGGTACCGTTGACTTCAATTTGATTAAAATAATGCACCTTACTTCATTTGAGTCCACGGTGTCCACAAAGAATTAAAGCTTTTCCTAGTAGCATAAATTCTTTGCTAAAACATAAGCCTTTCACCGAAGGCACCTTCTTAAGCAAAAGAGAAAGAGTATCCATTTCTGTATTTCCATCCTTGTATATTATTTGTAATCTTCCCCTACCAAAAAGAAGGTCAAGTTTCTCAACTCTACCCAACGAACTTCCAACACGATGACGCTCTCCAAGAAAGCTAGCATGGCGTAAGTATTTATTACAGATATTTAAAAGTCCTATTCAGGACCGAGTATTACTGATCCGTATCAACACATACATTTATGTTTGTATATTTGACATGGAGTAGATTAATTCCCCGAACCTCTTTCAGATGTATCTTCCCAACGGTGTTACTAGAAACCGACCAAATTAATATTACCTGCTACCGAATTCAAGGAACATTATGAAAATCACCGACCAACGCCGGGTGCGCTGTTAGTTTATTTAAGTACTTATAAACAATTAGAGTAGGGATGAACGTAAACAGACCTATCAATTACACAGCCATAACTAACTCCAAGACTTAGCTTCACCTACCGGCTGTGCGGGTTTTCCCCTGTGGTGTATTCAACGAGTAATTGGATGGAAATCTAACATGCTGTTAAGTGATATAATATTACTTCGGAGGAAACTTACAAACGTAGTAAGTATCTGATGTCCAGTAATAATAATTAATTTCAATTTGGTTGAAGTTTACACCAGGGGCGTGCAATATTATTTAAATAAATCATACATACAAGTTTTATGTATTAAAACGTCGAAACAAAATACGACTGAGAAATATTCTGTTTACAGAAAGGACTTAATCTAATAGAATTGAATTCAAAATACAATTAAAAAACTACACTGAAAACATAAAATAAGTATTTAAAAAATTATTACAATTATTTCTTAATAACTAAATAAATAACACCCCCTAAATAAAAGCACAGCTTTTTTTATGAGACTACATCTTTATAATGAAAATTTAGATAATTTTTTTTTTATATATATTAGAATAACGTCTAACAATATAATGTATTATCTCTGTTTCGTATTATCTAATATATTTTATGTTTGAAAAATAAATAATAATAATACAAAAAATGATTTTTTCTGACGTACTTGAACAGAAATAATAGAAAATAAACTAGATAAAAAATGATTTTCACTATGTAGCATTGTTTGAATAATAATTAAAATTTCAACAAGAAAAAGATGGAAGGGTTAAGAATATTATTAGTTAAGAATATATAAAATCATTTAAACTCTTTGATATATTATTATATTCAAAATAATTGGTGGTATAAACATTGGTCAGTAAATACAATTCAAAGTTTTGCCACTTAGGGTTAGGAATGGCTATAGTATCCAAAGGCATGTAAATAATATTTCCATTTATGAATTAAATTGCCTAGTAGCTTTTTTTAGCGTTTGACGGCCTCCATGGTCGAGTGGAAAGTCGCTCGACTACGAATCCAAAGGTCGCCGGTTCAAACTCGGCGTGCGCCAATAACTTTTATTTAATTAATATGTGTCATAACACATTTAATTCGTATAAAAATTATAAAAAGTATATTTGCGGCACGTTCCAGAGTGGTAGATACTTTAAGTATCGCCATGGTGAAAGACCACCATTCAGAATCGAAACGTTGCTTGAAATGGCTTTAACCGTGTTTGGTGACTAGATCTGAATAGCCAGGTACTTCTCAACCTTTCTTTTCCCAATCTCCTTCCTCTGCCCAAACACTTCAGCCTCACAACACACCCTATTTGGGGATACAGCTGAGACTCTTGTGCGGCATTCATATAAAAATTTTTTTTTTACTGTTATCAGAACGGGTGATGTAAATTAGAACTTATGGATGAAAAGCCATTGGTATAGCGCTGTCATAAAAAAAAATGAGCAAAGAAACGGGACCCAGTTAGACAGACAGAATAAAATATAACAATACGTATCCTAACTGGGACTCAATCGTACGTCACCGCTGATTTGAAGACTTTTTCAGGTTTTTTCCCTTTTTCATAAAGTTTTAATTGAGTAATGTGGCACATGTTATTTGTCCTTGGAATTAAAAAAAATACTCTTGTATTTATAATGTTAGTCGGTTAATTTCAACTGTTCATCCACTGAGGTGCAAATATGAATTGTTGAACATGAATTATTAAAACTTATTTGAAAAAACTTAAGAGTTCTGACTTCTGCTCTCGATAGTTTTTTTTTTCGAAAATCGTAGGCAATATGAAAATGATAAACAAAAAAGGATGATAGCAATAAATGCAGGACAAGTTACAGAAATAAGTTAACAACGCCCTGAATATGGGACTCTTAGCAACCCTTATGACATATTATATGAATATATGTTACATATAGTAAACGTATAAATTAATGTACACAAAAAAAGTTTTATGATAATCTTTCACTTTAAGGGATTGCTTATGTCAATTTTTTTTATTTTTCAGCATCTAGACATTATTGTGCGTTCTACTATATTTATTGATTCATAAGATTTTAATGCGTAACAGAGAATGTTAAGTTTTGTTGAAATTTTGTTATGTTTTGTCACAGTATGATAGACAAACTCAAAGCTGTTATAGTTTGAAAAGAAAATATTTTTTTTGTTGATTTAATTTCCCATTTTCTCTGCCTTTATTTTGTTTTACTAAACATAGTGAACCTTTTTTTTATTTCCTGAGAAAAATTATGAAACATATTAAATCATGTAAAGGAAAAGTACTTACCAGAGTATGGTTTTATACACACCCCATCCCTACTAAGCATGGCCACCTCTAGAGAGCAGAGGTGCAGAAGACCGAATCTGGTTGGTTCGCTGGAAGTCGAGAAAGCAACTCAACGGCTTGAACAGTTTTTTTTTCTTCAGAAAAACGTGGATCGGTCGCCGATGGACTCACGGAGGTGAGTGAGGAGTATTAACGGGTTCAATCCAGGGGATCAGAATTTTCTGAAAATCTGAAAAGAATGTAAAATATGTTCTGTCATCAAAAAATGAAAACTTGATAGCTGATACGGATAGCTGTTATATGGCATGAATATTGCCAAGGAGAAGTTTTGCTTAATTTCCGGCCGTTCTTCTTCGTACAAGAGGACCGAAAATAAAAACATGCATTTTCACTAAACCAAACAATTTTAATTAGTTTTTTCGTACGAAGCAATCACATGGTGGTTGGACATTATATTAAATAAAAGAATACTTTGTTTAAAACCACACCAGGGCACATATAATAACAGTTATTATATGTGCCCTGACGAAGCTTGATCCAAGCGAAACCGGTTGGCCTTCATCATAATAAATTCTGTGGTTTTAAAACAAAGTATTCTCTTATTTAATAATAATTTTAATTAGAGAATTAGCGTTCCCTCTCGCTAATATATATAAAAACATTCTTATTTTTAGTAAATAGTCATTTAATGTGCGTTTTTATTATAATTTACATACATCCATGTATATGACATTTTACTTCCCGAGATAAAAGAAGCTTGTCTATACTTGACCCCAACATTATATTTGGGATCATATTTTATAATTGGCACTCAACAATACATTTTTAAACCTGACAATCTTTACTTTTTACTCTACAAACATATTTTTTTTAAATATTGGATTTCTTTATTCATCCTTAAAACAGATGTTTTTTCTGAAAACAAAAACTTTTTTCTTTCAATTTTTCTAAAATTTCTGGCATTAACTTAATGTTATGATAGTTAAATATTCTTAAGATATATATGGAAATGAAGTTGAAAACTTTTCATTAAATAAATTTTATAAATTTATTAACATATTTTGAGTTTTAAACATAATATTCAACAGACTAAGGGGTTTCCCACCCCGCTACAGCTTCATCAACTAAAACGTAACATCTAACGCTTGAATAAATATTCGATATTACGGAACCTTTTCCAAACTTCGCATTAAAATGTACGGATTCGTGATAAAAAGAAAAATGGCATCAATTACTGGATTCAATAAAGGACTACATATTGTGTAGATTCCCTTTCAGTGAATATGAATTTATATTTAGAGTTCGGGTGGATATTGGAAATAGGGGATGAATTGTCAGTCTACCCTTACCAGGGTTCCATAGCGGGTAGGGGGTGACGTATTCATGTTGTTTATCTCACCCTGCTGGGGAAGGTTCTACCATTTTATAACCGTACAATAAATAAGTTTATAGCCTGCCTAGAACAGGCGCTGGGGGAACCGAATCGTTACGCTGTCTTTCCAAAGTTAAATAAAATTACTAATTATTCTAAAATGTTTTTCTTTCACTTAAGAACGTTTAAGCTGCGAGGGAATAATGTCGCAATTAAATGCGGTATTAAATTCTTATGAGGTATTACGAGAAGAAACATTTTCATTTAACAGAGTAATTATCTAAAATATATAAATCTATTTTTGCTGTCCAATTTTGTAAGAAATTTTGATTTAAAAAATTTAAAAAAACAGTTAAGGGTCTTGTATTTTTGACAGTTGAATGAATATTGCAAAGAAAATTATGGAAATGCCATTGATAAGAAGTTGTCATAGTTACGCTAACTTCGATATTCACGACAAACATGGTTGTGCGAATTTCAGATTGCACCAAAAAATATTGGTTAACAAACAAATTTCTGCTTTACATTTTAGATTTTCTTTGAAAGTGAAAAAATTCACCAGTAAACATAATATCAAGTATTTAAGTAAATCGAACACTTGTCAAGAGTCGAAGAGTAAGAAAGTATATATGAATGTGAATAAAGCCAAAAGGCTTTGGGGTTTCAACCGGTCTACCTTCCAGGCAATATAGTATGTTAGTTAAAATAATTAGTTTAAAAAAAACATTTACAAATTTTATCTAAAAGAGAACGAAATAAAGTAAATTTAGTAATATCTGGTAATGTCTTGAAAATTAATAAACTATTTGCTACACTAAAAAACCCCGGGATGTAACATGACTTGCAAAGTAATCTGACAGCAATCATAATCTAAAGATCTGACAGTTCAATGTCAATCAATTGTTTTTGTAAAAAATACTGTCGGTAGGTACCTATTTAATAGCTTGTCTGGATTTGAAAAGATTCTGTCGTAATTCGACAGTTTTTATTTACTTACAAAATTAATTATTGATATTTATTAATGGCGTGGAAAAATTTAAGCGTTTAGTTTCTTTCTAAAACGATTAAAAAAAAAACTGTTATGAATTTTAAGCGTTGTTTTATTGCCTTTTAAAATTAAAAAGACACAAAAATGTCCACTATTTACATTATTTATCTACTTCTTCAGAATTGTGAATTTCGATTTATTTGCAAGCTGTAAAAAACCAAAGCTGTTAAAAGTATTTATCAAATATTTGCTCTGAAAGTTACGAAACTGATACGATTCTCGCATTTTCAATAGTTAATGGGAATAAAAAATAAATTGTTATTTATATAAATTTTCATAATGTGTTTCAGTGATAACATATATCTGCCAAAGAATCTGGGAATGAAACACTTTCACGAAACATCGTTGTTTTATTTGTACTCCTCCGAAATGAAACTGTATCAACAATGCAATTTAATTTAATTTAACGATCTTGGCATCCTCGTAGAGTCGTAGCAGCGGCGCTACGCTTTCACACGTCTAGGCCGCTACGCCGACACAATAATCGGAAGAAACTCGTCTCATGGCACTCATCACTTGCGATGTGTACGGCGCGGGGCAAACTGCGCATTGTCTGTGCCCCTGGTGCTGTCTAACCGTGAATAAGGCGGCTCACGTGCGTCGTTCGCGAGATTTAACGCGGACAGAAGTTGCGAGTGAAACGTTCTTCTGGTAGTTGGTGCCTGAAAGGAACACTTTGGCGTTTGGTGGTTTTTAATTAAAGTTAAGATGAAATATTTATTTGAATTATAAAAAAATGGTTATTATATTTTTCTAGAGAAATTAAACAGCTGTGAGCATATCGGTATTCTTTTATTCAATGCTGAACCGTGAGCAGTGAAAGGGGCTGAATTTTCAGGATGATTGCTATGAGAGTTGTTGGATACGAAGCTGCGATAAAACACCGAGTGTGTTTTCAGCTTCAAATGGATTTGGAAAATAGTGGACTGTAAAACGAATAAACTACTTAGTAAAAGTGTCTAATTATGAATGTAGGGAGATTATGGAATGAAGGAAGTAAGGAAACCAATTCACTCACCGATGAAGTTGAAGTTCAAGTTCTTGATTTTTCTTACAATTGTATTATTAATGAACACCACAAAAACACACAAAGTTTAATAGTGTTTGAAGACAACAACAAAACGAACGAGTAAACGAGACACCAATGAATGAACTTGTTTTTTCACATAAATCTCTTCTGTTGATTGCTTATCATTTGTTCTCAAACTCGGTGTTGTTAAATATGAAAATCGAATATAGTGAAATGGTTAGATAAGGTAGGAACTGGATGAAAAACAAGAAGATAGCAAATAACGATCGACCAAAAAAGATGAACAAATATGCCACTGAAGGTTGGCCATCCTCTGGAAATCTTCATTCTGCAGTCCAACACATCTCATAAGTGAAGCAGTCATTTAAGCCTTGAAGCCATGAGGCGCAGCGTTTTTTCAACTTTGTCTTACAGTGGTACAGAGAAGTGTTGGAAGGTGGTAATAATTTGGTAGGCAAAAGTAGAAGGATTTTGAAATCGTGGCTGTGTTATACATGTACAAAGAACGGTTAGTATCAGAGTGGGCATATGCGTTGGATTCCCGCCTGGGCGTCGTGGGTTCAATTCCTCTGCTAGCTACGTCCTCTTTCATTGTACAAGAAACATTTTCCGCATATTATGATGGCAGTAGGAGTTTTTCAAATAGTATTTGGTTACTCGTTATTCAAGGCCCACCCTGTCGTACTCACATAAAATATGTATGATATTGAATATAATCATATTAAATTATTGAAAAAAATAAAACTACAATTTAAAAAATACGTAAGTTCAGGTAATCGCATCGCCGCGAGCACCTCACCGAACGTCCTACTATAACGTGTCGAAAGCAGTCACTTCATATGCCCAAACGAAGCCAACGTCAGAGTAGATTATTCTATGTTCACCTAGACTAGACTACATAAAATATGTATGCTGTGAGTTGTGCGCGCGTTCAAGTAGCTGATTAATGTAAGTATCTTTGTTCGTTAAGGCAGTGCTTTTACAGAACAAACCCAATAGCGTTCAATGACATCTGTTGGTACATATCTTTATTATAAAATAATCGACTGTTTTTCTTACTGTCTACCCTGATCAAAAAGACGATGTATGAATGTAAAGAAAGTTTGTGTCAAGACAGAGTTGAATGTCCATCTTCTTTGATTACGTTTTGTTAATATATTTTAGATTATTTTGAGCACGAACTATGGCTAGATGCAATCTTAAAATGTTATCATGTCGCGTCGTTAAGAAAATCAGACGACAAAAAACCTTAATTTTCAAAAAATATTACTTTTGATGAGTAGCATAGGAACCACTAAGAATTTATACCTTGGAATATTATGCTCATTGTTCTTTGTGTATGCCTGCTACCAACATACTTCCTTCAGCCGAGAATTCCGGCACGAAACTCCAGTGGAAGTATGAGCACTGAGCACATACCGTGTATATAAGATGACATGCTTATAATATGAGCAAGTGGTATCAGTGTTGTGGGTTGATTGCCAAGTAGCAGTCGGAATGCGAAACGGAATTCCTGGGATTGTGCGAAATATGCAATGAATTTCGAGGTGACATAGGTATAACAGTAAAAAAAATCTTCATATATTATATGCTCGTGAGAAAACATAAAAAATATTTATTATTATTATTTATAAAATAACATTTCTTATTTATTTGTTAAAATGTTAACACACAAAAGATATATAATTTTTTGGTATATTATTCCCAAGTAGTTAAAAAAAACTCATTCGGAAAATTGATTTCTTACGATAAATTACTAATTCATAAAAAAAAAATTGTCTTTATTTACATATGTTTTTATAGCTAGTGAGAATGTGGCATCCAAATCGGAGTATGTTGCGTGGTTGAAGGTGATGGGGAGAGGAAGGAGATGTGAAAGAGGAAGGTTGGGAAGTACCTGGCTATTCAGATCTGGTCATGTAACACGGCTTGAGCCATTTTAAGCAAGGTTTTGATTCTGAATGGTGGTCTTTCACCAGGGCGATAACTAGAGTATCTATCTACCACCCTGCAATGTGCCGCAGATATACTTTTAATATTTTATATTAATTAAATGTGTTGTTTGTTTGTTTTTGTATTTTTATTGAGATGTATGCAAACTATTTTTACACACATCTAGAAAGAAAAAAAAAATTACATTTCAAAAAATTTAAAACCAAGCAAATGAGGTTTCTATACACGTATATATATGATTAGATTTAAATTGAAATCTTAGTATATATACAAATCATAATTTTCTGACACATATTAATTTAATAAAATTTATTTGCGCAAGCCGGGTTTGAACCTGCAACCTCTGCATTCGTAGTTGAGCGTCTTATCACTCGACCACGGAGGCCATCAATCTACATTTTGAGCTCTATTCTCTCTCAAGTGATCACATCAAATCTTTGTATAGTAAGACAGCTGACAAGTTTTTCATACAATATTGCAACCTTGCTATGACTTAGTTTCAATCTGCAATACAACAAAATTTCTCTGATCATATTGTGGAGAATATTTGTACACCTCTAATTCATTCTAAGTTCTATGTTTATCATAAGTTTCTGAAGATATAGAAAATACATGCAGAAGATTATTCTATTTACCAACCTGCCAATGGTTCTGCCGGTGGGGAGGAGTATTTTTCTTCTGAACAAAATCTCTTCCGATATCGACTTATTTCATGACAGTGTGGAGAGATTCAGAAGTGAAATTCTATTGATTATTATTATTTTTTTTTACATGAATACCGCACAAGAGTCTCAACTGCCTCCAACCGTCTAGAGCCGGTGAGACTATGGCATCCCCAAATAGGGTATGTTGTAGGGCTGAAGGTAGTGGGGAGGGGAAGGAGATTGGGAAGAGGAAGGTTGGGAAGTACCTGGCTATTCAGATCTGGTCACCAAACACGGCTAAAGCCATTTCAAGCAACGTTTCGATTTTTAATGGTGGTCTTTCACCAGGGCGATACTTAGAGTATCTTCCACTCTGGAACGTGCCGCAAATATATCTTTTATTATTTTGAAAGGCTTTCTCTTCATTGACCTGATCATCACCACTGCCTGATTTTTTGTTGTTGTTGTTGTTTTTTTATTTTTCTTGCGTATCTATATGGTACTTTAATTTGTATTTATTTTACAAAAATTAAATCTCATTTCTTATATGTATTAAATTTGAAAGTTGGTCATGAATAAGGAAATTATTATTATTAATACGACGACAAATATTAGGTACTTTCTTAACGTAGTTGGAACCATGACATTGCGTCAATATGTTTTACTTTCTCACCTTTCGGTTTCTTTTCTATCTTTTCTACTTCATTTTTGTGATGGCAGTATTTCCCCAATTTTCTTTCCAGATACAATAATAATAAAAATAATGGCGATTACTTCTCCCTTAAGACAGTCATCCCCATATCTCATAAATTATTTCACCGGTCAACCGTGGGCCGGATCTCAAGCCAAATCGAAGGATAGACCAAACAGATGTTATAATGAGTGTGTTTCCTTCTGTGCTCTTATGAGAGGTGTCGACAACCGTTGGCCTCGAAGCACTTTTTTATTTTTTAATAGACTCTTCGAAAAAAATTGTGACTACGGTTATTATAATCAAATGGTTAAATCAAAATCTCGGGGGATGAAAATAATATTGTTTTACATTTATTAATTTTAAAAAGTAAAAAAAAAGCTTTTCAACACATTAAAGAGATGAGTGTACTGTAGAAAAAAGGGAAAGTCATATTTGTAGATAGATACAACAATTATCATGGTATATTTTATACTTATAATGAGATCCCTGAGACGTATGTGCGTAAAACTATGTATGTATTGACGGCTTCCATGGTCGAGTGGTTAAACGCTTGAGTACGAATTCAAACGGCGCGGGTTAAAACCATTTAATTAATATGTATCAAAACACATATAAAATAGTAAAAAGTATATTTGTGGCACGTTCCAGAATGGTAGATACTCTAAGTATCGCCATGGTGAAAGACCACCATTCAGAATCGAAACGTTGCTTCAAATGATTTTAGCCGTGTTTGGTGACAAGATCTGAATAGCCAGGTACTTCCCAACCTTCCTCTTCCTTTTCCCCATCTCCTTCCCTTCCCCATTACCTTCAGCCTCACAACATACTCTATTTGGGGATGCCATAGTCTCACTGGCTCTAGACGGTTGGGAGCAGTTGAGACTCTTGTGCGGTATTCATATAAAACAGTAAAACAAAAAAATGACCGTGTTAAAAATGTGAATATCCGAAAACAACGCTAGCTTGATGAAAGCATAGTTAATATGACTAAGAAAAGGAAGCTTAGATGGTTTGGCCATGTAGAGGGAATAAACGAAGAAAGGAGTGTGAACAAAAGTTTATGACGCGAAAGTGAATGAAAAAAGATGTCGGGGACGCCCGAGGAAGACGTGGCACGATCAAGTGAATCAAATATTTTAGTCGGGCCACGTGAAGAGTCAAAATAACAGAAGAGTATCTATGAGACGATGTATGAATGTGAATGAAGCAAAGAGTGTATGCCAATACAGCGTTGTACGGCAGTCCGTCCCATTTGTCTACCCGTGCGGAGAATCGGCGTGATGGTTAGATAGTTAGTTATTAGAAAGAGAAAAAAATCATAAGTTATAAGCTTGTAGGTATAAAAAATAATTATTTCCAAAGTGTGGGCAAATGTATAGCATTACAAAATAAATTAAAAGTATTTATTAGGGGTGTTTTTGCTGATTGTTTAGCATTGCGTATGCAAAATTGACCGGTTAGTAACGGAGTGGACAATTGCGCCGTATTCCCACCCGGGCGTCGTGAGTTCAATTCTTTTGCTACCTAAATTCTCCATCAGTGCACAAGCAACATCATCCGCTCATTTTTTTTTTTTAATATTATCAGGTTATTTGTAACCCGGAAATGTTAGTCTTTCTTCAAAAAAATATTTTTTTGGCTCTACTCACTTGGTTCACAACTTCTCAGGAAATTTAAATGTTTAGTCAACGTTTGTTCTGTATTTGAGGGACCTAAATGTTTTCACGGATTATGCAAAGCTGGTAGTCAAATGCTCATACGATATCAAAATATATTGCCGAAAAGGCAAAAGGGCTGAAGGATCATTTTGGGAAGTTATCATCAGAGCACTTTCAAGTCTTTTGTTTGGCTTACAATAAATTTTATAAGTTTTCAGTACCTGGTTTAGTTTTGAAAAAAAGAAGTTAATTCAGGTAATTGAATGCTCTCACTAGTTTGCTGTAGCGACAAAAGCTAAAAAAAGTCTCAAGCTTGGAGCAACAATGTATGGAGAGAGAGCTAATTATTTTTACCCAGCCGATACAAACTTCCGATAAATCACTTTCTCCGGGTTTTTACGTCGCACACCATGAGAGAGAAAGAGACAACAAACATAATACTTTGCTTCTATGTACTGTCACAATGATCTTGGGCTCCTGAGTAACCGTAGGACTCCACCCACATTTTTAAAAGTAAAAAAGTGGTTATACGAATAAACAAAAAAATTATGTCGATATGTGATATGAATGGATGTATGAATACCCTAGCCTTGGTCTTAGCTATGACGAAGTCCGTCGAGTTAGGTAAAAATCATCAAAAACTGACTACGCTGCTTTGGATTGATACCACTCTATATACTCTAAGGACCTAAATGTTTTCACGGACTATGCGTAGCTGGTAGTCAAATGCTTAACTGATATCATAATATCGTTGCCAAAAAGGCGAAAGGGCTGAAGGGCCATTTTGGGAAGTTATCACCAGAGCACTTTCAAGTTTTTTGTTTGGTTTACAATAAATTTTATAAGTTTTGAGTACCTAGTTGGGTTTTGAAAAAAAAAGTTAACTGAGGTTATAATTGAATGCTCTCACTAGTTACCAGAAGTGACAAAAAGCTAAAAAGTCTCAAACTTATGTCGCTTGAGTCAAGCCTTCTCCCAAGAAATAAAATAAAGTAAATAAAGTAGCTAAATATATTTTAGATGGCTGAAGGACTTATAGCCTTATCTTGACCAGCAACACATAGGAGAACACATTTTAAGTATCTCTAACTGTTAACAATGCCTTTTGCGCAATAGAATATTGGCCACACTATCAATGTTTGCCGTAATGCTTCCGCTCATCAATAAAACACCCAGACAATATATATTAAAGGTTTTCTAATTTAATATATCAAAGTTCAATACGGAACCATTTGTTTTGAGATCGGAATCTCTCCAAGGTTGCGGACCGCTATTTCGGGATGAGTTATCTCCCCCGTTGGTCCATGCGGGCCCCTTCCCCCCTTGAATCGGCAAGTGTTCGCGCCTTTTTTGCCTTTTCCCGCCATTTTATCCCCGGAAGCGGAAGGGCGGCAAACCAAAACTCCCGCAGCTTCCGGCCTGACCGGAAGATGATGCTGTAGATATTTTCGCTGTTTGAAATATCTTTTGTTTTAGTGTAGCGGTTTTCAGCAAGTATTGTCTGTTTTTATCACGTAACGTTACATATTTTACGTTGTATGAAAGGCTGTTATGCACACTTCATATTCGTCAGTTTTATTAACTTAATTTTTTTATTTATTTTTTAGTTATGATTTAAGGCACTTTACGATTGCGGAAAGGTACTTAAGAGTATGTCGGTGAGTTTTTTTGACCAATTTGAAATGAACGTGTCGGAAATATAATATTTATTATTTTATGTGAATTAAATGTGCTATGACACATATTAATCAAATAAAATCTATTTGCGCACGCCGAGATTGAACCCGCGACCTCTGGATTGGTAGTCGAGCGTCTTACCATTCGACCACAGAGACCGTCATATATACATATTATATTTATCTTACATCAACAACTAAGCGGTTGAAAATACAATGTACACATTGATAATATCGTTATTCGAAGAAAAATCACGGTATCTGAGCGGTAACTTTTTTGACTCTTTATGCAGAGGTTGCTGGTTCATATCTAAATAAGATTTCAATATAATAATATAAAGCATATCTGTTCGTAGTTCCATAGTGCCATATCGTGATCAAATTTTCAAATTACAATCGAATCGTTGCAATGGATTTAGCTATGTTCAGTTATCAGATATGAATAGTTAGTTACATTCTTTCATCATTTTCCTCTTTCTCTTTCTGGATTGCCTCCCGTCTCAAAAATACGATTTTAAGGATGCCTTAGTTACGCGGGCTATTCCATTGGTTAATATTAACTTGTGATTAAAAACTTTTTCAAATATCTTATTTAAGTTTTTACAAAGGTTTTTTAATCATAAATTTATATTTGAATAAAATTTCACCACGAATTATAAGTTATAAAAAGCAATGTTTAACCCTTACCCCACAATTTTTGAGCATTTATGTGAAGGTAAGTTTGATAAAAAATCATAGCAAAAAATGTGCTAGCATAAATAATAGTGAATGACAGTTATATTTGATCAAACTAATAGAGATATCGATATTATCCTCATAGTTTTATCCAGTCTTTGTGAGGTGAGCATTCGGGGCAGTTCTTAACTAACTAGATGTTATTATTTACTAAATAAATATTCTAGTAGTCAAAAGAGCAAAACTAAGTGTGCGAATTCATTTGCGATAATAATAATATATCTGGGCATTTCTATCAATGTTCATCAATTGCTTGATACTTGTTCGCATTTGTCTAGCTCATACATGACACGCCAGGCAAACTTTCAATACATTTTCATAAGTTCTGAATATATTTTGTATCACAAGGTTATTTATTAATTGATAACTAAATAACTAAGATTCATTTATTTTGTTGCACTTTTTTTAAATGCATAAAAAAAATCACTCTTCTTAATTTTTCATTCATCTTCAGGGCAAGTCCAAGAAATAAAAATTAGTCAATACTAAAACAAAAAAAAAACTATATAATATCTCTTGCAGATTATAAATTAAATACGAAACAAATATTAGTTCTTAATCTGCAATGGATTAAAATATTTGACATGTTTAAAAAAAAAAGTTTTTCTTTTACTTGTCATAAACATGTGAAGAATCTATTACGAAACAGAAATATAATCATTGAAATCAATTACTTTGTGGTTTGACATATTGATTGAAAAGAAAAAATAACATGGTATAAGACCACAGATTTTATATTAATTTCTATGACCGATCGGTTTCGCTTAGCCTAAGCATCATCATGGTACAAAATTAAAATAAGCAAAAAATACGTAGTGTGCGGTTATGTATACTGTATACGAGTAGTATATATATGTATATATATATATATATATATATATATATATATATATATATATATATATATTTACGTAAATTTTTTTTTTACATGAATACCGCACAAGAGTCTCAACTGCTCCCAACCGTCTAGAGCCAGTGAGACTATGGCATCCCTAAATTGGGTATGTTGTGAGGCTGAAGGTAGTGGAGAGGGTTAGGACATCGGGAAGAGGAAGGTTGGGAAGTACCTGGCTATTCAGATTT
The DNA here is from genome assembly GCA_022651775.1 of Drusus annulatus. Classification (NCBI taxonomy): domain Eukaryota; kingdom Metazoa; phylum Arthropoda; class Insecta; order Trichoptera; family Limnephilidae; genus Drusus; species Drusus annulatus. The sequence goes on along the minus strand of JAGWCC010000253.1, from coordinate 98,847 downwards.
GGTCACCAAACACAGCTAAAGCCATTTATATATATATATATATATATATATATATATATATATATAAATAACAACATACCATGTATTTTTTGTTAAAATTAATTTTGTAGCCTCATGATGTTTAGGCTAAGTGAAACCGGTCAGCCATAAAAAATAAAATATGTGGTCTTTTATAAAGTTTATTATTCATTTCATTAAAAAAATATATGAAAATAAAACAAAGTTTATGAATCCATGTTATTGAGTAACAAATTAAAATAAAATTCTGCAAAGCTAAAATATCAAATAATTTATGAATAAATTGTTTCGGTTTTAATGAGCAATTTGTGAGAAACATCGCATTTCCGAAACACAACCTACATATCCGTTGTTCAATCAATGGCATGAAGAATGTTTTAGCCTCAGAGCAATAATATTCAAGAGATAGCGCTGCTGTTGTGAGTTTTGATGAGTTTTGCCGGACTCTGCTAGCCCTAGGCATGGCTAGGGCTAGGGTATTTATACATCCATTCATAGTACATGTCGACATAATGTTTTTGTTAATTCGTATAACTCCTTTTTTACAGTATTGTTGTAAACAAAAAACAGCATATAACCTAAAAAATCGTTGAGTTTTGTCAATTTATGTCGCATATCAAAACGTGTGGGCGGAGTCAACGGAGACGCGGGATACAAATAATACTCTTACAATACTTCAAAGCGGTGTGATTATTTGGGAATTTTTTTTGTCTTTCTTTCTCATGGTGAACGACGTAAAAACCCGGACAAAGTGATTTATCCCAAGTTTGTTAAGGTTGGGTAAAAAGAAATAGCTCTCTCTCCATATATTGTTACTCTAAGGTTTCAACCATTAGTAAAATTCATGAAATTTAATATACTGACAGTGAGTGATTTTTTTCATACCTTGTTTCAAACGAAGAAAAGAATGTGAAAAGTATGTACGAGTATGATGCGAAAGTGAATGGAAGAAAAAGTCGGGGAGGCCCGAGAAAGACATGGCACGAATCAAATATAAAACATGAGTCAGGCAATGTCAAGAGTCAGAATAATAGAAAAGTATGTATTATACTGTGTATGAATGTGAATGAAGAAAGGAGTGTGTGTCAAGACAGAGTTGTATGGCGGTCCGTCCTTTGTGCCTATCCACTTTTTCTTTTTTTATATTGGATACCGCACAAGAGTCCCATCTGCTCCCAACCGTCTAGAGCCAGTGGAACTATGACATCCCCAATTAGGGTATGTTGTGAAGCCGAAAGTAGTGGAGAGGGGAAAGAGATTGGGAAGAAGAAGGTCGTGAAGTACCTGGCTATTCAGATCTGGTCATTAAACACGGGTATAGCCATTTCAAGCAAAGTTTCGATACTGAATGGTGGTCTTTCACCAGGGCGATACTTAGAGTATCTGCCACTCTGGAACGTGCCGCAAATAAACTTTATATGAATTGAATGTATTATGACTTATATTAAAAAAAAAAAATATATATATTTGCGCACGCCGGGTTCGAACCCGCGACCTTTGGATTCGGAGTCGGGCGTCTTACCACTCGACCATGGAGGCCGTCATGAAACAGCGTGATGGTTAATAAGTTAGTTAGTGACCACCTGACCTTCACATTATAACCTTTACTAGCCCTTTTCCCTTCTTCAACCCACAGCAATTACAACTCAAGGGTAATCGAGTCCCGCCGCCTCCGACCAGTTGCCCCCTAGCGTGGTGTTCACATAAAAAATGCAATAATTTAAAACTAAGTCGAGATAAAAATGTAATGCGTGTCTTTTACTGCGAGAAAAGTTTCGGCGATATTGCTTTTAGTGCCGGCGCTTAGCGAAATCCAAGATTATTCTCTCAACGCAAAACAAAACCGTGCGAAATACACAATAAAGATCCCGACATTTTCTCAAATACACGGAATTTAACTGTAATACTCACGATACGTAAAGCCGTTCAATCTTAATATAACAATGTAAAATAATCCGACAACAATGGGGAATAAAAATCTCGGAAACACCGCACGCTGCTTTCTAAACAGGATGAAGCAAAGCGTGTTTATACCTGTAAAGGGCGAGTACAAGTTTTTTATTGGGCTGGTCAATAATCTTCACCGTAAAGAAGAAGGCTGGTTTCTGGACCAGCAGATTCCCTTATACGGCGACCTCTGGCGCCTTAAAATTGACTCAACGTCATTTCTATCATGAAATATTGAATTTTCAAAAAACACATTTAGATATTTTCGTAGAAAGCAATCACTTTCAAAACTTGACGGCCTCCATGGTCGAGTGGTAAGACACTCGACTACGAATTCAAAGGTCGCAGGTTCAATCCCGGCGTGCGCCAATAACTTTTATTTAATTAATATAAAATAATAAAATGTATAGTTGCGGCACGTTTTAGAGTGGTATATACCGTACTCTTACTATCGCCCTGGTGAAAGACTACCATTCAGAATCGAAACGTTGCTTGAAATGGCTTAAGCCGTGTTTGATGACCAGATCTGAATTGCCAAGTACTTCTCAACCTTCCTCTTACCCATCTCTTTCCCCTCCCCACTACCTTCAGCCTCACAAAATACCCCAATTAAGGATGCCATAGTCTCACTGGCTCTAGATGGTTGGGAGCAGTTGGACTCATGTGCTTTATTCACAAAAAATAACAAAAAAGTAACTTATTAGGCTGGTCAATAATCTTCACCACAAAGAAGAAGCCTGTTTTCTGAACCAGCAAACTCTTTTATACGGTGACCTCTAGCGTCCTAAAATTGACGCAACGTCATTTATATTATGACTTGTTGAATTTTCAAATATGCATTTAAATATAATGTTTTTATGGAAAGCAATCATTTTGTGGTTTGACATATTTAAAGAAATTAAAAAAAAAACTTTGTTTAATACCACGGATATTATTTCAATTTTAATCACCATCTAAGTTGACGTTTTGTCTCTTTCAATTCAAATTATCTATTTATAGTTTTTGTGTTCAATTTGTAGAACTCCATTTTAATTTTTATATAATTCAATTGAATTAAATTTAATATTATTATTATTGAGTTCTGCTATCTTAAGTTTTTTTTATTTTTGTTTTAAGTGACAGCTGTTTCGGCGTTTAAGGCCATTTTGACAATGCCACAGTTTGACAATGACCTTAAACGCCGAAACAGCTGTCACTAAAAACAAAAATAAAAAAACTTAAGATAGCAGAACTCAATAATAATAATATTAAATTTAATTCAATTGAATTATATAAAAATCAAATTATCTGTTTCTTTCTCTAAATTAGATTGTTATAATTTGAATGTTATTCTACTGTTTCCTCATTGTTTTGTTATTTTATTTTATATTTTGTTCTCCCTCTGTGTATATATAGCCGCACGCTGTGTATTTCTTGTGTAGTTTAATTTTGTACCCTGATGATGCTTAGTCTAAGCGAAACTGGTCAGTCATAAAAATTAAAATAATATCCGTGGTCTTATACAAAGTTAGTTTTTCATTTCATTACACATTTAAATGCAAAAACCTGGGACAAGATGTCATATTTTCCTGCGATATATTTTTATTTTTTTCAATGTGAAAAAAATTGATGTTACCTACTCGAACGTTGCCAGAAAGCTTTTACCTTGATTAATCAATGATCATGGGAAAAACGAAAAGTTTAAAATGAAAATAGCGGTCTGATGGCTTACAAGAATTAGAACTCTGATGCGATGATGTAGACTGCTTGGTTAAGTTGCATTTGGAGTGAGACGTTACAATATTTAATATATTTTTTATTTACAAAAAACAATGTTTGTAATTTAAAAAAAAAAAAAGTTTTATTAATAGTTAATAGAGTCTTTACTACTCCCAACCGTCTAGGGTCAGCGATACTATGGCATCCCCAATCGGTGTATATTGAAAGGTTGTGGGAAGGGAAAAGAGATCTAGAAGATGAAGGTTGAGAAGTACAAAACTATTCAGATCTAGTCACCAAACACGGCTTAAAACATTTCAAGCAACGTATCGATTCTGCATGGTGGTCTTTCACCAGGGCGAAACTTGTAGTATCTACCACTCTGGCATACGATGATACTGGCAAATTTGATAAGTTAACTTTTAAAATGAACATGATGATCTGGTAGAAGTAAAACTCGAGCTTCAAATAAGGAAGTAATAAGTAACTCCAAGTAAGGAATAACAGAAGCGTCTGAGCTTTGTCATCTTGAGAGATTAAAAAAAACGTTACTTCAAAATGGCCTCTAGACCGGATTTAAAATTTAAAGATCGTATCCTACGCACCAAATCCTACGATTTAACTTACTAAATGGTTTAATAGCCATGTAATAATTTGAAAACTTCGGCAATGAATCGAATTGATAATAATAGTTTTATCTGTTCTTTGAACAACTCCCCAAATGTCCCGTCGTAATTGTAATAAGCCGTAATTCAATAGCTAATGGCTGATTATAATGGGATTCGCCCTTACAGATCAGCACAAACTTGATTAATACGTGCAAAAGAGTTAACCCTATTGCTTCGAATAAGATTTCAAAATTATTGGCTGCGTAATAACAGGTTAGTTGGATAAAATAAAATTTTATATGTACGCATTGAAAATATTGTTTTCAAATCTTTATCCAAGTATCTTAAGGGTCAGCACCCCAAAATACACACTTTTTGGTTTTCTAATACAAGCAAAACTACAAATGATTTATTTTTAAATTCCATATGGATAGTTAAGAAAATTCCGAAGGTTTCTAGTGAATAAACTTATTTTACTGTCATTTTTAAATTTTAATATGAAATATGTACTGCAACTTTAGGTAAAACGTTAAAAAATGCCTTGGCTGGTTTTTTAAACTACCTTTTACTGAAATTTTAGTATGTTTTTCGGGGAATTACATAAAAACACAGCTTATTTTTTTATTCACTAGAAACCTTAGATATTTTCTTAACCGCCGATATAGAATTTACAGACACATCATGTGTGACCGGTCGGTAGCTGAGTGGAAAAACGCGCCGGATTCCCACCCGGGCGTCGTGCGTTCAATTCCTCGGCTGGCTAAGTCCTCCACCATTACACAAACTACATCTCCTGCTTCTTATAATGGCAGTAGGGATTTTTCAAATATTGTCAGGTTATTCGTATCCCGGGAATGTTTGTCTTTCTTTATAAAAAATAAAAAAAAAGTATTGCTTGTATTAAAATGCTAGAAAGTGACGTTTAGAGCCATTTTTGGGTGCTTTGCTAATGCTTTTATTAACTAAAAGGTGTCCAAAAAATGTCCAAAGAAGTGAAGCTAGCCGTCTACAATGGGGTGTTTATACCAATCCTGATGTATGGCAGTGAGGCATGGAACTGGCAGAGGGATTAAAGAAGAATAAAATGGGCGGTAAAATGATTGAAAAAAAAAAAATGTCCGGATTAGTAATGTGGATATCCGGGAAAGAATGCGGAGCTGATGTAAGCGTAATGAATACAATCAAGAAGAAGCAGCATATGGTTTGGGGTGATCTTTCATTTGGTAACTTTTTCACTTTAAAGAGCGATAAATGTCATTTTTTAATTTCACACTTAGTATCAATCATTTTTTTTAAAACTTTTGAAACACAAACTAATTTTTTGTGTCCATTTAAATCAAAAGGGGTGTATCACTTAAACCTAAAGATGACCACCAATAAGCCTTACTTGCAGCCTCTCTTGTTGTTTTTGGCGCATCATGTATCCCACCTTCTCTAATTACATCCATTGTATGGGTTAGACAACTATTGGTTTTGACATCATATACCCCCATATTTGAATTTTTCACTTTATTTTGATACAGTATTGCTTTGTCCGCATCTAACAAATCAATTTGTATTGTTTTCTTAACCCCTCCTAAACTCATATCGTAATCTATTATTGTTGTGTATTTTTCGGAATTGACAATTACTTGGTGAGTATGAGACATTGCTCCACTTTCAGATATAATTTCACCTGTAAAATGTTTTTGAACTCCACTTTCATTGAAATATTCGAAAAGATTTATATTAGCTTTCAATATATCCAACCCCCATACCCATACAGATTCGGATTACCGCCTTCCAAACCTATCGGATCTTTCGAGAGATACGTTCCCAGTGCAGGATCGTAATACCGAAATCGATTGTAATACAATCCAGTTTCCGAATCTTCGTATTGCCCAGCTTGTCGGAATGGCACAAAAGATCGTTCGCCTTTCAGATCGGTTAAATTGCCGTAAATGTCGTAATCCGTCCTCCAGACCAATTCTCCCGAAGCATCGTAAGCCTGTATTGCACGACCGATGTAATCGGAAATAATACTGTAATTGCCTTCGGGAGTGAGTTTGGCGGTGGGCGTGAAACTCCCACGCTCATACACCCAGGTAATCAGATTTTCGAGGGGCTCTTCGTTGCATGTAGACACATTTTCCCGATTCCTCCACCACAATATGCGGTGCTTCGGATACAGGATAATTCCACTCGTGAATAATTCGGTTGCCTCCCAAAGGTAGCGATAAATTACACCACCGGTGATTTTGCTCATTACGTCGCCCTAGGGCATCATACTCTAATTTATTGTGAGACGTCCAGCCCCGAACCGACTCCAGCATTCCGTTAGCATACCACTGATACTCCCAATCGCCAGGCTTCCATTCGGGTGCAAACTCTTTTTGGTAATCTTTTTCAATTTGCGGATTCTCCCAAAACTGTTCGTCAAAAGATATCTATTTTCTTCCAAAGCTTGTCGATTTTTTGCTTGAGTATCCTCTCGAATAGCTTCGTCCTCCATTGATGTGTGGGCTGGTTTCTTGAATCGCAGATTGCCGTTTTTGTCGTACAGATAACGCCAATCGCGATCGCGAATCAGCTGTCTTCCTGCATTGTATTGCTTATCCGATTGCGTGTTGGTGCGGAATAAATTACCACCTGCATTCGGGTTTTTATAGAGGGTACTTGCCTTCTCTTCTGGCACATTGCTGCGGCTTTCGGACGAGTGCAAACTCCCAAAAGCATCGTAATGATACTGCACCCTACCGCCTGTGAGGCCGTTGAGCACCGATGACAATTGCGCATGGTTCCAGGTGTATTTGTTTAGTAATAAAGTTGACGTTTTGTTCGCCTCCACCTTGTGGCTAAACACGTGGCCTTGCTTGTCGAATTTCAAACACTGTTCGACATTCCCGTTAAGTACCGAGTCAATTTGCTGTTTATGCACATTGGTTTGGAAGGTTCCACGCCATTTTTCCGAGTTAAAAGGGTTGGGTACCAATGCCGAAACCCCTGCTTCAATACCGCTCATAAAGCCCTTCTTGTCGTAATCGTAAGCTATTTTTACCCCCAAAGAGGTGCATATTTCGGTAAGGCGGTGGCGGGTATCGTAAGTATATTCGAGACTGTGCCGATCCTGACATTCCTTAATCACCTGCCCTATGGCATTGTGTTCGAAGGTGGTAGTGGTGTGCTGGTTGGTGGTTTTAATCAGTAAACCTTGGTTATTGTAGTCGAAACTTTCCCAGGTGCCATCCTCAAATCGGTTATACACCAAACGCCCTGCCAAATCGTATTCATGAAAAACACGTCCGCTGGGCAATACCGACTCCATCACCAGCCCATCGCGGTTGCGCTGGTAGGTTTTACGGCTGCCATCAAACTCTATTTCTTCACAAATTAGTCCGTTAGCATTCCTAATAAAACGGTATTGCTCGCCAGCCTCGTTGGTAATTCGTTTTAATTCCTCGTAGGCATTATAGTCGTAGGTGATGATGCGGGTGTACTGCATCCCCAGGCGCTTGCGCCTGATTTCTTTTTTTAACGCTACCCATGGGGATATATTCCATAAAATAATCGGTGCGTCCATCGCTCATCATCACTGGCAAATGGCGCATCACCTATGCTACATATATGACCTGCCAGTGATGATGAGTGATGGATGCACCGATTTATGGAATAGCACCATGAGTATCGAAAAAGAAACTCTTTTGATTCACCCATTAATTGCTTATTGATAAAATTTACGTACTTTAAAAACTAATTTTTATAAAAAATTTCATTAAATACATTTTTCAACTCATTCCATTCAGTAAGCAAAGCGTCTTGCTTAAATACAATTTCTATAGATTCTATGCAGTCAAGTGTTTTTTCCTTTAAATCAAAGATCACCTTGCAATATTCTATTTTGGCATTTTTGCAAATATCATATCCTGAATTTGACTGACCTGCATATTCAAAATAATAACTATTCATTCTATTTTTGATATCTCTATTGTCAAAAACTATTGCTTTTTGCAAAATAACATATTGATTTGGTTCATCTCCATTATCCGAAAAACCAATCATATAATAATTTTCCTCATTATTAATTTCACACGTCACTTTATCTGCTGTAAATTTTATCTTCTTCATAATAATAATTGTTAATTGTTACTTGTGTAGTTTCACTACGTTTGCTACTTAATGATATCCCGCCTTCCATTTTTGTAGTTTTCCTGTTTCCTCATCTTTCCATATATACCTTACCACTTCCGAATTCGAATCGAAAACATACCCATACAGATTCGGATTACCGCCTTCCAAACCTATCGGATCTTTCGAGAGATACGTTCCCAGTGCGGGATCGTAATACCGAAACCGATTGTAATACAACCCAGTTTCCGAATCTTCGTACTGCCCAGCTTGTCGGAATGGCACAAAAGATCGTTCGCCTTTCAGATCGGTTAAATTGCCGTAAATGTCGTAATCTGTACTCCAGACCAGTTTTCCCGAAGCGTCGTAAGCCTGCACCGCACGGCCGATATAATCGGAAATAATACTGTAATTGCCTTTGGACGTGAGTTTGGCGGTGGGCGTGAAACTCCCACGCTCATACACCCAGGTAATCAGATTGTCGAGTGGTCTGTCCTTGTTATAGACACATTTTCCTGATTCCTCCACCACAATATGCGGTGCTTCGGATACAGGATAATTCCACTCGTGAATAATTCGGTTGCCTTCCCAAAGGTAGCGATAAATTACACCACCGGTGATTTTACTCGTACGTCGCCCTAGGGACGTCCGTCAGCCCCCCGAACCGACTCCAGCATTCCATTAGCATACCACTGATACTCCCAATCGCCAGGCTTCCATTCGGGTGCAAACTCTTTTTGGTAATCTTTTTCAATTTGCGGATTCTCCCAAAACTGTTCGTCAAAGATATCTATTTTCTTCCAAAAGCTTGTCGATTTTTGCTTAATCTCCTTTCGAATGGCTTCGTCCTCCATTGATGTGTGGGCATGTTTCTTGAAACGCAGATTGCCGTTTTTGTCGTACAGATAACGCCAATCGCGATCGCGAATCAGTTGTCCTCCTGCATTGTATTGCTTATCCGATTGCGTGTTGGTGCGGAAGAGGTTACCACCTGCATTCGGGTTTTTATAGAGGGTACTTGCCTTCTCTTCTGGCACATTGCTGCGGCTTTCGGACGAGTGCAAACTCCCAAAAGCATCGTAATGATACTGCACCCTACCGCCTGTGAGGCCGTTGAGCACCGATGACAATTGCGGTGAAAAATTCCACGTGTACATCTTCACTAGAGTGCTCTTTTGGTTCGCCTCCACCTTGTGGCTAAACACGTGGCCTTGCTTGTCGAATTTCAAACACTGTTCGACATTCCCACCAAGTACCGAGTCAATTTGCTGTTTTATGCACATTGGTTTGGAAAGGTTCCACGCCATTTTTCCGGACCTCGAGTTAAAAGGGTTGGGTACCAATGCCGAAACCCCAGCTTCAATACCGCTCATAAAGCCCTTTTTGTCGTAATCGTAAGCTATTTTACCCCCCAGCGAGGTACATATTTCGGTAAGGCGATGACGGGTGTCGTAAGTATATTCGAGACTGTGCCTATCCTGACATTCCTTAATCACCTGCCCTATGGCATTGTGTTCGAAGGTGGTAGTGGTGTGCTGGTTGGTGGTTTTAATCAGTAAACCTTGTTTGTTGTAGTCAAAACTTTCCCACGATCCATCCTCAAAACGGTTATACACCAAACGCCCTGCCAAATCGTATTCGTGAAAAACACGTCCGCTGGGCAATACCGACTCCATCACCAGCCCATCGCGGTTGCGCTGGTAGGTTTTACGGCTGCCATCAAACTCTATTTCTTCACAAATCAGTCCATTCGCATTTCTAATAAAACGGTATTGCTCGCCAGCCTCGTTGGTAATTCGTTTTTTAAGTTGGACGAAGAGTTGGCTATAATTACTTCGGGTGTAAAACTCTACACCTCCTGCTCGTATTTAGACAATAAAATTTTGCTAATATTTCCAGTTTCTAAATCATACTCCCATTTTCTTTTCGCTTCATGAAGCGTCATTCTATTAGGTCCACAATACTCATTTTCGTCAATATTGCCAACATCTTCCCAATAACAGAGTTTGCAAATGCAGTATTCTCCCTTTTCTGTTAATGTTCTGTATTTACAACAAGGACAAACTTCTAACAATTTAGCTTCTCCAATTACCTCAATATTACAATTGAGAAGATAATTCAGCCTGTATCCCAAGAAAAAATTAGTAACTCCTTCAAGCAAAAATTTATTTAAGTCAATTACAAGTTCGTTGTTTCTCGGGGAAAAAACATTCTCTCCATCAGTGTTTAATTCATCAATATCTCCACCTACATCTAATAATCGATTGAACATCTGTTCTTTATTTTCGATCATCAAACAATCATATGTTGTCAAAAAACCAATCACAGTTTGTCTCATAATTTTCTTTTTCATATCTCCTTTTTTAATAATTATTTACCATCTCCGACACGTATTTTATTAGCAGCTATTTTAGCCCATGATGGTCTATTTTCCATTAAATAATATGTCCGTATCTCTCTCTTTTTGACATGACCAATAAAAACCTCACCTGTTTCTGGGTCATGCTTCACTCTAAAATTACCAACCATCGTTTCTTTTATGGTTAAATCCAGAGCATCTCCAAATGCTTTTCCTTTATTAAGATACTCTGGTTTGGAAATCTTGCCGAATCCACCTTCTGTAATTACATGTTTTTTGATGAAAATTGGTTTCTTTCCACCCTTTAAAAATTGCTTCCAAAAATCCAACCCCAGCACATCCACTTCCGTATTCGAGTCCTAAACATTATCTTACAGATTTTAAATTGGCCGCCTTCCAAACCTATCGGATCTTTCGAGAGATACGTTCCCAGTGCAGGATCGTAATACCGAAACCGATTGTAATACAATCCATCCGAATTTTCGTAACCTTAGAACCTTAATCGGTTCCCCCTTCAAAGCCTTCAAAGGTAGTAACTTTGCCATAGATATCCAAACGGGTTTGCCATATCTTTGCGCCCCACTGTATACATTTCAAGAACAGCCCAGATAGTCGGAAATTTCTGTAATTGATGCTCCTCAATTATTTTTAATAATCGGAAACTGCCTTCGTCAAACACCCAGGTGGTGAGTCCGGGAACAGGTTCTTCACGATCCTTTTTAAACAAACCGATAGCATCGGGTACTTTAGGTCGGTCGGCAAGGATAATGTTACGGTGTATTTCCATCCCAAAGCCAACGGGTGATTTGTTGGTTGAAGATCTTGGCTGCATTGTGTGCAAACATCATACTCAAAGGCTTGTTGACATTCAACTATTTATAGTAATCTATTCCTTTAGGGTTCATGTCATCAAATACAATCATTTTTCCTGATCGTATTATGTATTGGGATATTTACGTTGATGCAGTTGGAGCTGACAATTCATCTACTTTATTAAACAAGATTATTCTTTCAAAATATAAATTTCGAAAATTTGCATCTGACATGTTTGAAATGCGGTATCGATGATAATGGCTCTGTCCTCCATTGATGTGTAGGTGCTCTTCACTGAACGTGCTCTGCCGTTTTTGTCGTACAGATAACGCTAATCGCCTCACGAATCAGTTGTCCTCCTGCATTGTATTTCTTGCATTGTTCGACATTCCCATTAAGTACCGAATCAATTTACCGTTTATGCATTCTTTTTAAAGTTCCATTCCCATTTTCCGAGTTAAAAGGGTTGGGCTTTCGGACGAGCGCAAACCGCCAAAAGCATTTTGTCGTAATGATAAAGCACCCTACCGCCAGCGAGGTACATATTTTGGCAAGGATGGCGGGTATCGTAAGCATATTCCAGACTGTGCCTATCCTGACATTCCTTAATCACCTGCCCTATGGCATTGTGTTCGAAGGTAGTGGTGTGCTGGTTGGTGGTTTTAATCAGTAAACCTTGGTTATTGTAGTCGAAAACTTTCCCACGATCCATCCTCCAAACGGTTATGCACCAAGCGTCCTGCCAAATCGTATTCATGAAAACACGTCCGCTGGGCAATACCTGACTCCATCACCAGCCCATCGCGGTTGCGCTGGTAGGTTTTACGGCTGCCATCAAACTCTATTTCTTCACAAATCAGTCCATTCGCATTCCTAATAAAACGGTACTGTTCGCCAGCCTCGTTGGTAATTCGTTTCAATTCCTCGTAGGCATTATAGTCGTAAGTGACGGTGCGTGTGTGCTGCTGCCCCTGGCGCTCGCGCCTGATTTCTTTTTTAACGCTGCCCATGGGGGTATATTCCATAAAATAATCGGTGCGTCCATCGCTCATCATCACCGGTCGATCATACGCATCGTAGACAATGCGCCATTTATCGGTGTGGTGACGATATTGGGTGATGCGCCCAGTTTATCTCAATCAAGACAAACTGGCTGCTGATGGTTGCCATTCACACTGCACAATTGCCCAAATATGACAATTCCTCATAACTAAAAAATATTCCCAATCGCCATCCCGTTCTATATGCTTCACTTGCCCAAAATCGTTGTAGTGCCTAATTTAGGTGGGTAACACTTTAGGTTATTATTTCGCCATTCCTTAATGAGAATTACTGAGAATTACTGTATGCTATATATAGCTCCATCTAGATCATATGGTTTTAAAGTAACCTTTTTTTTTACACATTGCTTTCTTTAGTATCATTGATATAAGGGTTCATTATTCATCATCTTTATCCATATATTAATTTATTAGCCATTTTTTCAGCTAAGTCTATTGGATCAAACTTTAAATCTTGTATTTTTATAAATATTGAGATTAACTCTTTGAAATCGCCTTCTATAGGATTGGATAAACAGTAAATTTTTATATCTTTCGGTATCATCTCTTCAATATTGGTGACATTTTGAATATATACAAATTTTTCATTTATTTGGAAAATCTGAGATAATGTATATCTAACTATTTTATTGTCAATCTGTTTACTTAGTAACAGATCACAACCTATTGACATGCATTCCATAAACCTACGACTTTTTGTCTATTATCCGCACTAACACCCATCTTTTCTAAAATTTCATTTACTTAAAAATTATTTCCAAACTCATTATACATTCCTAAAGCTTTAAATCCTCCTCGATCCAAAGTAACAAAACCGTCTCCAGATTGTAATACAACCCTGTTTCGGAATCTTCGTATTGCCCAGCCTGTCGGAATGGCACAAAGTGTCGTTCACCTTTCAGATCGGTTAAATCACCGTAAATGTCGTAATCTGTCCTCCAGACCAGTTTTCCCGAAGTATCGTAAGCCTGCATTGCTCGACCGATGTAATCGGAAATAATACTGTAATTACCTTCGGGAGTTAGTTTGGCGGTGGGCGTGAAACTCCCACGCTCGTACACCCAGGTAATCAGATTTTCGAGTGGCTCTTCCTTGTTGTAGACACATTTTCCCGATTCCTCCACCACAATCTGCGGTGCTTCGGATACAGGATAATTCCACTCGTGAATCATCCTGTTGCCCTCCCAAAGATAGCGATAAATTGTGTTTTTGGTGATTTTACTCGTCCGCCGACCTAAGGCATCATATTCGAATTTGGTAAGACGTCCGTCAGACCCCCGAACCGACTCCAGCATTCCGTTAGCATACCACTGATACTCCCAATCGCCAGGCTTCCATTCGGGTGCAAACTCTTTTTGGTAATCTTTTTCAATTTGCGGATTCTCCCAAAACTGTTCGTCAAAGATATCTATTTTCTTCCAAAAGCTTGTCGATTTTTGCTTAATCTCCTTTCGAATGGCTTCGTCCTCCATTGATGTGTGGGCTGGTTTCTTAAAACGTAGATTGCCGTTTTTGTCGTACAGATAACGCCAATCGCGATCGCGAATCAGCTGTCCTCCTGCATTGTATTGCTTATCCGATTGCGTGTTGGTGCGGAAGAGGTTACCACCCGCATTCGGGTTTTTATAGAGGGTACTTGCCTTCTCTTCTGGCACATTGCTGCGGCTTTCGGACGAGTGCAAACTCCCAAAAGCATCGTAATGATACTGCACCCTACCGCCAGTGAGGCCGTTGAGCACCGATGACAATTGCGATGAAAAATTCCACGTGTACATCTTCACTAAGGTGCTCTTTTGGTTTGCCTCCACCTTGTGGCTAAACACGTGGCCTTGTTTGTCGAATTTTATGCATTGTTCGACATTCCCACCAAGTACCGAGTCAATTTGTTGTTTATGCACATTGGTTTGGAAGGTTCCACGCCATTTTTCCGACCTCAAGGTGCCAAAAGGGCTGGGTACCAATGCCGAAACCCCAGCTCCTCAGTGATTTTGCTCATAAAGCCCCTTTTGCCAATCGTAAGTCTACTTTTCTTCCGATCGAGGTACAGACCGATGGTAAGGGTACTATAGGTCAGTCGTAAGGGATATTCGAGACTATGCAGTGGCGTATTGCCATCCCAAAGCCAACGGGTGATTTGATGGTTGAAGATCTTGGCATTAATGACGCCCTAGCGGATTATCTCACTAAAAATCGATCTAAATTATCAAGTAAATAAATATCTTCCAAATTGCATTTTATTGTTCTATTACCGACTCTAAATTTGCTCTTAGTTGTAATAATAGTTTCAACCATTGTTCAACATATAGATTAATATCTAATGATATCTTATTGTTTGAATTGAAAATGTGTTTTTGATTCAACCCATCCCAAACTAATGAAATTATATCACCATCAATATTGCATTTCCAAAGTTCAAAAACACTATGACTAGGGAAATCTACCTTAAATTGTTTCTGTCGCTCTTTTACTGAATTTAGCATGTTCATTATATCATCAAAACAATAACTTACATCCGATAAGTAGCCCATTTCGCAATAAAAATCATTCCAATTTATAGCATTAATCTTTTTCAAATGATTTATACAGCAATAAAAATTGTTTTTTTTGAGGAATTCATATTTTCAAATATACCTTAATATTAAAATAGGATTTATAATTAGTTCAAAATTCATATGGATATTAAAACCAAATAATTTTTCATCTTTAATTACATTTTATTTTCCCTGTTTTTAAAAATATAATGCATTTGCCTAAGTTTATTCGTTAACTCTGTTTGACCTAATTTTTATTTCGCCCCATTCCCAACCTCATAAAGACCATTACCATAGATTTCTCCATTTATGCTGCATTGCTATTTATATTTTGTAGGCAAACTGTCCCTTTACATTTAACAACACTTTTGTACTTTACTATTAACAGGAAAGTCGTAAAACCCTCCTGGTTCTTAAATTCCGGGTCCTTGCATGAGCTAAATATCAGATTCAGACTTCCTATTTCACTATTGAAACTAAAAAAACCTTTATTGTTTATAGGAGTATTCGACATCCTTATGGCATCATTCATGCCATGAATTTTATTGTCATGTTTTTAGTCCAGTTTTATATTTTCCCAATTGTCTTAAATGTAAAAACACATCCACTTCCGAATTCGAGTCGAAAACATACCCATACAGATTCGGATTACCGCCTTCCAAACCTATCGGATCTTTCGAGAGATACGTTCCCAGTGCAGGATCGTAATACCGAAACCGATTGTAATACAACCCAGTTTCCGAATCTTCGTATTGCCCAGCTTGTCGGAATGGCACAAAGTGTCGTTGTCCTTTCAGATCGGTTAAATCACCGTAAATGTCGTAATCCGTACTCCAGACCAGTTTTCCCGAAGCGTCGTAAGCCTGTATCGCACGACCGATGTAATCGGAAATAATACTGTAATTGCCTTTGGACGTGAGTTTGGCGGTGGGTGCAAAACTCCCACGTTCATACACCCAGGTAATCAGATTGTCGAGTGGTTTGTCCTTGTTGTAGACACATTTTCCCGATTCCTCCACCACAATCTGCGGTGCTTCGGATACAGGATAATTCCACTCGTGAATCATCCTGTTGCCCTCCCAAAGGTAGCGATAAATTACGCCACCAGTGATTTTACTCGTCCGCCGACCTAAGGCATCATACTCGAATTTGGTGAGACGTCCGTCAGCCCCGAACCGACTCCAGCATTCCATTGGCATACCACTGGTACTCCCAATCGCCAGACTGCCATTCGGGTGCAAGCTCATCTTGATAGTCTTTTTCAATTTGCGGATTCTCCCAAAAACTGTTCGTCAAAAGATATCTATTTTCTTCCAAAAGCCTGTCGATTTTTGCTTAATATCTCCCGAATAGCCTCGTCCTCCATTGATGTGTGGGCATGTTTCTTAAAACGTAGATTGCCGTTTTTGTCGTACAGATAACGCCAATCGCGATCGCGAATCAGCTGTCCTCCTGCATTGTATTGCTTATCCGATTGCGTGTTGGTGCGGAAGAGGTTACCACCTGCATTCGGGTTTTTATAGAGGGTACTTGCCTTCTCTTCTGGCACATTGCTGCGGCTTTCGGACGAGTGCAAACTGCCAAAAGCATCGTAATGATACTGCACCCTACCGCCTGTGAGGCCGTTGAGCACCGATGACAATTGCGATGAAAAATTCCACGTGTACATCTTCACTAAGGTGCTCTTTTGGTTCGTTTTCACCTTGTGGCTAAACACTTGGCCTTGCTTGTCGAATTCCAAGCACTGTTCGATATTCCCATTAAGTACCGAATCAATTTGCTGTTTATGCACATTGGTTTGGAAAGTTCCATGCCATTTTTCCGAGTTAAAAGGGTTGGGTACCAATGCCGAAACTCCAGCTTCAATACCGCTCATAAAGCCCTTCTTTGTCGTAATCGTAAGCTATTTTACCCCCCAGCGAGGTGCATATTTCGGTAAGGCGGTGGCGGGTGTCGTAAGTATATTCGAGACTGTGCCTATCCTGACATTCCTTAATCACCTGCCCTATGGCATTGTGTTCGAAGGTGGTAGTGGTGTGCTGGTTGGTGGTTTTAATCAGTAAACCTTGGTTATTGTAGTCGAAACTTTCCCACGATCCATCCTCAAATCGGTTATACACCAAGCGTCCTGCCAAATCGTATTCGTGAAAAACACGTCCGCTGGGCAATACCGACTCCATCACCAGCCCATCGCGGTTGCGCTGGTAGGTTTTACGGCTGCCATCAAACTCTATTTCTTCACAAATCAGTCCGTTAGCATTCCTAATAAAACGGTATTGCTCGCCAGCCTCGTTGGTAATTCGTTTTAATTCCTCGTAGGCATTATAGTCGTACGTGATGGTGCGGGTGTGCTGTAGCCCCATGCGCTCGCGCCTGATTTCTTTTTTAACGCTGCCCATGGGGGTATATTCCATAAAATAATCGGTGCGTCCATCGCTCATCATCACTGGCAGGTCATACGCATCGTAGGTAATGCGCCATTTGTCGGTGTGGTGGCGGTATTGGGTGATGCGTCCCAATTGATCACGATCGAAACTGACTGGTTGCTGATGGTTGCCATTCACACTGCACAATTGTCCACGGTGGTCAAAAGAACAAATCCTTGGTTCTCCATTGATATTGATCACCCGCATGTAAAATGTGTAGGTCGTTTCATAACGTGTACCTTGTTCTACTTTATGATCAATCCACCATATGTAGTAGCCACAAGTGTATTGTGTAGGATCATCCCCCATATAATAGTAATCTCCACCCATCCGTTGAGGCTCGCTGAAGCGGATACTAGTCCGGTCATAACTAAATAAATTATATAGTTCATTTCCAAATGCAATGAAATCCGAATGAACTTTCTTTGACTCTAATATGCTCCATTTGGAATCATATTGTTTCCAAAATTCGGTTGGAAACAATTCTTCTACAGCATCACCGTCTTGGACTACAACAGGGTAAAGAATATACTCGTTTGCCTTTTCTCTTTTCCCCGATTTTGCCAGTTTGAAAAAGTCCTTAACCATTTGATAGACTTTTTGATCGTCAGAAAAGTACATGCACGAATCCCCAATAATAGGTGGTTCAATGTAATGTATTTCATGGGAAGAATTTCTAAATTCTGCTAAATCTCCATTAATTTGCCCAATAGTCTTCTCTTCCTCATCTATTGTAACCCAAAAATAACCACATTGCAATCTCTGTTTTTTTTTACCGATTGACAATAGTTTATTCTTAGGATAAAGTTCTACACTCCTATCCCTTGAAGCATATAAGCCAAACTTTATTTTTATTGGGATAATATCATGTTCCTGTAAAAAATGTAACAATCGGGTTGTATCACTCAACTCAAGACATTGTAGAAAAACTGTATCCTTGTGTAATACAGAATCCTGACTTACAACAATTATATTAGTGGCTACAGTGCCAACAACAGGCTGAACATTTTGATCTATTTGTATTTCTGTACTATTGTTCTTTTTTATATCATTGTTTTCCTTCTTTGCTTGATTGTTGTTGCACGACATGAATAAAATGATCAAAAGGTTGAATATTATTCTTTTATTTTTCATTAGCTACAATTTATTAAAGTGTTGAATCACCTTCTGGGTTGAAATTACCTAGTATTTCTCCAAGTTTTGTGCTTTTATAACTTTTATCAGAATCGGTCAATTGATCTCCGTGCTAAATTATTGAAGTTATACAGAGATAATTTCTATTCTTTTTTATAATCAAGAAGAAAGCCTGATTCATTGTATTCATAACATTTAGTTTCAGTTTCGTTAATACCCTGCCCTCGACTTGGAAATCCTTCAATTGTATATATTCGGTAACCCCATTTTGCGGCTTCTATTTTCTTTGTTTTTGGATCTACATTTATTTCGCCAAGAGGAAACTCTTTAATTAATAACTCTTTTGTCAGACCTCTCCCCGAAGAGTTACCTCTCCATTTTAATCTTTTCATTAGGTCATTGTGTGTATTGGAACATAAATATCCGCCACTAGAGAAGTTAGGATCAACATAGAGTCCATTGCCATTTACAAATTCGGTCTTATAAAAAATGATCTTTCCTTTTACTGGCGCTTCTACTCCTTTCAACCAAGGATGGTAATTTGCCAACATAAAATTACCATTCAAAAGTCCTTTGCTGAAATTTGCAATAAGGACAACTCCCAACTCTCCATTATAATCAATAACCTCACCATCAAGAAGTCCATTAACTACTTTACCCTTAGTGTAACTATCTGTTTCTCCTGACTCTTGATGTAGTACGGATCGATCAGCATTTTGTTTTTTTAGGCATCGCCCGCAAGAAAAGCTCTTGGTGGTCTCCAAGGAGTCAATAAATGCCAAATCATTTTGATCCATATTTAACCAAGCCCTTTTCACAAAACAACTCCCATTCAGTCTATTGTCAACTAACTGAATTTTTAAATCTTTGGATCGAATACTATCTATCAGACCATTGGTGTAAAATACTTCCATTTTATGGAATATGGAAGGGCGGAATTTTATTTGACTCTTTGGGGGATCCATTTGGTAGACCCACTTACCAGCCTTTAGTCCATTAACAAACTCTCCCTCACTCAGTATGTCCATCATACTCATTCTATAATCAATGTCATTACGGAAGTGATTAGCAAAATCTTCATCTAAATTATCTCCCAATATTATGGATAGTAATCTATTTGTCGGTTCTTCCCAATCAACCGACTCCAAATTTTTCCCCGTAAAATATAATGGTAGTTGATGGGATATTGTTCCCCATGAAAATCTGATAAACTTGTGTTCTTGAAAAATGAAACCAAGCCGCGTAGACAAACTGTATCTGCCATTCAACAATAAACTTGAATCTGCTGTTTCCAAGCAAGCAACAATATCCTTCATTCCAAGCGGTGCCTGTGATGAATAACTGGTGCGAGAGCTATCGTTTCTCCAAGCATAATAGATATGCTTGGGACTATCGACTTTCTGCTCCTTACATGACCTATCTTGGTATGGAACATAGAGCCAAGGCTCTACTGCGTCAAAGTAGCTTGTAGAACTCTGTGAGCTCATATTTGATTTTGTGCTACCTACTGTTATAGATGTTTTCGTCTGCCCCTCCAAGTTGTAGACAAACAACATCGTCAAGAAAAATGCAATGGTGATTCTATAGCTCATTTATCCTTTTTTACTATTATTTCAATCAATTCTATTTTAAAACCCTCAATGTGCAAGTGGTTGTTGTGTCGTGGGTCCTTGAGTTCCCTGCAATGATCAAGGATAATCCTACTTGACTTGCTGTATGGGATAAAATACTCCGAACAGAAAGAGACTTTTCCCCTATTAGCCCATCCATACTTATGTAGGGCATTATTAAATTTATTTTGGGCCTCCATATCGAAATCGGAATCCTGCAAAAGCCCTCCATGTGGCTTCCCATTTTTCTTGAAATACATTAAATCTCCATTCATTCCATTTAGATGCGACACACTAGGATTGGGTCTCCCATCAAATAATGAAAAACCTGTGTGCCGCATCTGAGAACTTCCTGCCACATCAATTTCCTCGAGGTACCAGTCCAATCCAGTTTAATTCGATTCAATGCTATTTTTTGTTTTTTAAGTTGTAAATTTTATCAAACTCCTTCTCCAAATCGGGATAATCCGTCCCGTAGTTATTAAGAAAACTGCTTGGAGGTAGTCCCCTGGTACATATCTGTCAAGATTATAGTACTTTTTGTATATAATATGCAATATTGCCTGCAATTTGATGTCGCTCGGCTTTGGTTAGGTATGTAAAATCCAATCGTTTATTCCGTAGCAGTTCTATGCCGTAACGATAAAGCATAGCTAAATAGTCAATGTGTATATCGTCATTATCGGCAGCGATGGCCTTATCGACCATGTATTGCATCAAGTTCTCATGAATATGAAGTTTATTATGATAGTCTTTGTGTGCAAACAAACCCTTAAAAATACTAAAATCTCTGTATTTAATAGAGTGTACCTCTTCCCATTCCTTGTATGTATGGCTCACTACAACCTCATTTATTTTTTCGTTCTTATCGTAACCAAATTCTGTCAACAAATATTGTAAAAACCATACTGATTATTGTTTAGCAACCACTTAAAACTGGATAGGTCATCGTTGAATAAAAAATTGTTTTGATGAGCCAATTCTTCGGTCATTTTTTGATAGATGGAAAAACCATCTGCCATGTAGCAATGCTTCTTAGAGAAGTAAATGTTATCTGGGCGGATAATCTCTATTTTACTAGGGCTCTTAAGTAGAATGAAGTACTTATTCTGATTGTGGATGCTGGAATTTGTGAGATTAATGCCCAGGTTGCCAATTACAGCCATAAATTTATCTAGGCTAGTCGTTTGGAATCCAGCCTTACATAATGCCATATACAAGGTATCTAAAACCTCTTCAATATTGTTCTTGTTCATAAATAATCCCTCCGTTTTTAATTTATAGTTTGATGGTTTATTTGTGGTGATGTATTCCGTTGTACCTATATTCGTATTGACGACCCATTTAGTCCTGTCGCCACCAAGGGAAATACAGGTAATAATCAATTTGTGCTTGTCTGAGTAAGTATCGAACACAAAAGTGCTATCAGAAAATCGTACGCTTTCTATCTTGAATTCCTGTTCCTCTTGGCCATAATTCACGATGATTGTTTTCTCTGAAACTTTCACTTCTGCATTATGAGCCTCCATGGGGGTGTAAATAATCTCCTCTCCATCAACATCTGTAAGGTTGTACCAAGTTCCATATAGTTTATTGTGGCTGACAATGCTTTGTGCCTTGCTCTCAAATATCATGCATGTCAGTATTGACATAATTAATAATGCTCTCACTTTTAATCTATTTAGTTTTTTCAATTATTCGTCCTTTGTTCCTGTGTTTCGTCTCACTTGGGCCATTGTGTATGTACGAGTTCCACTGGGAGTTTTCCCTATGGCAACTCCGTCTTCGTTTATGTACAGTCGTCGCTTGGGGTGCGTTGCATCATTTTTGTAATACACACCACTCCCTGGGTCAAAAAATCTAAAAAACCTTTCACCGTCTCGGCATCCTTGCCCAACAATCAGAACAAAATGTTCCGTGGTTTTGTCGTCGTTGTAGGTTTCCACTCTCTTGTCTGTATCAACCCCCACCACCACTGGTCGTTGTAGTAACAATTGTTCTTGTATGTATTCATTACCTTCCGTTGTATTCTTCGAAGTCAATGTCTTTACGACTTTTCCAGTTCTAGGATCCTTTTGTGTCACTGTTATGATACAGTCCGCTATGGCTCCCCCTATGACTCCATATCTGTTAAGCATCGCTACAGATGCTTTCCAGCATTCTCCTGGTACCTGCTCTTTCCAAAAATCTGGATTGGCAATGTCTATGTGCGGGCACTTACATTTAGTGCACATGGGCATGTCAAGGGTTCTTTGCCATAGAGACAATCGCTCACCTTGAACACTAGACCACTGTACGCCTTAAAGAAATTGGTCTTAGGTACATGATTTTTGGATATACCGTTTTTATCAATGATATCATTGCCAAATTGTTGACATACATCTTTTATTTGACTGTCTTCTCCCGCCCATTGGCAATTTTATTCACCTTTCTTCCAACATAGTATCCCATAGAGGTAAGCGTGGCCTGTGAGCTGCACCCAAGCCACTACACGCCCGGAATTTCCAGCCATCACACCATTACTATCAGCGTACACCGTATTTCTGCACCCTAAGTAACCTTAATTATTAAGTGTCTGTATAGAATCAATAATTGCTTTCAAATTCTCAATTCCATAATAGTTATTATCCTCAATTTCCTGCCTTTTTGTCAGACCTCTCCCCGAGTTACCTCTCCATTTTAATCTTTCATTAGGTCGTGACCAGTATTGTTAGGGCATAAAATATTATCGCCACTAGAGAAGTTAGGATCAACATGGGAGTCCATTACCATTTACAAATTCGGTCTTATAAAAAATGATCTTTCCTTTTTACTGTGGCGCTTCTCTCCTTTCAACCAAAGGATGGTAATTTGCCAACATAAAATTACCATTCAAAAATTTGCTGAAATTTGCAATAAGGACGGCACCAGCCTCCATTATAATCAATAACCTCACCATCGAAGTCCATTAACTACTACTTTACCCTTAGTGTAGCTATCTGTTTCTACTCTGACTTTCTTGATTGTAGTACCGGATCGATCAGCATTTTGTTTTTTTTTTAGGCATCGCCCGCAAAGCTCTTGTGGTGGTCTCCAAGGAGTCCAATAAATGCCAAATCATTTTGATCCATATTTAACCAAGTCTTTTTCACAAAACAACTCCCATTCAGTCTATTGTCAACTAACTGAATTTTTAAATCTTTGGATCGAATACTATCTATCAGACCATTGGTGTAAAATACTTCCATTTTATGGAATATGGAAGGGCAGATTTTATTTGACTCTTTGGGATCCATTTGGTAGACCCCTTACCAGCCTTTAGTCCATTAACAAACTCCCTCACTCAAGTATGTCCATCATACTCATTCTATAATCAATGTCATTACCGGAAGTGATTGGCAAAATCTTCATCTAAATTATCTCCCAATATTATGGATAGTAATCTATTTGTCGGTTCTTCCCAATCAACCGACTCCAAATTTTTCCCCGTAAAATATACTGGTAGTTGATGGGATATTTTTTCCCCCATGAAAATCCCCAGTAAACTTGTGTTCTTTGAAAAATGAAACCAAGCCGCGTAGACAAACTGTATCTGCCATTCAACAATAAACTTGAATCTGCTGTTTTCAAGCAAGCAACAATATCCTTCATTTCAAGCGGTGCCTGTGATGAATAACTGGTGCGAGAGCTATCGTTTCTCCAAGCATAATAGATATGCTTGGGACTATCGACTTTCTGCTCCTTACATGACCTATCTTGGTATGGAACATAGAGCCAAGGCTCTATTGCGTCAAAGTAGCTTGTAGAACTCTGTGAGCTCATATTTGATTTTGTGCTACCTACTGTTATAGATGTTTTCGTCTGCCCCTCCAAGTTGTAGACAAACAACATCGTCAAAAAAAATGCAATGGTGATTCTATAGCTCATTTATCCTTTTTTACTATTATTTCAATCAATCTGAATCAAGCCATGCCCTCGATATTTATAGCCATTGATCTTCATTACCATTGCCAAGCCTTAATAGTTCACTCATTTCTTTGCCATAGATGTAATTGCCTAACTTTTCAGGGTTCTTCAGATATTTTTTGTGGTCCGCAACAATATCAGGTCTGCCTGAGAAATTTGTTTTTAACGCATCCCATTCAATTGTTAATTCGTATTAATTCCATGTATGGACTGTTGCTATTTCGTCAGTACTTCCATCGGCATGTTCCAATCGCAAGGTTAATTGCACATCGGGTTGGAAGTTTTCTAAACCAAGAATACTCAAACGATCATCCTCGCGTACTTTGGCGTAATCCGATTTATCGGCAAAGGTGAGTGCCAACATTCCTTGCTTTTTTAGATTGGTTTCGTGAATCCGTGCAAAGGATTTGCAAATAATAGCCCGCACATTCAAGAACCGAGGTTCCATGGCGGCATGCTCGCGCGATGATCCTTCACCATAATTCTCTTCTGCCACCACAATCGATCCTTCGCCCTTTTTGTTTAAAATATTGCGCCACAGCTGGCACGGTGTTATAGGTCTTCGTTTCGACATTTAGTACTGTATTGGCTTTGCCATTGAACTCGTTGATGGCACCAATCAGCATATTGTCCGATATGTTTTCCAGATGTCCCCGAAAACGTAACCAAGGACCTGCCATCGAAATATGATCGGTAGTACATTTGCCTTGTGCTTTAATCAATAAGGCTTGGTGGAGAATATCTTTTCCGTCCCAAGGTGCAAAAGGTTCGAGTAATTGTAGGCGTTTAGAATCGGGACTGACATTGATTTGTATTGACACATCGTTAGATGGTGCCACATATCCTGAATCACCTTCGGCATATCCTTTTGCAGGAAGCGTATCGCCAGTGGGTTCGGTCAATAAAACGGCTTTGCCCTCGGCATTTATCAAGGTGTCGGTCAATGGATTGAAACAAAGATCGCCCGCTAAAGTCAAGGCGGTCACTATTTCGGGAGAGGCAATAAACGTATGTGTATTGGGATTGCCATCGTTGCGTTTAGCGAAATTTCGATTAAAAGAGGTGATAATCGGGTTGGGGCGATCCGAAGTTTCTTCATCTCGTTTCCATTGCCCAATACAAGGACCATAAGCATTGGTCATCACCACACCGCCAATGGCTTCGAGGCTTTCCTAGGATGCCATCGCGCTGGGCAGTGGCTCGAATTTGTTCCGACCCTGGATTGATGACGAATTGCGCTTTTGCGGTCAGTTTTTGATCATGGGCTTGTTGGGCAACAGAGGCTGCACGAGTCATATCTTCATAAGATGAATTGGTGCACGAGCCAATTAAACCCACTTCCATTTTCTGTGGATATTGTTTTTCTTTAACAATACGTGCAAATTCGAAATAGGATAAGCCGCATCAGGAGTAAATGGTCCATTGATATGAGGTTCAAGCGCACTTAAATCGATCTCTATCACACGGTCATAATATTTGTCGGGCGAAGCTTGTACTTCTGGGTCGGCTTGCAAATCGGCTATAATTTGTTGACATGACGCTGCCACTTCGGCTCGTTTGGTGGCGGTTAAATACGCTGCTGTTTGTGCATCATAAGGAAATATCGAACAAGTGGCACCTACTTCAGCTCCCATATTACAGATGGTTCCCTTACCTGTTGCCGATAAACTTGTAGCACCTTCGCCAAAATATTCGATCACTGCATTGGTGCCGCCTTTCACGGTAAGAATACCTGCGAGTTTCAAAATGACATCTTTTGCCGATGCCCAGCCGTTGAGCTTTCCGGTAAGTTTCACGCCAATTATCTGAGGCATCTTCAACTCCCACGACATACCCGCCATCACGTCCATAGCATCCGATCCACCCACTCCAATGGCCAACATCGACAATCCACCAGCATTGGGGGTATGCGAATCAGTACCAATCATCAAACCACCAGGGAATGCATAGTTCTCCAAAACAACTTGATGAATAATGCCTGCGCCAGGCTTCCAAAAACCGATACCGTATTTGTTGGATACCGATCGTAAAAAATCAAAGACTTCTTTATTGGCGATTTCTGCTTGTGGAAGATCCAACACAGCCGATCGGTAGGCTTGAATTAAATGATCACAATGAACGGTACTTGGTACCGCAGTGGTTTGTCGTCCCGAGTTCATAAACTGCAATAACGCCATTTGTGCTGTAGCGTCCTGCATAGCTACACGATCGGGTTGAAAGTTGACATAAGTTTCGCCACGCTTAAAATCGGCTATATTGTTGGCGTCAAAAAGATGCGCATACAGTATCTTTTCAGTCAAACAAAGCGATCTGCCTAACTGTTTACGTGTTGTTGTCACCTTATGGGTATACTGTGCATGCACAGTTTTGATCATATCCAAATCAAATATCATGATGATGTGTTTTAATTGTATTTATTACCAAAATACAAAGATATTAATATTAACTGAAATGACTGATTAACTGAATGACTGATTAACTAGCACGATGCGCTACATACATTCCCCGCAATCCCATTAAGCGCCGTAAGGACAAGACTATAGGAGATGAGTAATTAAACGATGTTATCAATTCAAAACAATCAACTTTTTATTTGGGCTAAAGCCTGAGTGCACTTTATGCAATAAAGTGCACTCAGGCTTTAGCCCAAATCATTCATTTATAACATCGTTTAATTAATGCTTGCTGCTTATTTGTATTCCTTAGTGACGCTAACGAAGAGAGTGACATAATCGAGTCTTGGAGGACGAACTGTTACAATCTGCCCAAAATAATGTTATATAAACACTGCACGTGATGGTATTATACTTATACAAAAATGCACTTTAATCAACAAAACGTCTCAAAAACGACTATAATAACCCATCTTAACCTCTTCAGGTGGGCTTGTAAATAAATAAATAAATTTTATTTTTGCTACAAGGGCTGTATTTGGACTTACGGGAATTAGTTAATGCGTTTAAGTCTTAACAATCACTGAAAATATGGGTGCCATCGAATACTACTTGTTATAACAATCTTATCATCAAGTACTTATAGGCTAAACAAGCTTATAAGTTGCCAATGTTGTGCGCATAAGTTGCTAATGTTGTGCGCACAGGTTGCTAATGTTATGCGCATAACATTAGCAACTTATACGCATAACATTGCCTAGGTCTAAAGTAATGGCGACTACTATATCAAGTAATCGCCACTAACATATAAGGTATATTTGTTTATTTTATAAATACAAGACTAAAAAACAATAATTCTAATTGGTGTTCGCTTTCGGTTTTGAGAAGGTCGCAAATGTTCATGTTGGAGTCATTTTAAGTGATTAAAATCATTTTGTGCTGATTTTAATTGTTTTTGTTTGTAAGTATTTTAATTGATATAAAACTGGGAGTAGATATTCGATATTCAAGGTGTGGTTTCATCTGCTATTTGGTATCGGCTTCGCTCAAACAGACTGCAGAGCCCGATGAGTACCTAAAAAATAAACACGAACGAATAAAACAGCCGATAAGGTATCGCTTCGCGATGGAGTGCTTCGCTTTATGGCGTTAGATAAATAGGGGAGAGCGGTGTCTGTAAAGTAGGCGTATTGGGAATGTTGTACTTTTGTAATCTTCTTTATAAACAGTTTTAATACAGAACTTTATTTCTACAATTGAGTGTTTTATCGAAATGCATTTTTGAGTGTTTATTCGTTCGTGTTTATTATAAACAGACTCATCGGACTTCGCAGTGTAAGGGGTGCGAGGTGTGGGAAACTTCAGTAAATTTATCTAACCCATCACTTATGGACCTTATGGCAAATTGACGGTAAATAGAACTTCGCCTTTGGTTTCGCGCGGTCCTGATTGATTGGTTTGGTATAAGCGGAAGCCAAAACTGGTGTCAAAGGTTTTGATGCGGAACCAGTGGGCATCGAATAAAAAGTCGGAACCGTACGACCAATATTTATTCACGAAGGTAGATTGTGGATACCGTCCCCACGAATAATCGACAAATGCGTTGGCACGAATACGATTGAGGTAGATGAATGATCCGATTGACCAATCGGGACAAGCTAGATAGAAAGCGTAATCGGCACTGAAGTAAGTTGAGTTTTCGGCAAAATGCTGGCTGGTATAATCGCGTGGGCGTCGAATGACATTCTGAGGGTAATACAGTGTTGGACGTTGGTATACAAGGTGGTGTTTTTGATGTGTTACATTCAATTTCAACCCTGCATTGGGCAACAAACCAGGTAAGTAGGCAATAATTTGTCCTGTAAACAATTCGCTATGCCTGTTGCCAGGTAAAGGATCGACACCTGCTGTAAGCCACGTTTGAACTCCCCATCGAGGCATCAAATCGCGTACCGATCGTTGTAAATATCGGTAATAATACACCCCTACACGAGCAGTTTGTCTGGCTGTGATACGTTTTATTGTCCTGCTTTGGTAAGAAATTATTGATCCAATCCAGATAAGTTTCGATCTGAAAGCCTTGTAGATAAGCCCCCTTATCGAACACAAAAGGCAGATAAGCCCCCACATTCAAATTCCACTTTCTTCTGATTAAGGGGTTCCCAATTAAGATACAATTGGTCATTCAGCCAATGTCGCCGATACACATAACTATCTCCCCCCACATCCAGCTTAGCATGTATAATGGGTCGCCAACCTTGGTACTCCAATTGCAACACAGCATGCGAGGCTTTTCCTTTATTATCATAATAATAAGCCGCTTGCCCTGTGAGGGTATTCAACTGATTTTGCGACCACACGCTTGCGCCTAACTGAACCGATTGTGTAACATCAAGATTGTATCGGCTTTCGTTATAATCAAGATAATATGGAGCCCAACTATGGATGTTGAATAAATGTGTCGATTTTTTGTAGTCGGTGGATTGATAAGGCGAAGCACCTGCAAATTGAAATTCGTCAATATCGAACGTCTCTTGCTTACTGATACTGTCCGCCAAAGCAAAACCTGTGGATGTGCGCCATGCGCTATTGCCCGATTGCAATTGATGTAGTTGGGTGTCTTGTTTGAGGTTTTTTGTTCGCACTATTTCGTAACCATTGGCGGTGTATTGCGCATAAACAACATTTTGCCGATCGGGAGTGAAACCACCTCCTTTTGTTCCATATTGCGCCCGACTTAATTGCTGTACCTCCAAACGGAGGGTGTCTAAGGCAAATAAATTGCTAACGCCTGTGTAACCCGATTCGAATAGCAATTGCCCTCCATCAACATACAATCCACTGATATGGGTACGTAAAGGACGTAATACATAATGCCAACTATTACTCGACAAATCAATATGTTGCAAGGAATTACCTGAAGCGTTGATTACTGATGCATACAAATTATTCTGATGATCAAAAGCTAAATGATTGATGGCGTAGTTTGCCGGGACCGCTACACTAATCTTGTTTTGCGTGGGCGAATGTCGATGTAATAACTGAATTTGTGACGATCCATCGGACTGAACTTCGGATACCGCCAATAGGGAATTGTCGGAGTTAACGCTGGGTGAAAAATAACGTGTTTTATGACTGAGTTGTTTTTGCCGTCTTGTAGTGAGTTGATACATTTGTAGTACCGAATAATTGCGATGCGCCCAGCGTTCGCCTCTTTGGTAAGCCGTCCAATACACATCAATTTCCGACTTTCCGTTTTGTTTGTTTTCCGCAATAGTCAACAAACTGTTGATCTGTCCGAGGTAGCACAAGTGCGTTTCTACATTCAAAGTGTCGATCTGCACTAAGGCGGCGATCTGGTATTCCGATTCTTTGATCGCCAATATCCGTCCATCTTCTAAAACCCTTATGCTAGAATAGGTGGTATGTTGCCGATTGTGGGTTAAGGTATCTACTAATTGAGGTGGCGCTTTGATACGAATTGTTATTGTGTTTCAGATAATGGAATGCCGAATCAAACAATTGCTTTGGTTTCAGCCCTATTTCTTTCTTCATACCATAAGCAAAGGGATTAAAATTGATGATATTCATCTTCTCAAACACGCCTTGCCACACATTCCGTCCATATTGTTTGCGTGCATACGCAGTCATCACATAGCCAAAAGCATAAAAATCGTGGGTATATTGTTTGTATGATCCAAGAAATAGCTGGTCGAAATTGAGTTGTTTCTGATCAGATTGCAGACGTGCAACATAAGGTATCAAGAAATCAGCTTCGCGTCCACGTCCCGATTGCGACATCGCCGTTTCGGTACTCACGGCATCGCCTTCAAAAAACCACGACGGAATCAGCACCGCTCCTGCTCCCACAACTTGTTGTCCCAAAAGAAATTGAAGCGGATACAGTTTATCACTCAGCTTATCCATCTGTACAATATGTTGCGACTCGTGTAATGGCAATTGCCGCGTTACAGGTTGAAACGAAAAATCAGGTCGATGAGTAGGTAAAAGCTCCATTCGGCGAGGCGCCCAAGCCACCATTCCATTCATTCGGCTACTATAGGAGTGTAATATTACTGGGGTGCGATAGTGGTTTTTAGGGTGGAGTGTGCTTCTACCAGCCGTCCTCATACTGTCTAAAAGCAGCGCATAAAGATGCGCCATACTCTCGCTTTCCGATGGAAAAATGACTTGAAAGTGTGGCGTTGTAATTTGTCGCCATTTAATGGATGCTGGATCAGATCCATAATCCACAAATTGCGCCTGCAAGTTTACAACCCAGCAGCATACACAAACAATCAATAAGGCTATTTTTTTCATTTTTTGAATTTATACTCGAAACAGAAACCTGCCACAATTAAGATCTGTTTTGAATTTAGGACAAAGTTAAACAAATTACCGATTTGTACGAATTATGCACTTAGTAAGAGCAAAGGCGCACAAAGGCAGGCACAGGTACGCAGATGAAAAGGCAGGTACGCAGTGGAAAAGGTACGCAATCATTTCTTAGTCTAATAAATGACAATAAAACATTTGCGATCAAACCTTTTCATCTGCGTACCTGCCTTTTCCACTGCGTACCTGCCTTTTCCACCGCGGACCTGCCTTTGTGCGACTTTGTGCGCCTTATTCGCCTTAGTGAAAATGTCCTAAGCGAGCAAAGCGAGCGCCTTAGGGGAGCAAAGCGAGCGCCTTAGGGGAGCAAAGCGAGCGCCTTAGGGGAGCTGAACAGTAACGACTTGCGCATAGCTCGCTTAATGCATTTTCGCCTTTAGTAGGTTAGCTTTGCTCGCTTAGTGCATTTTCACTTGCTGCGAATAAGGCGCACAAAGCAGGCACAGCAGCGGTGCGCAGGAAAGGCAGGTAGGCAGAAAAGGCAGGTACGCAGTGGAAAAGGTACGCAATCATTTCTTAGTCTAATAAATGACAATAAAACATTTGCGATCAAACCTTTTCATCTGCGTACCTGCCTTTTCCACTGCGTACCTGCCTTTTCCACCGCGGACCTGCCTTTTCCACCGCGGACCTGCCTTTGTGCGACTTTGTGCGCCTTATTCGCCTTAGTGAAAATGTCCTAAGCGAGCAAAGCGAGCGCCTTAGGGGAGCAAAGCGAGCGCCTTAGGGGAACTGAACAGTAACGACTTGCGCATAATCACTAATCATACTTATTATAAGCTCATCGCAAAGGTCAATAATTACTAAAGTCGCCTGAAAATCAGAAAAAGTTAAGGTATCAAAAATGATGAGTGCATCTCGACAAATAGCTTTTTGAGTAGAAAACGCTCCCATTCACATCAGCTTTTCGGTGAAAGATCTTCAACTTTTCGGTGAAAGACCTTCAGCTTTTTGGTGAAAGACCTTCAGCTTTTTGGTGAAAGACCTTCAGCTTTTTGGCAAAAGCTGTACACTTTCCTTCTTTTATCCTTATTTCGCAGGGGTTTTGGATCATTTTAAGAGTCCCAATTTATTTTTAGCTTTCCGAATCTTGTAAGTAACTTATGGTAAACAACTTGCAGAAAACAACTCCTGAACTAATTTCTTTGAAAACGATGTTTCAAAGAAAGCATTCTACGGGTCTTTAGATCACGATTATTCTTATTGTTTGCGATTATTTAATAACATTGGCTTTAAAAACAAGAAGTATATTATTCACTAAATTTAAAACCCGTAGGTAACTGATGTTTTCCACACCTGGAACGATAAAATGTCAAATTAAATAATGACAGCTACTAAATTCATAATTCGCTTACCTTTGTATTTGAATTATTAAAATAACTTGATAGAGAATGACAAGAGATGATATAGAGATAATGGCACCTGCAGGCAATTTTGATTGTTTGGTAGCTGCGATACAAGGAGGAGCTAATTCTGTTTATTTTGGTGTAGGAGAATTGAATATGCGATCGCGGTCAGCCAATAATTTTACGTTAGACGATCTCCCCGAAATCAGTCGTTTGTGTGCCAGTCATCAAGTTAAATCATATTTAACAGTTAACACAGTACTGTTTGATAAGGACTTACCTGCGATGTACACCTTAATTGACGCAGCGGCAACTGCCAAAATATCGGCCATAATAGCGTCTGATCAAGCCGCCATTATGTATGCATCCAGCAAGAACGTAGAGATTCATTTGTCCACCCAAATTAACATCAGCAATTATGCTTCATTAAAATTTTACGCTGCTTATGCCGATGTAGCCGTTTTGGCGCGTGAATTAAGTATGGATCAGGTGGCATACATTTATCAAGAAATTAAGAAAGACCAATTGTGTGGTCCCAATGGCTCCCCATTCGGCTCGAAATGTTTGCTCATGGAGCTCTTTGTATGGCCACATCAGGGAAATGCTATTTGAGTTTACATCAGTATAATTCATCCGCCAATCGAGGATCATGTCTCCAAAACTGTAGAAGATCATACGTGGTAACCGATAAAGAAACGGGGAACGAATTAGAAATCGATAACGAATATATTATGTCGGCTAAAGATTTATGTACCATAGAATTTATGGATAAGATGATTGATGCAGGTGTGCGTGTATTTAAAATTGAAGGACGTGCACGATCAGCCGAATATGTTAAAACGGTGACCAATTGCTATCATCAAGCCGCCCTCAGTATTGTTGAAGGATCGTACTCCGACCAGCAAAAGGAGATGTGGAAAACAAAACTGGCAACTGTATTTAATCGAGGTTTTTGGGGGGGATATTATTTAGGCAAAACATTAGGAGAATGGACCGAGAAATATGGCAATAAGGCTACAACAACTAAGATTCATTTAGGTAAAATTACCAACTATTTCGCCAATAGCGAGGTAGCCGAGATATTAATTGAGGCTGGTGAGCTGGTATTAGCTGATCATATAATTATTACGGGACCGACCACTGGTGTAGCCGATCTTATTATTTCGGAAATTAGAGTAGATCTGAAGGTTTGCGAAAAAGCAGTTAAAGGCGATAAGTGCTCAATCAAAGTGAGCGATAAGGTGCGACGTGGTGATAAGGTTTACCTTATTAAGCCCAACGAGTAAGGTTGATGGTATTGCGTTTGCAGAGATTTTGCCGTAGTACACAAAAAAACCTTGGCATGTAGATCGTATGGTAAGTACCCGACAATAAATAAACGATGTTATGAATTCGTTGTACTTTCGCTATAATAATGTCACCCCTTTGGGGTTCTGAATAATCTTGGCAATCAATTTCTACAATAATGTCACCCCGCTGGGGTTTCGATTATGCTTGGCTACCCAGTCAATTTCATTTAAAGAAGTTTACATCATTTTAAAGATCAATTACTTGTCAGTCTCATAGCCAAGCATAATCGAAAACCCAGCGGGGGCGACATTATTGTAGGAAATTGATTGCCAAGATTAGTCAGAACCCCAAAGGGGTGACATTATTATGACAGAATTGATTATCTGAGAATAACATCGTTTGTTTAATGCCAACTGCTTATGCTTGTACTGAATTTAGATAAATTTGTAGATATTAATATTATTGTGTATTTTCGCAAAATCTGTTATGTAAATAGTTAATATATGAAACTTAAAATTGACCATAAAAGCAAATTGCCACTTCATTTTCAAGTTGAAGAGCTTATTCGTAATTTGCTTACTTTACCTGAATATCAGGCGGGTGCTTTTTTGCCAAAAGAAGTAGAATTAGCCAATACATTAGGAGTATCGCGAAATACAATTCGGCAAGCCACCAACAAATTAGAGTACGAAGGACTGCTTATTCGTAAAAAAGGTATTGGTACAAAAATGGCATTGCAACACATTGCCACAAATTTAAGTAATTGGCATAGTTTTACCGAAGAGATGAAACAGCGTGGAATTACTACCAGTAATTTATTTTTGGCAATAACGATTGAACCTGCAACCAACCATCAAGCACAATTTTTTGGAATAAAAGAAGGTACAAGCCTCACTAAGTTAACAAAACTGAAAGGTGTTGATGGAGAAGCTATCGTGTTGTTCGAAAGTTTTTTTCATCCACGCATCACCCTCTCTGATACCGACGATCTTAATTTCAATGCCATTAAGTTAAGGAATAACCGATTTGTGTATACGTAACAGTTTGATAAACAGTCATTATAATGAGCTTAAATGCCAAAATAATGTCACCCCGCTGGGGTTCTGACTAATCTTGGCTATTTTTACATTAATGTCACCCCGCTGGGGTTCCGATTATGCTTAGCTATCGTGTCACAAGTCATTGATGTTTAAGATCCTACAAATGATTCGACAAACTATATTGCCAAGCATAATCGGAACCCCAGCGGGTGACATTATTGTAGAACTAGATAGCCAAGATACGAACCCCAGCGGGGTGATTATTGTAGTAAAGAAATAGCCAAGATTAGTCAGAACCCCAGCGGGGTGACATTATTATGAGTGTGATTAAATTTGATTATCAATCTATTTATAGCGTTCTGCAAAAGTGGCACTAACCATTAACTGCATCTGTATCACAATTGATATTAATCAATAATTATTGACTATGTACTTTATTAAATTGAAGCGAATCATTCTCCTTCTGCTGTTTACATTACCTTTCTTTAACTCCATTGCCCAAGAGAAAAAGTACAATAAACAAAGTTATATTGATCAGTTTAAAGGAATCGCTCAGCAGCAGATGCAAAGTTCGGGTATTCCTGCCAGCATTATTTTAGCACAAGCTTGTTTAGAGTCGGGATATGGAAATAGTTCTTTAACTACAAAAGGACGAAACCACTTTGGTATCAAATGTCATAACAGTTGGCAAGGAAAAAAAATGTTTCATGATGATGACGCTAAAGGAGAATGTTTCAGAGTTTATGAAAAAGATGATCAGTCATTTATTGATCACTCCGATTTTTTACGATACAATAAACGCTATGCAGGTTTATTTGATTTGGATCCAAAAGACTATAAAGCTTGGTACCATGGATTGAAGAAAGCGGGCTATGCCACTAATCCTAAATATGCCGAATTACTGATTGCAACCATCGAGTCCAATAAATTACATCAGTATGATTTAGGGATAGCTGTTGCCATCCCTTCACCAAACAAAATCGAAGCTATTGATTTAGATAATTTTGTTATCGAACTGAATAGGCGCATCTATACACGTAATAAAGTTCAATACATTATTGTTGGAGATAGCGATTCGTATCAATCAATTGCCGAAGAATTCAAATTGCGTACACGTCAACTACTCTGATTTAATGATTTAAAAGGAATGCCCGAATTAGTTGCTGGAACAGAACTGTATATCAACGCAAAAAAATCGAGAGCTGCTCAATTAAGTCCTGTGCACATTGTCCAAACAGGAGAAACAATGTGGCAAATATCGCAAAAGCATGGTGTGAAATTGCGAAATCTATACCATTACAACAACATGAAACCAGGACAAGAGCCAGAAGAAGGGCAAGAAATTTTCATGAGAAATAAGATGCGACGGTAATGAATTATGAACGCTTTCGGGCGAATTCATCTCATTCGTTTAGGTTTAGTTAAGGTACTCGCTTCGCTCGCTAGGGCAGGTAGCACTAAAGGCACAAAGGGTAGCAAAGGTACACAAAGGCAGGATCGCAAGCCCCCTAGTGTATTGCCCGATAAGCGAACACGAAAACGAGCATGGTTATTTTATACGAATGGATATTCGAACTCAAATACATAAAA
Source organism: Drusus annulatus (assembly GCA_022651775.1). Taxonomy (NCBI): domain Eukaryota; kingdom Metazoa; phylum Arthropoda; class Insecta; order Trichoptera; family Limnephilidae; genus Drusus; species Drusus annulatus. Next base: position 62,539 of record JAGWCC010000253.1, on the reverse strand, counting down.
ACCAAAGATCGAAAAACAATTGCCATAAATCAGGGAAGAGGCTTTAGCGCAATTAGAACAATATGCACACGCTTCGCCACACGCTGGACACTCGGATTTGAAAACGGCAGTGATCTTGTTTGTCGGAAAGAAAGAAACCCACGTAGTGGTTAGTGATGAGTGGTTAGTGGTTAGTGGCTTCGCATTACTCGAGGTTCGTGCAGTCAATAACTCCATTAATCTGTTAATCAATTATTCCATCAATCTCTAATTCAATTATTATGATAAAGCGACTTCCTTATGGTACTTCTAATTTTGGTGATTTCATTACCGAGAACTATTACTACGTCGATAAAACAAAGTTTCTAGTTAAGTTGGAACAAGAACCCAATAGATATCAGTTTTTTATCCGACCACGCAAGTTTGGAAAGAGTTTGTTTATATCCATGCTTGATTATTATTATGATATTAATAAAGCGACTCAGTTTGAGACTATATTTAAAGGCACCTATATAGGGGAGCACCCTACACCATTACGAAACACGTATGGCATTATCAATTTCGATTTTTCGGGTTTAGACACTAGTTCTACAGATGCTTTCATTCAGTCATTTAAAGTTCAAATAACAAAAGAACTATCTGTATCTTTAAAAAAGTACAGAAAAAACCTACCAAGTATCGAGAATATTATTAATAACTTAAATAAGGACGAAATCATTTCAACATTTCGGGAAGTATTCGGAACGTTTCAAGAAGCGGACATTCCGTTGTATGTAATTATTGACGAGTATGATCATTTTGCCAATGATTTGATTGCTTTAGGGCGCGATGAAGTATACAAAAAAATGATTAGAGCAAATGGGATTGTTCGCGACTTTTACGAAACACTAAAGATAGGAACAAAGACATCTTTAAAACGAATCTTTATTACTGGTATATCACCCATAATGCTCGATGATTTAACCAGTGGCTTCAATATTGCAGGCAATTTAACAACAAAACGAACTTACAATGAGATGATGGGTTTTACTCAAGCCGAGTTAGAGGGTATTGTTGCTAATTGCCAACTTGACCCCAAGCTGATAAATCTTGATTTAATGAAAACTTATTATAATGGGTACCTATTTAACGAAGATGCTACAGAACGGATTTATAATCCTTCCATGTTATTTTACTATTTGAATAATTGGCTAGAAGAAAATCAAGCTCCAAAAACCATTTATGATGATAATCTACGTACAGATTATAGCAGATTGCAGAACTTAATTGCAGTACCCGAGAACAAAGCCCAGCTAGAAGAGATTATTCTGAACGAAAGTATTGTTGGACAAATCGAAAGTAAGTTTTCGATTGATAACTTAGGAGATACATCTTATTTTATATCTTTGTTATTTTATATGGGGATGCTTACCATTGATGGAATTGAAGGAACAGATTTACGTTTACGTATTCCTAATTATTCGATTAAAACCTTATACTGGGAGTATCTGGAGCGCATCATTAAAGCCGATAATGACACTATTAATTAGAACGATATGCACGTTTCGCCACACGCTGGACGTTCGGATTTGAAAACGGCAGTGATCTTGTTTGTCGGAAAGAAAGAAGCCCACGTAATTGTTAGTGATTAGTGGTTAATTGGTTTCAAGTAAATGGTCAATTATTTGAAGGCTATTAACTTGATGATACAGAAAGCGAAGCCATTAACCATTAACAATTATTTGATGGCATTAACAATTAACAATTGACAATTAATAATTAACAATTATTTGATGGCATTAACAATTGACAATTAATAATTAACAATTATTTATTATGATAAAGCGACTTCCTTATGGTACTTCTAATTTTGGTAGATTAATTACCGAAAACTATTACTATATCGACAAAACAAGTTATATAGCCCAGTTAGAACGCGAGCCGAATCCGTATCAGTTTTTTATCCGACCACGCAAGTTTGGAAAGAGTTTGTTTATATCCATGCTCGATTATTATTATGATATTAATAAAACAGATCAGTTCGAAACTTTATTTAAAGGCTCCTATATAGGTAAACATCCTACTGCAGAAAGAAACACGTATGGTATTATCAATTTCGATTTTTCGGGTTTAGACACTAGTTCTACAGATGCTTTCATTCAGTCATTTAAAGTTCAAATAACAAAAGAACTATCTGTATCTTTAAAAAAGTACAGAAAAAACCGACCAAGTATTGAGAACATTATTAATAACTTAAATAAGGACGAAATCATTTCAACATTTCGGGAAGTATTCGGAACGTTTCAAGAAGCGGACATTCCGTTGTATGTAATTATTGACGAGTATGATCATTTTGCCAATGATTTGATTGCTTTAGGGCGCGATGAAGTATACAAAAAAATGATTAGAGCAAATGGGATTGTTCGCGACTTTTACGAAACACTAAAGATAGGAACAAAGACGTCTTTAAAACGAATCTTTATTACTGGTATATCACCCATAATGCTCGATGATTTAACCAGTGGCTTCAATATTGCAGGCAATTTAACAACAAAACGAGCTTACAATGAGATGATGGGTTTTACTCAAGCCGAGTTAGAAGGGATTGTTGCTAATTGCCAACTTGACCTCAAGGTGATAAATTTAGATTTAATAAAAAACTTATTATAATGGGTACCTATTTAACGAAGATGCTACAGAACGGGTTTATAATCCTTCCATGTTATTTTACTATTTGAATAATTGGCTGAAGAAAATAAAGCACCAAAAACCATTTATGATGATAATCTACGTACAGATTACAGTCGATTACAGAACTTAATTGCAGTACCCGAGAACAAAAACAGCTAGGAAGAGATTATTCTGAACGAAAGTATTATTGGACAAATCGAAAGTAAGTTTTCGATTGATAACTTAGGAGATACATCTTATTTTATATCTTTGTTGTTTTTATATGGGAATGCTCACCATTGATGGAATTGAAGGAACAGATTTACGTTTGCGTATTCCTAATTATTCGATTAAAACCTTGTATTGGGGATATTTAGAGCGAATGATTAACGATGATAATGAGTCCATTAAAATGGATACTGCCGACTATAAGGATGGTATTCGATCTTTATCGCAAGGTGATGCCAAACCGTTTATTCAATACATCAGCAAAAGCATTTTATCGAAGTTATCCAATCGGGATTTACAGAACTTCGACGAAAAGTATATCAAGATCATTATCCTGTCGCGTTTGTTTTTAGCATGTGTATTGCCCGATAAGTGAGCGCGAAAACGAGAATGGTTATACCGATATCTATCTACAACGCTCGCTAGCGTTTCCGAATATTCCCTACGAATGGATATTCGAACTCAAGTACATAAAAACCAAAGATCGAAAGCAATTGCCACAAATCAAGGAAGAGGCTTTAGCGCAATTGGAACGATATGCACACGCTTCGCCACACGCTGGACGTTCGGATTTGAAAACAGCAGTGATCTTGTTTATCGGAAAGAAAGAAGCCCAAGTAATTGTTAGTGGTTAATTGTTAATTGGTTTCAAGTAAATGGTCAGTTATTCGATGGCCATTAACTTGATGATACAGAAAGCAAAGCCATTAACCATTAACAATTATTTGATGCCATTAACAATTGACAATTAATAATTAACAATTATTTATTATGATAAAGCGACTTCCTTATGGTACTTCTAATTTTGGTGATTTCATTATATAGAACTAAACTATGTCGATAAAATAAAGAATCTAGCCAAGCTAGGAACAAGAACCCAATCCGTATCAGTTTTTTATCCGACCACGTAAGTTTGGGAAGAGTTTGTTTATATCCATGCTTGATCATTATTATGATATCAATAAAGCGAATCAGTTCGACACCTTATTTAAAGATACCTATATTGGGCAGCACCCTACACCCGACGCGAAACACGTATGGTATTATCAATTTTGACTTTTCGGGACTGAATACCAGTTCTCCCGATGCGTTTATTAAATCGTTTCAACGTAAAGTCGAAAATTCTATTTCTGATTTTTTAGCACTTTATGCTCAAATGATTCCCGATACAGCTACACTTACAGCAAAATCGAATGAAATGCCGATTGAAGCACTGGCAAATTTGTTTAATATTGCAGTACTTCACAAATTGCCGTTGTATGTAATTATTGACGAGTATGATCATTTTGCCAATGATTTGATTGCTTTAGGTCGAGACGAGGTTTACAAAAAGATGATCAGGGCAAATGGAATTGTTCGCGACTTTTACGAAACACTAAAGATAGGAACAAAAACATCTTTAAAACGGATCTTTATTACTGGCATATCTCCTGTAATGCTTGATGATTTAACCAGCGGCTTCAATATTGCTGGCAATTTAACAACAAAAGAAGCTTACAATGAGATGATGGGTTTTACGCATGCCGAGTTAGAGGGGATTATTGCTAATTGTCAACTTGATCCCAAGATAATCAATTTAGACTTGATCAAGCTTTACTACAATGGCTATCTATTTAACGAAGATGCTAGAGAGCGGGTTTACAATCCCTCCATGTTGTTTTACTATTTGAATAATTGGTTAGCCGAAAACAAAGCTCCAAAAACTATTTATGACGACAATTTACAGACAGATTACAGTCGGTTACAGAATCTAATTGCAGTTCCGGAAAATAAAAAACAGCTGGAAGAGATTATTCTGAACGAAAGTATTATTGGACAAATCAAAACGAAGTTCTCGATTGATAACTTAGGCGATACATCTTATTTTATATCGTTGTTGTTTTATATGGGCATGCTCACTATTGATGGAATTGAGGATTCTGATTTACGTTTGCGTATTCCTAATTATTCAATCAAAACCTTGTATTGGGGATATTTAGAGCGAATGATTAACGATGACAACATATCCATTAAAATGGATACTGCCGATTATACTGACGGTATTCGATCTTTATCGCAAGGCAATGCCGAACCGTTTATTCAATACATCAGCAAAAACATTTTATCGAAACTATCCAATCGGGATTTGCAGAACTTCGATGAAAAGTATATCAAGATCATTATCCTATCACGTTTGTTCTTCAGCAATGTGTATTGCCCGATAAGCGAACGCGAAAACGAGAATGGCTATACCGATATCTATCTGCAACGCTCGTTAGCGTTTCCGAATATTCGTTACGAATGGATATTTGAACTCAAGTACATAAAAACCAAAGATCGAAAGCAATTGCCACAAATCAAGGAAGAGGCTTTAGCGCAATTAGAACGATATGCACACGATCAATAATTCAATCATTCATTTATGTCACATTTACCACCGCTATTAAGCGATTTTAAATTTCTATACTTATTGTAGCTGGGGTAGTTACTATTCTTTTTAAGTGGCTGAAACAGCCCGTTGTATTGGGGTCTATATTGTTGCGGGGTTTTTAGTGAGTCCGCATTTTGTACTCATGCCCTCGGTTGCCGATCTAGGCAATGTCAATACTTGGTCGGAGATTGGGGTCATATTCCTTCTCTTGCACTCGTCTTTGAATTTAGTTTCAAGAAACTCATCAATGTCGGGGGCACAGCGTCCATCGCCACCTTGATCAATATGGGGATCAATGATTGTAATCGGATACGTCATTGGTCAATTAATTGGTTGGACGCAAATGGAAAGTTTCTTTTTAGGAGGCATGTTATCCATGTCGTCCACCACCATCATTATCAAAGCTTTTAACGACATGGGCTTGCAAAAGAAACGATTTGCAGGGAATTGTTTTTGGGATGTTAATTGTCGAAGATTTGGCGCCAATATTGTGATGATGGTTTGTATTTATCGACAGTTGCCGTAAGTCAGCATTTCGAAGGATCCGAACTGTTCAACAGTGTATTGAAGTTGATTTTCTTTATGCTGATCTGTTTGTTGTAGGTATCTTTTTTAATCCCCACCTTTCTTCATAAGTTTAAAAAATACCTGAACGACGAAACTCTTTTTGATTGTTGCCATCGGACTTTGTTTGGGAATGGTGATGTTTGCCGACACTGTTGGGTTTCGGCGCTACCTTAGGTGCTTTTGTGATTGGTTCTATTCTGGCAGAAACGGTTGAAGCCAAACACATAGAGCATTTAATTGAGCCCTTGAAAAACCTGTTCGGCGCAGTTTTCTTTGTATCGGTAGGTATGATGATTATTCCTACAGCTATTTCGGAGTATTACTTGCTGATTATCTTATTCACAGTGGTGGTGCTAATTGGGAGGGTAATATTTGCCACACTGGGTGTGCTGGCTTCGGGCGAAGGATTAAAAGTATCGTTACGATCGGGATTGAGTTTGGCGCAAATTGGCGAGTTTTCGTTTATTATTGCCACACTGGGTATGCAACTTGGCGTCATCAGTACATTCATTTACCCCATCATTGTGGCAGTATCTGTCATCACCACCTTTACCACGCCTTATCTCATTAAATTATCCATCCCTTTATACAATTGGCTTGCACCGAAAGTACCCGACAAATGGGAGAAATTGCTGACTGGTTATGCTGCAACGCATCAAAAAAACCATAATAGCGAAAACAATTGGAACAAATTATTGCGTGGCGTTTTGCCTGCCGTGGTCATCTATTTTGCTTTGTCAATAGCCATTTATACGCTATCTCGCGAATACCTGCTTGAGTTTGTTACCCAATATCTATCAGGTACAGGTGGCTTGGTGTTGGTGGCAAGCATTACCCTATTGTTCATGGCACCGTTTATGAATGCCATTGTAAATAGAAAGCATAAATCGCCCGAATATATTGCTCTTTGGGCCGATAGCCACTTCAACAAAGCAGCACTGATAGCACTTTATCTGTTCCAAATTGTTTTGTGTATGGCGCTTATCTTAATTGTATTGGTACCGCTATTTCCTCAAGCAACAGCCCTTTTGTTGGTCATTGCAGGTGCAATTAGCATATTTTTTGTTTTCAGTAAAGGATTCAACAAACAATCTCATCAACTTGAAACCCAATTTCTTGAAAATCTAAATGTAAGAGAAACACATCAAGATAAAAAAAGCAGTATTAATAGATTGGCTAAAGAGGAATTGCTGAATAAAGATGTCCATATTGAAGAGATTCAAGTACAACCCAACTCGCCTTGTGTCGGCAAAAGTCTTAAAGAATTGAACTTCCGAAAAAACACTGGGGTAAGTATTATTTCTATTATCCGAGGCACACTCAAAATCAATATTCCCAAAGGGACAGATTATTTATATCCTTATGATCGGGTAATTATGGCAGGTACTGATGAGGAATTACAAACAGTGATTCCATTGTTAGATGAGAAAATGGATCAACCAGAGGTTTCGTGTCAGATTAATATCTCGCAATATGAAATCAAGAAACCGTCCACTTTCATTGGTAAATCAATTAAAGCCCTCGCCATTCAGGAGAAAACAGCTTGTATGATTATCGGAATAGATCGTGAAGATCATGCTTTAGCCGAATTTGAATCGGATACCGTATTGCAAGATGGCGATGTGTTGTGGATTGCTGGTGAAGCCATGCAATTAAAAACATTTCAAGAAAATATTGAAGGATGTTAATTATTCGAGTTTTTGTTTTACCTTTGCGCCCGAAAGGAGGTGTCTATAAACTATGATTATTGTTCCGATTAAGGAAGGCGAAAATATTGAAAGGTCGTTAAAGAAATTCAAACGTAAGTTTGAAAAGACTGGTGCTATCAAAGAATTACGCGCGCGCAAATGTTTTGTGAAACATTCAGTACGTCGTCGTGATGAGATTAAGCGTGCAGCTTATCGTCAAAAAATGCAATTGATAGAAGAGGAATAGTTTGTAAAAACTTCTTTCTTGAATGAATTGGACGGAGTCCAATTTAAAAGATATAAGAGGGTTTGTCTATTGTTAGACAAACCCTTTTTTGATTAATCAGGGAATTTTGCGACAGAAGAGGGGAGGAGCATGCATCCTTTTGGAAATAAAAAGGAAGCTGGAGTCGGTTCAGGAAAAGTAAGGATAGACTTTGACAACTGGAGAAGAAAATGTTGGAAAGCAAGAGAATCTTAATAGACGAAAAGGGCAAAAACCACATAATAAAATGAAAGAAAGTACCATAAAAAAACTGAATGATTTTTTTGAAGAAAACTCTATTGCGAAAGGAAAATCATCTTCGCTAGAGCAGATTTCTAAAGTTGAAAAAAGACTAGGACTCAAATTCGATGAAGATTATATTTATGTTATTCAAAATTATGGAAGTTCTATGGTTGGAAATATAGAAATATACGGATTAGGAAAAAATGCAGAAGTGATGGGCGATGACAATATCATAGACTTAACAACATCATATAGAGAAGATGAAGATGGAGATAAGAATATGCTTATTGTTGGGACAGATTATTCTGGAAATTTGATTGGCATTGATTCAGATGGAAAAGTTTCGGTCTTTGACCACGACCTTGGCGAGACCTTTATTTTAGCCAAATCTTTTGAAGAATATGTTCTTAAGGGTTTTAGAAAAGTAAGCATATTGAAAATGGGTAATTTAAGATTACCCATTTTTGTATTGTATATACCTGATTTGAAAAAAGAATTCGCAATTTTATACCTTTCATGTATCTCAAACCAGATCATGATCAGGAAAGTACCTATGACTAGTAATCAGTTAATTGTTTTGCATCAAGACTTTTTGACAGCTACTAATGGTCGATTTAAGGTGGAGGTGGGAGAAGGGTTGAGGCGGGAGGACCTGCGGAAGCCTATCATTCCGAGCGCAACGAGGAATCTTTTAGAAAAGGAAAAAAGTGTTGTACACCATTAATTACTGAAGTTCGTAATTAATTATTACATTTGCCATCAGAGGTGTGGGAGTTTGTTGTATGCACCTCATTAAAATAAACAACTTTCAAATACTTAAATTTATAATAACATGAAACGGATATTCTTTATACTGATTATTTGTCTACTAGGTGTAGGTTTACAGGCTCAGCAGAATCTTGATTTTGTTCCGAAAGCAGAAGTTGTGTCACCTCAAGTAAATAAAGACAACACTGTTACCTTCAGATTACTGGCTCCGAATGCTCAATCGGTAAAATTACAAGGCGATTGGATGCCTACAGAAGGATGGACGCCTAAATTACAAGATTTGCAGAAAGACGACAATGGTTTATGGAGTTTCACAACACAAGTACTATCATCAGACCTGTATAGTTATACATTCATTGTAGATGGGTTGAAAGTTATCGATCCGAACAATGTCTACCAAGTTCGTGATGTAGCTACGGTAATGAATATCGTTCTTATTGAAGGTGGTTTAGGCGATTTGTATAAAGTGCAGGCTGTACCTCACGGAACTGTTGCGCGCCGTTGGTATGTTTCGCCAAAGCTCGACAATCCCCGTCGTATAACCATATATACGCCTCCAGGATATGAGACAAATTCGGTTAAATATCCAGTATTTTATCTTCTGCATGGCATGGGAGGTGACGAAGAGGCTTGGATGGCACTTGGGCGCGCATCGCAAATATTGGACAATCTCATCGCCCAAGGAAAAGCTAAGCCGATGATTGTTGTGATGACCAACGGGCACACCAGCAATACTGCCGCACCAGGGAGAATCGGATAAAGGGTTCTATAAACCAGATATGCGAACTCCCGATATCTTTAGTGGTGATATGGAAGCTAATTTTGGTGATGTGATGAAGTTTATTGAAACAAATTATCGAGTGAAAGCCAATAAACAAAACCGAGCCATTGCAGGTCTTTCTGATGGGCGGATTCCATTCCTTGTATATTTCAGCCAATTTTTCAAATACGTTTGACTACGTCGGGATTATTCTCGCCAGCTATTATGCCACCAGCGAATACCGCTTCGCCCATGTATACAAATTTGGACGCAAAACTAAAAACACAGCAAACTACGGGGTACCGTCTTTATTGGATAGCGATTGGTAAAACAGATTTTTTATTTAAGAATGTAGTCGACTACAGATCAAAAATTGATAAAATGGATTTCAAATACCAATACAGAGAAAGTGAAGGTGGGCATACTTGGGCTAATTGGAGGCTTTATTTGTCGGAATTTGCACCTAAATTATTTTGATTATTAAAGCTTCGCACTCGGACGTGCTCAATTGACAACTCGTGTTTATTTTTGGTGTTGTCCGAGTGCTTCGCAAATCATCTCAGCAACTCAGCCTAGGACCCTTAGGCATTTTAACAATTAATCGTTTTATTATTTCACTTAGTCGCTTCCAAAAGCTTTATTAATTTATATGAATTTGTTCTCTCATTTAACTGTCAAAATAAATCAAACCGTATTTCGATATGTAGTTTTTGGTTTATTTGTTTTTCTCCCCTTATCGATATGGGCACAAATGGACACTACAAAGCGTCAATCCCAAAGAGTCCAGATAAAGACAGGCTGATTTTATCAAAAATTTAACGATTGATTCGGTCAATATCGATCGTTTGATTGGCGAAGTTATTCTCGAACACAATGGGGTCACCATGAGTTGTGATAGTGCTTATGTTTTTCCCGATAGCCAATTTGAAGCTTATGGCAATGTGGTGGTAACCAGCAAACGTGCCACTGTTACTGGTGATGAAATGCGCTATGATGGCAACACCAACATGGCGGAAGTAAGGGGTGAAATTGTTTATTTGGCAGATAGCACATCAACATTGCGCACAACAGCTATTGATTTTAATACAAAGGACGAGATAGGCTACTTTGAATATCAAGGCACACTAGCCGATTCTACGCGTTTGCTCGAATGCCAAAAAGGTTATTACTATGCAAAACGCAAGGAATTTGAATTTATTGGTCGGGTGCAATCTAGAACCGTTGATTACACTTTGCAATCCGATTCTTTAAAATATAATACCGAAACCAAGCGTTTTGATTTTTATCGAAAGACCCATATCTGGGCTAAAGATAGCTATTTTTATACCGATGATGGCTGGTATAACAGTGAAACAAGTGAGTTGTATTTTATGAAAAACTCTACATCCTTATCTAAAACACAAGAAATATTTGCGGATAGTATTTATTATGAAGATTTATTTAAGACAGGACAGTTGTATCAAAATATCCAATTGTTAGACACCGTACAACGAAGTATGGCGATGGCGGATTGGGCCGATTTCAACATGAAGACACAAGATTTTGAGATGCGGAAAAACCCGTCAGTTTTGTTTTATGAAGAGAAAAGCGCTCAAGATACGTTGAGCCAAACTACTCAGAAAAATATCTCGGAAATTAAAACCGCAGTGAAGTCGGATACTGTTTCGACTAACAAAAATCAAAATGACACCATCTATATGCGTGCCGAGATTATCCGATCAATTAATTTGCCACGATTACGTGATACTGTACAACTGCAAATTGCGGCTGTAGACAGTGCCACAATAATCCCCAATCAAAATACGCCCAAAGATAGCTTACAGATTTCCGCAATAGTACCCACGCCAGCAATTGATTCGATAAAGCCGCCAGTAATTGCCGCGGATCCAGCAGATACCACTTATCGACAGATTTGGGGAATAAAGAAAGTGAAAGTATTCCGGCATGACTTTCAAGCCATATCTGATTCCTTGTACTTCAATACCATCGATTCAATTTGGCGTATGTATAAAGCCCCACAACTATGGAATGCTGAAAAGATGCAGCTTTCTGCTGATTCAGTATTCATGAATATTAAAAATGGACAGATGCACAAAGGTGATTTGTTGAGCAATGCAATGATTGTGATACCCGAAAACTCGACTGATACCAGTAAGTTTTTCAATCAAATTAAGGCGAAGAATATGTATGCCTACTTCAAGAACAATGATATGTATCGGTTAAATGCTGTTGGCAATATCCAAACGCTCTTCTTTTCTACTCCCTGATCAAGCCATTAATACAACCGAATCGGCACTTTTGGATATTTATTTCGCCAATCGGAAGATCCGCCGGGTGGTGTATCGCAATAAGATTACTGCCGAAAACAAACCACTCAACATGGTTACCGAAGAGCAAACCAAATTAGCCGGTTTCGCATGGAATAAAGATATGCGTCCTAAAAATAAAGAAGAGATACTACAACGAACACTTCGTCCCTCTGAACGCAGAGCTCGACAAGCGATCCCGTTTCCAAAATTCCCTATTACCGACCGATTTGATAAGTTGGAACAAAGTCTTTAATAGACACTTCGCTCGGCTAGCTTCTTTAAAATACAGAGTAAAAAGAGTTTTCTCAAGTTTAAAAAACTCTTTTTTACTCTTTTTACTCTGTGTTTAATTTTGCGTAAAGCGAGCGAAGCGAGTGATTAGCAATAAGATTACTGCCGCAATATTTATTTTAACACTTTATGGATTAACATTTAAAAATCAATAGGCACTCGTTTCGCTCGGCTAGCTTCTTTTTACTCTGTGTTTAATTTTACGTAAAGCGAGCGAAGCGAGGTGATTAGCAATAAGATTACTGCCGAAGGCTGTATTAAATGAAAAAAGGCTGTCTAAAACAGCCTTTTTTCATAATTCCAATTAATCATCATCTTCTTCAGTAGCTTCTTCAGCCTGATCAAATGCTGACTCGTTGCTGTCACCATCTTGGAAGTCGTCACTTTGATCGCTACTGCCAAATAATTGACGCTCTACCTCTTCCATTTCGGTATCGATTTTAACGTCTACTTTAATCAGATAATCGACTTCGGGTGTATCAAGGGTTATTGCATAAAAGAATTGCCCCCCTCCTTTGTCTATTTTCATCAAGACATCACCATAGCCTTTGGGGTATTTTTCTTTCAATACTTCGAGTACATCAGCAGGTAAGTTCTTGTAACTTACCACTACCTTCTTCTTGTTAGACACTAACCTTACAGGCGGTTTGCTGGATGTTTCCTCTTTTGACTCAACCACTTTCTTGGTTTTTGTTGTCTTTTTTACTTCTTTAGCACTCATAAAAAACGTTCAATCGTTAAGCGATGATAATTAAATTATTTTAATTTCTTTAAATTACTCAGAGCCTTTCTGGTAACCGACCCAATTACGGGCTTACTTGGGCGCAAAGATAATGATTTATGTATATGATTCATAGTTTTGTTTTTTTTGAAAAGGTATTGATAAAGCAATAACACACAACCCCTCCAAAATGGTAGGCTTCGCAATCGGAAGACTTTCGATTGCGAAGCCTTTCATTATTCATAATCCCTTAAAACAAATGAATCTTACGCATTACTTTTTTTATAGCCGCCTTACGTTTTGGCGACAATAAATCGGACCCAGCTCCCGTGCCAGCGGTTAGCGTTGACGCAACAGTAGCCACTTGTTCGGGTTGATTTTCTACTACTTTTTTATTTTTTTGGGGATCAAACAACATACCTGTACATAAACACATTTTTCGTTCGTTACGTGTTAAGATGTCGTAATTACGACAACCCTCACATCCTTTCCAAAAAGCTTCGTCGGAGGTTAATTCCGAAAATGTAACTGGCACATATCCTAATTCGGAATTTAATTTCATGACAGCCAAACCTGTTGTAATGCTAAAAATCTTAGAATCGGGATATAATGTACGTGACAATTCGAATATACAATGTTTTATTTTACGCGCTAAGCCCGTTTTGCGATAGGCGGGATCGACCACCAAACCCGAATTAGCTACAAAACGTTGATGTTCCCACGTTTCAATATAACTGAAACCCACCAATTGCTCGTTATCGATGGCAACAACCGCTTTGCCTTCGCGCATTTTTTTTGCAATATACTCCGCTGATCGCTTAGCTATCCCTGTGCCACGTTGAAGAGCAGACTCAAAAATAAGATCGCACACTACTTGAGCATAAATTTCGTGAGTGTGATTTGCAACAATTATTTCCATTTTATAAACAATAGAAAAAGATGAAGACCAAAGTTTGAAAACTTGATCAAATTAAATTAATAAATAGAATGCGATGGCTGCATGGGACCGTAGCCCTGCATAGTGAATATAGACCCTATTGGGGCCTAACGTAAAAAGGAAAGCACTGAAATACAACACGCCCAAGCTGTCGAGAACAGCTTGCGCAAATCGGTATATGTGTCATTTCTTTTATCATATCAAGCGCAAAAGTAATGCATTTTTTTACAATAGCAAGAAATTGTTAAATCGGAAATACGAATTATGAATTATGCGAATTAACAGTTGAAAGGTTCAGCACCTACTTGCGTGAAGCAGCAACAGTGAATTCAACTGTTAATTCGCTTGAATTATTAATTAACAATTCGTTTGAACACAAAAATTTCTTGACCATCTACCCAAAAAATCAACAAATCATCTAACTGTTCAATACTTAACTTCTTATCTAAGAAGGATAAGAATAAGTTCTCGGCTTCCGAGTCTGGACACATTTTTTTACTTGATGCGTATTTGAATGTTATGTCGTTTTTTAAAGTTTCAAAAGTGCCATTAAGATCATTACAGCCTACTGTACCCCAAAATTTATTTTGAAACAAATCAAAATAAAAATCGGGTAGTTTGTCGGAAAATAGTGTTGATGTAGGTGTTCCATTCATCTCCACTAAACTATAATGATCAGTATATTCAAAAGTGTAACCGACAAATTTTTTACTAATCAGTTTCGACATCACCAATTTGATGCTGGAAGCATCGGCTGGAGGGTTATGTATTTTCTTGGACATTACTTCAAGGACATATTCATACCCAGGTTCCCATTTAAAACCCTCGATGTTGTCATAAAAATTGAGCCACTGTTCATTATTTGCATACTGCACTTTTAAGCATTTTTGAGGTATAACGCCCTCGCACAAGGTACGGTCTGAAGATATTTTGATAATCTTTACCTCAGTACAAGACACTGTAATAAAAGAGAAAAAAAGCAATATATAAACCGAAATTTTGAACATTGGATGAATATTTAATTATTTTTATCACATACTGAACCCAGCACTTTGTGCTAGTTCTGACACAAATGTACGGATTGTTCTTGAGTCTTTAATGCTAAATAAAATACTTTTTCGCAAAATTAGCACACTTTAAGACGATGGGATACTTATGTCCACATTTTAACACAAATAAAGGTGCTAGCTTTAACCATGTTGAAACAATTGTTGCGCTAATTTTTGTATGAAAGCAGTTATAAAAAACGGTCTTCTTTTGCAAGAAGACCGTTTTTTTGTTCTATTTGGCTTTAGCTTTTTTCTCTCTTTTTTCTACTTTTTTCTCTTTTGCAGTTTTGAGAGGTTCTTTCTTTTCTGCCTTTTGTGCATCACGACTCTTAGCCATAACATTAGATTTTAATTTAAAAATAGGATCAAAATATCTCCACAAAGATATACATAGAATTGATATCCCAAGCCAATTAGTAATAATTTATTTCTTTTTCCTGATAAGGTATGAATTCCGTCATTCGGTTATTAATGTTATTTTTGCACTTTGTTTACATAACAAATTACAACGCAATGACAAAAGAATTAAATATAGCAAACATACGAAAGAACTTTCCGCTGTTACATCAGCAAGTGCATGGAAAACCCTTAGTTTATTTAGACAATGCAGCTACTACACAAAAGCCTCAAGTGGTAATTGACACCCTTACCGAGGTATACAGCACCATTAATGCCAATATACACCGGGGCGTACACACACTGAGTCATCTTTCGACTTTGCGATATGAGGCTGCTCGGAAAAACGTGCAACAATTCATTAATGCACAGCACCTCCACGAAATTATATTCTGTTCCGAGTCCACTGCTGCAATCAATCTTTTAGCCTACAGTTTTGGCGAGCGTTACATTCAGGCTGGCGACGAAATTGTGGTAAGTGAAATGGAACACCACTCGAACATTGTACCCTGGCAATTGCTATGCGAGCGAAAACAAGCCAATTTAAAGGTCTTACCGTTTGATGATAAGGGAGAATTGTGTTTGAATGTATTGGACGATTTAATCACTAATCGAACAAAATTGATTTGTGTGACACAGGTTTCTAATGTACTAGGCACCATTAATTCGTTGGATCAGATTATTCAAATAGCCCATCAACACAACGTGCCAGTATTGGTTGATGGCGCGCAAGGGATACAACATTGTATGACAGATGTACAAGCGTTGGATTGTGACTTTTATGTTTTCTCGGGACATAAAATATATGGACCAACTGGGATTGGCATTTTGTATGGAAAAGAGAAGTATTTGACCGAAATGCCACCTTGGCAAGGAGGGGGGGATATGGTAAAAACAGTAAGTTTTGAAAAAACAACTTATGCAGATCTTCCACTGAAATTTGAAGCAGGTACAGCCAACTATGTAGACGCAATAGCCTTAGGTAGCGCACTTGATTATCTGAATAGCGTAGGGCGTGATCATATTTGGTTGTACGAAAAAATGTTGACCGAATATGCTTGGACTTGTTTGTCGCAGATTAAAGGATTAAGAATGATTGGCACAGCTGAACACAAAATCGGCATAGCGTCCTTTGTGCTTGATGGAGTACATGCTTATGATGCAGGAATGATTTTAGATAAACTAGGGGTAGCTATCCGAACTGGGCATTTATGTGCGGAACCTATCTTACAGCATTTCAAGATTGATAGTGTAATAAGAGCCTCATGGACGTTTTATAATACCAAAGAAGAAATTGATACTTTGGTTGAAGGAATTGAAAAGGTGCAAACGATGCTTAATTAATTAGGAACTGAAGTATTATGACTCCAACGGTAATTTGATGTGCACAAAGACTTATAAGTTGAGGGAATGATTGTAAGGATGCTGAAACTAAGCCTAATTTTAGACAATTGTTTAGTGGACGTTTTTAATAAACCCGCCCTTCTTTTCGATCGAAAAGAAGGGCGGGTTTCGTTTATTAATTCGCTTACTACTTACAAGCGACTTTTTGCTAATTTTCGTAATTTATCGAAAAGAAGATTACCTAACAAGGATGCTGATTGTGGATTTTGACCGGTGATAATTCTGTCATCAACACAAACATGACATTCCCACAAACCCGATTTTCAAATATTGCGCCACGTTCTTTCAGTTTAGACTCTAGCAGAAAAGGTACAATGCTATCAAATTCAATTGATCGCTCTTCCTCATCAGTAAACGAATTGATCTGTCTGCCGTGAACAAGGTATTCGCCATTTGACAATTTGATGTTTACCATGCCACTTGGTCCGTGGCAAACGCCACTTACAATGCCACCGTTTTCATATATTTCGGCAGCAATTTTATCAATCGCTTCACAATGCGGAAAGTCCCACATAGTGCCATGCCCCCCTGCGTAATAGATAGCAGCATATTTAGAGGGATCAACCTGATCCGGACGGAGGGTATTCTCTAATTTTTCTTGATAATAATGATTGTCAAGAAAGGTTTTATTGGGTACATCATCTACATCTTCTCCTTCTACTGGAGCGTGACCACCCTTTGGGCTTACAAAATCGATTTCATATCCGCCCTCGTCCAATATCAGCCAAGGATGGCTTACTTCGCTTAAATAATAACCAGTTAAGTTACCGGTGTCGCCTAATTTATTGTTGCTTGTTACAACAAAAAGAATCTTTTTCTCTGTCATTTTGAATTGTTATTGATAATTTCTTGTACTACTCTTTATATAGCGATTCTATATCGAGCGTTAGGTTTTGTGTACTGCCAATGTACAAATTGCTTATTTTTATCACCGCTTTAGTTTTATTTACTAGCGTTGTTTTATGTGGCTTTAATACTACGTTTATATCTCCCTCGATGTAAAAAGAAATATCCGAATGGTTTGTTAACTGTGTTTTACCATTGTTAATCTTCTTGGCACTTACCGACGCTTTAAATAAAGCTTCAAGATATTCTTCTTTCCCAGCAAGTTTATTGGCAAAAAAAGCAATTGTACGTCCCTTCATTAGGGCATCTTTAACGGCATCTTGAGTTTCGTCAGAAGCGAGTACAGTGCTATTGGATACCATTCACATTCATTGAAAACCTCTATCCCATGCATTAGCCCGCCGTTATACAACTTTTCATGCAAATCATGCCACATGCAAGTATCAGGTTGTCGAAATAACTGTACATCCTATTGCACCATCCGAAATTTGTGGATATTAAAGGTGTTTTGTAGACCAAATATAAAATCAGGGTCAGCATTTCCTATGTTTTTAACATAACTATCACGGGTTGGCATCCCTTTTTTATCCAAAATAAGCTCGCCCGATGCGCTTTTTGACCATACAGTGGCATACATTGCGTCTGCTCGATCGCCTTTGCGCAGATTGTCATATTTTGGAGCATCATTATAGATTTCCGTCAACTTCCTAACGCTTGAGGTAAAATTAGCAGAAATATCCCATGAAAAGTTTTTTAATGCTATCGGCTTCGCACTTGTTGTTAATAAAACCTACCGCAAAAGTATATTGTCTATATTACAGCCTTGTTACAATGCTGTTATTTTATTCTTAACTTTGAATGGAGAAATACTAACTGTGAAAATTCATGTCTTCATAGTTGGTCAATTCTTAACTGAATGACTGAATTCAGCACATCCTAAGGCGCTGTTAACCATTCTTTAGTAGGTGCATCAACGAAACTTATTCAACGTTAAAATCGTCTTCATAACGGTCAATATTTACAGTGAGAATATTGAGATTTACAGTGAGAATCTCAATATTCTCACTGTAAATATTGACCGATATAAAGATCCGTTCAAATAGATCAGTTGACATCTAAGTCCCATTTTAAGGACTCGTCAATACAAATCCCATTTAAACCTTGTGCAGAAGCCAGAGAAAAGGAGTTTGATGAAAAAGCCTTTAACTTTTCAAAGTTATTATTTAGCCATTCCTAAGCGAATTAAAGTTAACTTTGCCTCAACTTTTAATTCAGAATATCCATTTTTTACACACAGGGCTTTCCTTGTAAAACTTTGGTGAGATAAGTTCCTGTATCAATTAACAAAATAAACATGATTAATAAAGTCCTCCTAACTGCGCTATTGCTTTTGTGTGTTATAGCACCGAAAGCCCAAAATTTATTTGATTTGCCGTTTATCAACGAAAATACGGAACCTGAATTGTACTTTCTTGATCCCAATTACAACAAAGACCATCAGGTTGAATATTATTCTTTAGGGGATATACTGAAAGTGCAGTACGAATATAACACACAACGTCAGCCCATAAAGAAAACCTTGTATACAAGGAAATCGACTAACGAATGGGAAAAGACATTAGTAACAATATTTACTTACCATGACGGACACCTTGTTGATGAACAAACGTCTCAGTTTTATGAAAACAAACCCATCTACACACTAAGCAAAACCATCACACGTCACAAAAATGAACCTATTGATACTGTCCGAAGAACTGTAAAATGGTGGGAAAAAACAGTTTCAGAGTCGGATGGAAATCAATATTCCAGAAAGTTATACGGTTCGATACTTGAACAAATATCAGCTACCCGATTCGATATTGCAGGTTTTTACTATAGATTATAATCCTTATATTGAGTTTACTATAAGTCCAGGGGAAACAGTTGGAGATACACCAACGGATTCAGATCCATTTACAACTGATTTGATCAAGCAATATTTCATCTATAATAAAGATCAAAAAATAATTGAAGGCAAGGCTCGTCGGCAAATTTATATTGAAAAAAGAAGAAGAACAACCCTGGTTTGACCTATATACATACAAAATAAAGTATGATAACAATAAGATCACATACACCCAAATCACAAATACACCTGATGTTGATGCTGATGGTGGCTGGACGAATTTAAAATACCATATTGACATAAATGATAAAAAAAACGAAGTAACTACTTATACCCTTGTTACCGATAATAACAACCGCCTGTTGTCGAAACAGTTAATATGTAATAACAAACAAATCTTACATAGTCAATATGATTATACCCTAACCGGAAAAACCAATGTAACAATGGAACTAAGTTTGAACCCTCAATTTATGGAGAAACATGGTTTTTCGGAATTTAATAGATTGTTAGGTAAACTTGTCAACGAGATGGAAGATATAAAATGTGTGGTAAGTCATGCTGATAATTTTCGGACTTCGACCGTTTTTTTAAAAAACAGATTAGTGGGTACAATGAATACTTGTTATTTACCAAATGGAAAACTGCTTTCGGAAGAATTTATACGTTATGAAAATGGGGAATTAGACCATTATGAAAATGGGGAATTAGCCGATCATGATAAGGATACTTATCAATACTTGGATAACGGAATGATAGAAAAGACAAGGTTTATCCATTATCGCTCAGAGGGATTGCAACTCTCTGAAAAACATTTATACAAAAAAGATTCGCTAGACAGAACGGTTTACGAAGAGATATTGTCATATAATTACGCAAAGAAGATATGGGACGAGAAACGTATTTATGGATACGATCAATATGGCTATCTAGCCCTCCGCGAAAAATATAAAAGTCGGAATGGCAAAGAATGGCAAGGCGAAGACTCGAAATCGTGGATACGTGATGTATCCGACAATATATTGGAAATGCAAGGAAAAGACTGGAAAAATGGTGCATGGCAGAATGATGTGTTAGAAAGATATGCTTATGACGAAAACTCGCAGGAAACACTTAGAGAGTTGTACCGATGGGACATCAACAAAAAAGAATGGAAAGGTCGCGCTCGAGGAATGTTTTACACCACTAAAATAGACAGTACCCAAACGATAGGCGAAATAAGCTTTACATGGCTTGATGGTAAATGGGAATTTGCCGAGAAAAAAGAAACCGAAAAAGAAGGCTATACTGATAACGATGCAGATAAAAACTATAAGTATAATGCTAAGAATGGGAAATGGGAAGCCGAATACCATAAAGATTTAAAAGAAAAAAAGACTTCGTATGAATGGGAGCAAAACAAATGGGTCCCAAAATCAGAGCGGATTACTAAGAAAGGGAAATTTGACTCTTTTTTCTCCTCGTCAGAGTGGGATAAAGCAACGTCCACTTGGCGCCTTATTCAGCAAGACAAAGAATGGCGTAGAGGAGACACTAGCTATGTTGAAAATTACCTATGGAGTGAAAATGACGATCAACTAACAGGTAGAGAGAACACAATGACAGTTGCAAATCAAGATAATGACATTATGTATAAGCTGTTTAAAATATGGGATGAAAAAGATCGAACATATAAAAACTTCATTGCCTATCATGAAACAAGACTTAATGACAGTACAATGCTGTTTCGCTATGATCAATACAACGAAACTAAACATCAATGGGAATTTGATAGAAAAGTAGAAGCTGTTGAAAAAAAAGATCATGACATAACCATGACGCAAAGCCGCTGGAATGGGATTGATTGGGTGTTTGATTACAAGACAGTCAGTTTTGACGATGATGAAACAGACAGAGTGGAATTGTATACATACCAAACAGCAAATAAAGTGTGGCTTCCTCTTTATTGCACCGTCTATGATGCAGGAAAATCTTATTTAAAATGGGATCAAAAAAACAAAAAATGGGCAAAGCACTTGTTGCAGAAAGGGCTCTTCGATTACTCGCAGTGGAATGAGTCGTTACAAAAATATGTTGAAAGTGCCACTGCCTATGAAAAAGCATTGGCTATTGATGCGGAATTTGAAAAAATAAATTTGGAAACAGATTACAATATCGTTTACCGATAAACAAAACAAACATGATTAATAAAGTTATACAAGCAAATCTTGAAATTTTTGATTCATATGTTAAAAGCGAAAATATTAACAATAAAGATTTATCTTCAATTATTATTATACGATCCAAATTAGAGAATGGAATTTTTGAAAATTGCATCTTAGATGCGGCAATGTTATATGAGAATCAATTCTTGAATGTAATATTCAAGAATTGTGATCTTAATAAAGCTGAATTAAAAGAATCGCAATTCATAAATTGCCAATTTGAAAAATGCAACATAAGAAAATCAGAATTTTTTGATTCTAGGTTCATAAAATCAAATTTCTTTAAGAATACATCTCTACAATCGACCTCATTTGGTTTATGTGATTTGAGAAATACAGCATTTATCAATGCAGATATTGAAAATTGCCGTTTTTATGATAGTAAAATGTATGGTGTTAAATTTAGTAAGCTAACTAACAATTCGGATTCTCATGCTTTTATTAATATAGACATTTCAAAATTGGGGGATAATTCACAGGTTAAAACTGGTAATGAAACACTGATTTTTTTTCAATAATCGTAAATAATAGATAACATATTTGTTGAGTCCGGAATAACAGGCGAATAGGAGATACAGCGATAGCATACTATTTTGACGAAATTACTGACATAAAAGGGCTGATACGCCACAAATGGATAGCGAACAAATGGGTAAAGTCCGAGAAAAAGGAGGTCGAAACCAAAGATCGGGAAAAAGATCACGCCAGTTATAAGGGATACTTACAAAGCTATGCTATGAAAAATAAAGTGATTTACGACTTCGAAGAAAAAGTGACCTATCATAAATGGGAGCAAAATCAATGGGCAAAGTTCTTATTAGAGAAAAAAGGATTGAGGTACTCGCAGTGGAATGAGTCGTTACAAAACTATGTTGAAAGTACCACTGCCAGAAAAAACGTATTGTCTACTGATGCGGAATTTGAAAAAATAAATTTGGAAACTGATTACAATATCGTTTACCGATAAACAAACAAAATAAACATGATTAATAAAGTCCTCCTAACTACCCTATTACTTTTGTGCGTTATGGCACCGAAAGCCCAAAATCTATCATTTGATTTGCCGTTCATCAACGAAAGTAAGGAACCTGAATTGTTCTTTCTTGATCCCAATTACAACAAAGACCATCAGGTTGAATATTATTCTTTAGGGAATACGATGAAAGTGCAATATGAATATAACGCCCAGCATCAACCCGTAAAGAAAACTTTGTATGTGATGGAAACACACAATCTGGAATGGAAAAAAACACAAGTAACAACATTTGCTTACCATAACGGATACCTTGTTGATGAACAGTCTGTTCAATTTTATGAAGACAGACCAATCTACAGGATCTACAAGATAAGCAAAAGCATTACACAAAATAAAAACCAAACCATCGATACTATTCGAACCAGTATTGAGAGGTATACGGAATTTAAGGATCGAGTAGACATCGATATCCCCGAAGAATATACTATTCGATACTTGAATAGCTATCGCCAGCCAGATTCCTCATTACACGTTTCGACAGCCCATGGGTTTACCTCCGCTTTAAAACAATATTTTAGCTACAATAAAAAACAACAGTTAATTGGTGGTAAGGCCATTGGTCGATCTTATGAGAACGAACATGAAAACGAACAAGCTTGGGAGGATAGATATATGTATGAAATAAAGTATGATAAGCATAAAACAACATACACACAAATCACAAATGTATTCCAGGATGTTGATTGGGATCTGGATGATAGTAAACGAAACATTGAAGATTATATAAAACCCGAAATAACTACGCATACCCTCATCACCGATCATAACAACCGTTTGCTATCAAAACAACTTGTATCCAATAAAAACAAATCTTAAAAGCACTTACAATTATGATGCAAGTGGGCAAACCAATGCAACGATGGAACTGAATTTGGACCCTAGATTTATGAAAACATATGGTTTTTCGGGGCTAAATTCTTCTTTAATAGGACTTGCAACAGGTATGGAAAAGATGAAAATTGAGGTAAGTCACATAGATAACTGTCGGAATACAAGTATTCATCTCAAAGACAAGCTGAAAGGAGCTATCACCAGTTGTTATCTGCCCAACGGCAAACTTCTTTCCAGGGAAAGGCTACAATGTGACGATGATGGTAAATTAGACGATCAGGATAAAGATGTTTATCAATATTTGGACAAGGGATTAGTTGAAAAGATCACGCTTCGTAATTGGGAAGAGGGACTGGAATACTATGAAAAACAGGTATATAAAAAAGATAGTCTAGAGAGAACTGTTTCCAATGAGGAATTTACATACGATAGCCAAAAGAAATTATGGGAACCCGATAAGAAAAAAGTGTTAGCGTATGATCAATATGGTTACTTATCGCTCAGCGAAGAGTATGAATACAGAGAGGGTAAAGGCTGGCAAGGTAAATATTGGAACGCATGGATAAATAACGCTAAAAACAGGGCATTAGAAAGAAAAAACAAAGTATGGGCAAATGGCAAATGGCAGCATAACACATTAAAGAAATATGCTTTTGATAAAAGTAACCGTGAAATACTCTACGAGGTTTATAATTGGGACAACAACGCAAATGCGTGGCTAGGTACCCAACGAGATTCATTCTATTTTGATGAGATAATTAATAAAAACAAACAGGTACGTTACAAGCACTTTCACTATGTAAATACCAAAACAGATACAGCGATAGCATACTATTTTGACAAAATTACTAACATAAAATGGCATAGGCTGGATGCCAGTTATGTTGAAAGTTATGCATGGGATGATGAGTCTAATCGTTTAGTTGGCACCGAAAATACCACCACGATTAATAATGCAGAAACACGTAAATTATTCAAAGTTTGGAATTTTAAAGATCAAATTTGGAAAGACACCATTGCCTTCAACCTGATAAAGAATGACACTAATGAGGTATATCGTTATGATAAGTATAACGAAACTACACAACAATGGGAATTTGACCGAAAAGTTGAACTTACTTGGCAAGGCACTCAAGAAAAAACACACACGCAAAGTGTATGGAATGGGTTTGATTGGGAGCTTACTTGTAAAGTGATTCATTATTTTAAGGACCAAAACGCACAAGAGACAACTAAAAGAGAATTGTACAAATACCATGTTGCAGATAAAGTGTGGCTTCCTCTTTATTGTATTACAGATATTGATGGGATAGAAACTTCTTATTTGAAATGGGATCAAAAAAAGAAAAAATGGGCAAAGTTCTTATTAGAGAAAAAAGGATTGAGGTACTCGCAGTGGAATGAGTCGTTACAAGACTATGTTGAAAGTGCCACTGCCAGAAAAAACGCATTGTCTACTGATGCGGAATTTGAAAAAATAAATTTGGAAACTGATTACAATATCGTTTACCGATAAATAAACAAAATAAACATGATTAATAAAGTCCTCCTAACTACGCTATTACTTTTGTGTGTTATGGCACCGAAAGCCCAAAATCTATCATTTGATTTGCCATTTATCACCGAAAGTAGGGAACCCGAATTGTTCTTTCTTGATCCCAATTACAACAAAGACCATCAGGTTGAATATTATTCTTTAGGGGATATGATGAAAGTGCAATATGAATATAACGCCCTGCATCAACCCATAAAGAAAACTATGTATGTTATGGATAAGTATGATAGAGCATGGGAAAAGATACTGGTAACAACATTTACTTACTATAACGGACAACTTATTGGCGAACAATCTATGCAGTTTCATGGGGGCGCCTCAATCTACACGGCAAGTAAAAGCATTACACAAAACAAAAATCAAAACATCGACACCATCCGAACCAGTATAGAATGGAAGAACGAGAGGTTTAAGAACCTCCTGAAAATTCCCGAAGGATACACCATTCGGTACTTGAATAAATATCACCGGTAAGATTCGATATTGAATGTTTCGATATTGCCATCTTCGGCAGGAGCTACCTCTTCTTTAAAGCAATACTTCAGCTACAATAACCAGCAACAATTAATTAGCGGCAAAGCCACTAGTCAATTTTATTATGAAGACGATGATGACGAATTTAAAAACAATCAAGCTTGGGTGGATAGATATACGTACAAAATAAAGTACAGTAAGCAGAAAACCGAATACACCCAAATCACAAATGTATTTCAGGAGGTAGAGGGGGATCTGGATGATAGTCGAAACATTGAAGATTACATAAAAACCGAAATAACTACGTATACCTTCATCACCGATGATAACAACCGTTTGCTATCAAAACAACTTATATCCAACAAAAAACAAATCTTAAAAAGCATTTACAATTATGATGCAAGCGGGCAAACCAATGTAACGATGGAACTGAATTTGGATCCTAGCTTTATGAAAACACATGATTTTTTGGGGGTAAACTCTTCTTTTTTAAGCCTTGCAAAAGGCATGGAAGAGATGAAAATTGTGGTAAATCATACGGATAACTGTCGGAATACAAATATTCACATCAACGATAAGTTAATGGGGGCTATCACCAGCTGTTATCTGCCGAACGGCAAACTGCTTTCCAGAGAAAGGCTACGGTATGAAGATGATGGCAAATTAGACGATCAGGATAAAAATGTTTATCAATATTTGGACAAGGGTTTAGTTGAAAAGATCACGTTTTGCAATTTGGGAGAGGGGTTGGAATATTATAAAAAACAGGTATACAAAAAGGACACTCTTGATAGAATGATCTACAGTGAAGAGTTCACATACAGTGACCAAAAGAAATTATGGGAACCCTATAAGAAAAAAGTGTTAGC
The DNA here is from genome assembly GCA_022651775.1 of Drusus annulatus. Lineage (NCBI taxonomy): Eukaryota > Metazoa > Arthropoda > Insecta > Trichoptera > Limnephilidae > Drusus > Drusus annulatus. The sequence continues at coordinate 36,172 of JAGWCC010000253.1, read as the reverse complement.
GTATGATCAATATGGTTATTTATCGCTCAGCGAAGATTATGAATACAGAGAGGGTTATCGTTACAATTCCAAAGGTTATTATGAAGAATCGGGTAAAGGCTGGCAAGGGCAATATTGGGATACATGGATAAAAGACACTAAAGAGAGGGTAATAGAAACAACAAACAAAGTATGGGAAAATGGCAAATGGCAGAACAACACATTAAAAAAATATGCTTTTGACAGTAAAGGCCGTGAAATACTTAGCGAGGTTTACAATTGGGACGACAAAGCAAACGTATGGCTAGGTACCCAACGAGATTCATTCTATTTTGATAAGGTAATTAATGAAAACAAACAAGTACGTTATAGGAACTTTCACAATGTAAATACCAAAACAGATACAACGGTAGCATACTATTTTAACGAAATTACTGATATAAAAGGGCAGATAGATTACAAATGGATAGCCAACAAATGGGTAGGATCCAAGAAAAAGGAGATCGAAACTAAAGATTGGGAAAAAGATCACGCCAGTTACTCAGAAAGTTATGCGATGAAAAATAAAGCGACTTACGACTTCGAAGAAAAAGTGACCTATTATAAATGGGAGCAAAATCAATGGGAGCCAACAGATCAAACTGTGGACAAAAAAGGGCAAGCAGGTTTATTTTCATCTGAAGCCGAGTGGGATAAAGAAAAGGCTGTTTGGCGCCTAAATCGACAAAAGCAAGAATGGCATGGGTTGGATACCAGTTATGTTGAAAGTTATGTATGGGATGATCGGTTTAATCATTTAGCTGGCATCGAAAACACCACAACGATCAGAAATACAGAAAGCCACAACGCACGTAAATTATTCAAAGTCTGGAATTTTAAAGATCAAATTTGGAAAGATACCATTGCCTTCAACCAGATAAAGAATGACACGAATGAGGTATATCGTTATGATAAGTATAACGAAATTACACAACAATGGGAATTTGACCGAAAAATTGAGCTTACTTGGCAAGGCACTCAAGAAATATACACGCAAAGCCAGTGGAATGGGTTTGATTGGGTACTTGCTTGTAAAGTAATTCATTATTTTAAGGAACAAAACGTACAAAAAGCAATTAAACGAGAATTGTACAAATACCAAGTTGTAGATAAAATATGGCTTCCTGTTTATTGCATTACAGATATTACCCAGGACCAAACAATTTATTCAAAATGGGATCAGCAACAAACAAAATGGGTAAGTTATTTGATACAAGAGGGTGGGGCGTTTTCAAGTCATTTTCTATGGAGCGACACCATGCTGCCAGAACCTGTTAAGGGTGTTTATCCTTATCTGAAAGCAAGGGACATTGATGCCGAATTCGAAAAGGTAAATATAGAAACAAGTTATCGTATTGTTTCTGGACGGTAAGACACAGTTGCGCCTCGCCCATGCGAGGTGCTCACACTAGCCCGACAGCGCCGATTTCCAATATTTAGTTCAACGTAACTTGACAAAGTGTTTTGAGTGTGAAGACCGCATAATCTTTGCATTTAAATATTTTTTGGTCCTTCGCTAAAACCAATGGAATTAGTTTTTAAGTTGCACCTAAGGAATCATTAATATTTCCGTACTCCTCAACTAATACCCAACTCTTGCCTTAGGAGCCATGCCCATTAAATTATTAGCGTATAATACTTATACCAAAAAATGTTTTTAATTTTCAAAAAAACAAAGAAACATGACAAAATACACGTATTTACACTAATCTTAACGTTTTAAAACATGGCGCAGAAATAAATAAAAATATTTTATTGGGCTACACCCCCTGTATAGCTCGCTTAAATTGAGTAAAAACCATACGATTTGAATCATTTCTCACACGATTTGAATCAACGTCTTCATACAATTCAATTCTGTCTTCACACGAGTCGTGTCTTCACACGATACTCGTCATGTCTTCACACGATACTAGTCGTGTCTTCACACGATACTAGTCTTCACACGATACTCGTCGTGTCTTCACACGATACTAGTCGTGTCTTCACACGATACTCGTCATGTCTTCACACGATACTCGTCATGTCTTACATGATTGAATTAAAACCAATTATTTTAGCTGGAATCGTGTTTCGATTTTTAAACTGGAAAAGGCATTGGATTCAAGTGAATAGAAACAAATGCAATGGAACTTTATGCCTTTTAATACTTGTGTTTTTTATTTATTTTTCCATACAAAACCCAGTGAAAACAATCACTCAAAATGCAATATAAGGACTATAATCTTCTTCCTCACTATGAGATCGGAAGGTGCATCTTAGAATTTCGCTGCGGTTTGAATATGTTATTGACGATCCCTTAAATATCCAAAAAATTAAGATGCGATATTAATTCAATTTTGTTTTAGCGAAGAGCCATTTCGCATTCTTTTGAAAACAACACGGAAGAAGCTCAACCAAAAAAATCAAAAAATTTGAAGATAAAAATAAACTTGAGGCCTATAAATCGCTTGTTGCGATTTTAGACAGACTTTTTTGTTTGCCAAAACCCTTGTTCAACAAAAAGAAAGCCCAAGGGCCATTAAGATAAGGCGTAAAAATATTTAGTTGACGTTTCTAGTGAACAAGAATTTGCATTAAGATTAAATCATTGATAATGAACCACCAACTAGTCAAGCTTAATTGAGACCTTATCCATACCATTAGTTAAGTTTAAATTAATGCGAATTAACAGTTGAAAAGGTCGGAGCGAAGTTCGGGCATAAGGTCTTTTTATAATTAAAATCAAAAAGAAAAGAGAGAGGGGGACATACAGAGAATCCCAGGGCTTCCTTGGTTTAAGCCCAATGCCATTAAGTTAAGGAATAACCGATTTATGTATACGTAACAGTTTGATAAACAGTCATTATAATGAGCTTAAATGCCAAAATAATGTCACCCCGCTGGGGTTCTGACTAATCTTGGCTATCTAGTTCTACAATAATGTCACCCCGCTGGGGTTCCGATTATGCTTGGCAATATAGTTTGTCGAATCATTTGTAGGATCTTAAACATCAATAACTTGATAGCACGATAGCTAAGCATAATCGGAACCCCAGCGGGGTGACATTATTGTAGTAAAGAAATAGCCAAGATTAGTCAGAACCCCAGCGGGGTGACATTATTATGAGTGTGATTAAATTTGATTATCAATCTATTACGCCTTAACTTAATGACATTGGGTTTCCGCCTGGGGCTAATATTCTTTTTTCTTATCGGACTGACGTCCGATGAAAATAGATTGCATCAACATGAGGCCTCCGAATAATTCGACCCATACGGGTCAGAAGGCATGAGACATGAATTTTTCACAGTTATTATGCCATTACTTATGTCAATGACAATACTTGCTTAAGGATTAGAAAACGTGCGGTGTTGAGAGAAGAGGTTTTTGTATTATTAATCAATGTAAATTCCATAAAAGCCCCAATTACCTAAACTAAGCGTTATTCCAATATTAACACCTTTGAATTTTACGCCATTTAGATTTTCGCAAGGGATACTGTATCCCAGATGGATTTTGCCAAAATTGATGATACTTATTCCAATAGCTGGATTGATATAATGTTTGGAGAAAGTTCCTTTCAATTCAAAGCTTAGGACTTCCTGAGACGGCATGATCCCGAAGCTTGCATATCCTGCAGGAAACATTGTACTTTTTCCTCCAAATTTTCCCCAATATCCTCCACCGCCAATTAAAAACGAAGATCTCATTCCTCCTTGGCTGCGTCCTAATACTGAAGAATTGAATACCAAAGCACCTCCCACATAACCCATACTTGCTTGATTGTATGCGTATCCTATATCCAAGGCTATCCCCGAATCTCCATCTTGGGCATGAACCCAATTTGTACTTCCTGATATAAGGAATACAAAGACCAGCAATATTTTTAATTCGTTTTTTATCATTCCTATTGAAAGTCTAAGTTTTATTGACTTTAGAGGTTTATTTTAAAGGTACTCATCGGGCTCTGCAATGCAAGGTTGCGAGATATGGAAAACTTCAGTTAATTAATTGTTTCATCACATTAGCTGGCGGACGTTTAGCTTTTAACTCCTCTACCATAAATTTCATGTAAGGCGCAACATGTCGATAAAATTGTTGAAAGCCTTTGCAGAGGTAATTCTATTTTTCGGACACTCACCGTGACAAGTAAATAAATATTCGCATTGTTTACATTGTGTAGGTAAACCGTCTCGTTTATCGTTTCCAAATGCAATTTGATCTTCGGAAAAAGCCATACTCAGCAAACTATCGATTTTAATATTTCCCCGTTTGTATTCAGGAAACACGTAATGATCACAAGCATATACATCGCCATTAAACTCCATTACCAAAGCATTTCCGCACGTTTCGGCATATATACAAAGGCTTGGCGCAACGCCATACCAATTGGCTAACATGGCATCGAAATTAATAACATAATAGTTACCAACATCATGTTTTACCCATTCGTCAAATATTGCACAAAGAAATTGTCCATAAGCCTCAGCATCTACCGACCATGATGTGACCATTGCACCTTCGGCATATTTGGGTGTTGTTAAAGAGAGGGCTGCGCTAGCTGCTTCGGGCGAATATTGTTCAACAATTGGTGTAAATTGGATATACTTCGCTCCCAAGTCTTTGAAAAATCGGTACACTTCAAGTGGATACTGTACATTATAATCGTTCACTACGGACAGTATATTGAACTCAACCCCATGCTTTTGCAACAAACGAATCCCTCGCAGAACTTGATCAAAGGTATCAGCGCCTTGTTTTGATTTACGGTAGTGATTATGACAATGTGCAGGACCATCAATAGAAATGCCGATCAAAAAATTGTGTTGCTTAAAGAACAAGCACCATTCGTCTGTCAATAAAGTGCCATTGGTTTGCAAGCTGTTATCCACATTGATCTTTTTCCGCCTTTGTATCTGTTTTTGATACACCACAGCCTTTTTGTAGAAATCTATTCCACGCAGAAGCGTTTCGCCTCCATGCCATGTAAACATCACATCAGGATGAGGTTGCGCATCGATATACTTTTCGATGTATTGGTATAATAAATCGGTAGATAAACTTTTCTTTTCGTTAGTGTATAACTTCTCTTTTTCCAAATAGTAGCAATACTTGCAATTCAAATTACATGTTGAACCAACTGTTTTTGCCATTAAGTAAATGGGCGTTTGGAGCGGTGTGAATTGAAAGTCCATAAAAATTAAGAATTAATGCGAATTAACAGTTGAAAAGTGTTCAGCACGTTTCACGCAAAGACGAAAAGATTTTCATGGTAAAGGTAGGTGTTTTAATAATATTTACAAGTTTCTATTTGATGTTTATTTGTTACTTCAAAATATACATCATCAGTAGGTATACATAGTTCTTAATTAGTAACCTGCCATTGGCATAAAAAACGAGTTCGTAATCCTCTATCTCTTGCCAATTCTTAGGATCATACCTAAAATAGACTCTATTTTCTCTTTCGGCTTTAAGCCTTTCGGACGATTGGTAGAGCGTTGTAGACAGTTCGTAATATTTGTGGTATGATAGTTTCTCTATTTTTTCTATATCTTGCTCCACAAAGAGCTGCCTGATGCGTTTAAATTAGGCTACTACTCGTTTTTCTATATCCGGCATCTTACGCAGATCAATGCAATCGCTCCGGTAATGGTATCAGGTACTTCAGTTTCGAACTCCGCCTTGTATTCGTAATAAGGCAATCCCTCATCGAGAACGCCTTAATAAGCACGCAATTCCGTCTCGGGGTGAATAAATTTTGAAAGAGACTCGAGATGAAAAAGGTATTTCGTCAACAATCATCTTTTCGCCCGGATAGAGGGGTATAGACGAACCGTTATGGTGTTGCAGCCGCTGCGTAGCAGACTCGGATTGATCGTGCTGAGAGTTCCACCGATATAAGATTTTCTAATTTTTCGACAAAATTAGCGAGTAGCAATTCAAGTTTTTGTATTTCGGGTTTTATCAATTGGTTATTGTTCTTCTGGCAACTGACAGACAAACAACATAATAACAAAAATAGATAAAGCATCATTCTTTTCATCGTATAGGGATAAATTCCCTCGCTCCATGGTGTTGCAGTAGTGCGGCATCCGAATAAACTTCGGTTACTTACTCGAGCCAACACGTCCATGAAAGGATATTCCTTGACGTTTATTATCCTGTACTTGTAAGTTGGGTGTGCCAGAGCTAAAAAATTGTAGCGAAAAGTTTTTCCCCATTCTTCTGATCATTTGGAACCATTTCAACATCCCAACGGGTTTTTCCCTTACTTTGTGTTACCGTATAAGCAAAATCGATACTTGTAAATTTAATGCCGCCCTCATCCCCAGGCATTGGGGCTGTGTGTGCTTTTCCAAAATAAGGAAGGAATACAATTACAGTATCACCTTTCAAATTTAGGTCGTAAAGACCAGTCAACGCTCGCGCTCGACTGCCCATAGGTGTAACCGAATTGGCAATAAAAGTGTAGTTTTTCGATTTTAATAAAGCTTCGATATCTACTTTATTCTTATCTTTCTGTCCCCAAGCAAATGTTACTGATAAGATAAGCAACAAACTTGTTAAAATTCGTAATGTTGTAAATTTCATTTTTTTTCATTTTAAATATTGTTCGCCATTGAATGCGTATTTGAGATCTGCATTCAGCTTTTAAAATAGGCACAAATATACTACAATTAATTCGGAATTGGATAATAATCTGCTCCCTTCTTTACTCTTTACGTGAATAAAAAAATTTTTTCACTCAAGTAAAAAAAGGTTCTTCGCTAAAACCAATGGAATTAGTTTTTAGGTTGCACCTAAGGAATTGATTCTAACATGATCATTAATAACTGAAGTTTATTCGAAGGCCTCAAGCTGATGCTGTCCCAATTGTTTTAGGATAGCTCGCTTAAATTGAGTAAAAACCATACATTTGAATTATTTCTCACACGATTTGAGTCAACGTCTTCATACGATTGAATTAAAAGATTGTTTTAGCTGGAATCGTGTTTCGATTTTTAGCATGGAAGACGCATTGGATTCAAATAATTCATAATTTTCATTTATCAAAATACTTATCCTTATAGGCTTGTATCTCGTCGATATGTACATCCGAAGCCAATTCTAGGGCTTTGTCCAAACATGTTAATATTTCGGGATCATGTTTCTTGCCCATTTTTTTCAACAACACGACTTTCATAAAGTAGCACCAATCGTCATTCGGGTCCAAGGCCAAAGCTTGATTGTAATAATTGAGGCTCATTTTGTAATGTCGTTTCCCTTGATGTTCTAATACTGATGCTTTTATTTTATAAAACTATCTTTTAGAGATAATCTGTTGAATACAAGTCTTTAATAGAGGATTTTCAGCAGTAGAGGTAACGATTTGGTAACTGTGCGTATTTCTGCGTTTTGCGTTGCATTTCCTCAAATAACTCGCCACAAATTTAAGGATTATATTTCGAATTTTCAATGAAAGTAGATGAGTTCTTTTTTTGAATTTTGAACTGCCGTATCATAACCCCACAACGGTAGAAGTTATTCTCGTGCCGTTGGTTATTCTCGCACGGCTTCCGCCCCTCAAACGGCAGGGAAGCTATGAGCGGGAAATAACCGACTTCTATCTCTTGAATAACTTAACCATCAAATATTGCCGATATTCAACAATAGCAAATGATTGCAATTTTTGGATTATAAAATAAATTAAAAACTATAATTTAACTTTCTATATTTTCCAAATTCTTCTTTTGTCACAATATGTCCGTCTAGCTTATCAACCATAATTGTAAAATATCCAGGTGTCATCCTCGCGGCTTACGATTCAAAATCTCTACAATTGAAACTATAATAAATAGGACTGCCTTCTCTTATCGTCAAAGAACTGTAATTGTTAGGTTTTAATAATAATGCTTCTTCATATTGTTTTCTCGCAATTTCCCATGCTTGAGTTTCACTGATTTTAGGAGTAGTATATTCTTCAGGGTATAATTCTGCTTGAATATTCTTACTTCTTAATTCTTTTACTATCGCCACATCTTCTTCTAATATATAGGATGAATTAGGATCTGCAAAACCATTATCATCGTGATTTGTAGAAGTCATTTTTCTTATTTTGTATTTTTCATTCATCATGATAAATTTTTATTTACTTATTACTACTGTACCGCTATTAGACTGTTCAAAGACATCCGCAGGAACCGAATATACTGAACCTTGACCTTTGGGTAAAGGATCTCTAATTACAACATTTCCATTTTCAACTCGATCTATTACAACGGCATGTGATCTTTGACCATTATTTACACTTGCAATAACAGAATCATCATTGTTTAGTGCAGCTTCAATCTCTGAAACACTTCTAGTTGTACTATATTCAGCTTTTATTATTTGTTCGGGCCAGTTCTTTATTGCATCTGTACATTCCGTCCGAGTAAGCCCGGATCAACATCCCATTTCAAAGTCTCTTCTATATAATAACTAGGAAACTCATGCCCCATATCCCTTAATATCATATCAAGAGAATCCGCTGCACACCCAGAATCATGAATTTGACCCTTTAGAGTATTCTGGGTGGTTTCAGGAGATCCTTCAAAATATGGTTTCTCATCATTAATTCCTCTCCTCGTTTAAACACAATACATATTGTTCTGTTTGGGCTTGCAGTGTTATCGGGTAGATACTGTCCGTTTGCATTTGGTCGATGGGTATATCTATGGGGGTATACCCAAAGCCCGCACACACAATCGGGCACTGGTGTCTAGCGTATCGGGTACCGAAACTGTGATAATTCCTTTTTCGATGTTGGTCTGTAATCGATTATTACTGGTACACAATTTTTTGTAGAACGAGAATTTGGGCAACTCCATTTCGCGACAATAGTAATAGAGTTGTACTTGCACATCAGGGTCGATGGTCAATTGTAGTTGTCGTGTGATGTCGCAATCTGGAAGACGGTTATCATCCTCACTTGGGTAGAATTCTACATCTTTTACCAGAATAGATGTTTGTTTCTTCTGAGGGTGTTTCTTCGGTTGTGCAAAAAAACTTGTACCGATGGTGATTAGAATAATTAAAAATAGATGTTTCATTGTGATGTTTTTCGAAAGCACTCAAGGTACAGCTGATGTTGGGTTTTGTAAATTATTTTGTTAAAGCGCAAAGGTATGTATTTATTTACTGAAGTTTCTTATCCACAATGCTATCCTCTCTTTTTTATGAGACCTTTGGCCTCATAAACAAAGAGGGGGATGGCATACCTTGCTTAATAACCTAGGGTTTGCGCCCTAGGCTAAGGTGTATCGGTCCGTTAGTCCTCGAAGATGCGAAGATTTGGATTGCAGCCCTGATGTAGTCATAATTACGAATTCATAATTAATTTCTTATCTTTGCTTGATTTACTTTCTCACGTTAGTGAGGAGCGAAAGTTCAAAATTGTTGGTTAGCAGGTGTAATTATTAATAATTAATTTATTGAGAATCATATTCTTATTGTGTTGCTTATTAGGATCTATTGCGACAAATGGGCAGAACAAAAACCTTATTGGAGGCTTGCGCGGTACCGATTCGTTGTCGCTTACACGGGTGTGGGCAACGTCGCTGTTTGTGCCTGGCTATGCACAAGCTTATAATCGTCAATACTGGAAACTTCCTACTTTATATGTAGGTGCTACCAGTATGATTTATGCAGGAAGTTGGCACGAGAAGAAATACAATTCGACAGGCGACAATACCCATTTTCAGCAAATGCGGCTTTACTATGCTGGCGCAGGTTTGTTGTATGTGGGTAGTGTAATTGATGGTTTGCTGAATTATAAAACGGATGTTAAAATATATCCGCGTAAAGCCACTTTCCTATCCATGATGGTACCTGGTGTGGGGCAGGCTTACAATGGCGATTATTGGAAAATACCGTTGATTTATTCGGGCTTTTCTTTTTTGTATTATTGGAAAGATTTGAATGCAATGCAATATAACCGATATCGAACAGCTTATAATAAAGAGTCGGCGTATTTGAAAGACAATACCTTGCCCCCGAGCGAGTTTCATGGTCGGATAGGGGTAGAAGGAATTAAGAATAGACGTGATGCTTTCCGGCGTGATCGGGATTATGCTGTTTTGTATATGGTTTTGTGGTACGGATTGAACGTAATTGATGCCAACGTGTGGGCACATCTTAGTAATTTTGATGTAAGCGACCAATTGGCATTCAAGCTATCACCCAATTTAACCCTCCCTACACAATATGCAGAAACGCCTACCATAGGTTTTACTTTAACAATGAAAATGAAATAATTATGAGATCATTCTGCTTTTACAGTTTCTTTACAATCGGTTTATTGATGAGCTTCAACTCGGCAATAGCGCAGGACAGTATCAACAAACGCGCATTGTTCCAAGCAAGCCAAGAGGCGCGCGAGCAATATATTATTGAACCCGGTAATCAAATGAACAACAATCTAGATAGTTTACTCTCTATTTGGTATGCTCAACGCGCACTGCGCGATACCGATGATGTGGTGCTATATAAAGAAGAGGAAGTGCCAGCAAATCAAATGTCGGACTCGATTTACATTAACCGATTGAACAACTTACCTTCGGTAATATCATTGCCTTACAACGATATCATCCGTAGCCACATTGTTTTTTACTTACACCGTATTCCCCAACGGCTCGAAATTATCCTAGGTTTGTCGGAATACTATTTGCCCGAATTTGAACAGATCTTTGATATGAATAACATCCCGATGGAGATGCGGGCCTTACCGATCATCGAATCGGCACTGAATCCGATAGCGGTTTCGCGTGTGGGTGCTACAGGAATGTGGCAATTTATATTACCCACAGCTCGTCAATATGGCTTAACGGTCAATTCATTTGTTGATGAACGGCGTGATCCCATTGCATCGACCCCATGCTGCAGCAAAGTTCTTGAACGATATGTATAAGATGTATGGCGACTGGACGTTGGTGTTGGCGGCTTGCAATTGTGGACCAGGGAATGTGAACAAAGCCATCCGACGTGCTGGTGGTGCACGCGATTATTGGGAAATATATCCTTATCTACCCAAAGAAACCCGTAATTATGTCCCCGCTTTCATTGCAGTGAATTATGCTTTGCGGTATTACAAAGAACACCGTTTAACACCCAAAAAACTGATCTCCGGCTTATATCGACACCTTTATCTATCGGCACAAGCCATCAAATACAACCTGCCTCTTTTAGGATTACTTGGCGAAATAGAAGCGCAAGTGCGCGAGGTGGCGTACGCACAAAATTTGATGCCAATTAGCGAAACTACTTTCTTACTCGAGCAAGCTGATTAATGGTGATGAAACACCTTTCATATACGAGCGAATGGGTGCCCGATACACCAACTACCTGATTGATGAGTTTCAAGATACCTCGGAAGCACAATGGCAAAACTTCAAACCGCTGTTACACAATAGCCTGTCGCAACGCTATTTCTGTATGTTGGTGGGCGATGTGAAACAATCGATTTACCGATGGCGGAATGGCGATTGGCGCATTTTGGCGCAGCAAGTGCCTTCCGACTTTGCCGAATTTGGTGTGGCGGAAAAGAATTTGGATACCAATTGGCGTAGTACTCCCACGGTGATTGATTTCAATAACAGTTTGTTCCACTTATTGCCCTCGGCTTTGGCAAACCGATTGGAGGGAAATGCGGAAAACGAGAACCTTCTGCAAGTGGCTTATCAAGATGTCCGCCAAAAAGTATCGCCAGCCAAAGCCGATGGTCCCACAAGGTTATGTACACATCAGTTCGTATTTGAATGACGATGACGGATGGGCTCGTGAGAAAGTGTTGATTGATTTGACCAAGCAAATCGAGGAATTTGCAAGACCGTGGGTATCAAGCGGGCGACATAGCCATATTGGTGCGCCGTGCTGCTGATGGGCAAATGGTGAGCGATGCCCTGTTGCAACACAAAGCCAAAATGGATGCCAGTAAGTATTGTTTCGATTTAGTTTCGTCCGATACCTTTGTTTTTGAACCAGTCGGCTATTGTCCGATTTACCATTGCCATTTTGCGTGCCATTCTTGATCCAGCTAACGAAATCAATTGTGCTTTTATCAATTATCAATTGCACCTACAATCGACACCACAATCGATATCTCAACAGGACGAAGATGCACCGATGGTGGGTACGCAAGCTTTTGCACGCAGTCTATCGCCCGATTTGCTCGATTATCTGAATACCTTATCGCAACAATCGCTTCCCGAAGTGTTTGAAAGCATTGCACAGCGGTTTTCGTTCACCTCGCACCATCAAGATTGGGCGTATATTCAAGAATTACATGACGAATTGCTCGACTTTGCTCGAAAACAATTGTCGGACATCAATGCTTTCTTGAATTGGTGGGATACTACAGGGGGCAAAAAGAAACTCAGTTCGGTGAACAATCCCAATGCAATACGGATCATCACCATACATCAATCCAAAGGCTTACAATTCCCTGTGGTGATGATTCCTTTTTGCAACTGGAAACTCGAACCTTTGGCCAAAACCGTTTTGTGGGTAGAGGCTCAAAATGCACCGTTTAATTACATGAGCCATATCCCCATCAATTACAGTCAAAAAGCTGTTGGAGGGCGAATTTAGCGATGCTTGTACCGAGGAGCGTCAGCAAACTTTGGTGGACAATATCAATCTGTTATATGTCGCATGTACCCGAGCCGAACAGGAATTGTACTTGGGATTGCCGATGAATAGAAAGAAAGAATTGAACGATATTGACCAATCTACCGATGTAGCAAACCTGTTACATGGCATACTTAAAATAAATAAAGATCAGATAGAGAAGAAGATTAGATTGGGTAAATTGCAAGGAACGACCAGTAACATGAATATGTTATTTGGCATGTGTGCATCGAAGTTAAAAGCTACGGAAGACATTCGCCCCGACACTTCGCTCCGCTTACAGAGCTACAGCAGTAACCAATTTCAAAAGAAATTGGTTTTACGATCGCCTTCGGCAAGTTACTTACCCGACGATTTGAATCAGCCACTGTTGTTGAAAAGCTATAAGGAATTAATGTGTCGTTTATTGGCCTTAATCAATCAAACGTCCGACCTTCCCTAAGGCCATCAAAACCCTACAGCAACAAGGTTGGCTCAACCAAATTGACGCCGAACATTTACTGCGTCAGTTATCGGTTTGTTTTGATAACCCAGCGGTAGCTTCGTGGTTCGATGGATCGTGGCGGGTGGTGAATGGTCGATCGATCTTGAGTCCTTCATCACCACAAAAGAGTTTTCCACAAACCCGATCGGGTACTTTTGCACACCGATCAAACGCTGGTGATTGCTTATCAATTCGGAACACAAACCAAGGCTTCAGATAAGTGGAAGGTCAGTAAACATGTCGACCTGTTGCGCTCAATGGGCTATCCTGAAGTTAGTGGTTTTGTGTGGTATGTCGATTTGAATCAATTCGTGATTCCAAATACGCACGTGTTGACATATGTGCAGTGATGGCTTCTTCAAAGGCGGCTTGAATGCCACAGCTTGGTTCGCTTTTAGTGCGGATACATTCTAGCCATTCGCGGATATGCAAATGGGTGGTGTCATAACGTTTTCCATTAACATAAGTATATAGCAAACCTCGAGAAGCAAAATATTGTTCGGTGGCCGAAGCAATGGCATCTACATTCTTTTTTCCAGGCGTGTAGGTATAGAATGGAGTATTGGGAACTATAATTCCTTGATCTATTTTTTCTTTATAACGTGTCGATCTTGGATCTACTTTGATAGTAAGCGTGTTACCTACCTCCATTGAAGCATCGTGTCCCATAAAAACACGTCCACGAGCACGGTCGCTGGCTAAGGTAGCGCTGTATAGCATACATAAGTTTTTTTGAGGAAACTCGTAAGCCACTTGCAATACATCGGGAACCGTTCGGCCGTCTTTAAATCGATAAACACCTCCAGAGCAGACTGCCGAATAAGGGATACCGACATGCAGCAATTGATTTACCGCATCATATTCGTGGGTCAATAAATCGCCATTCAATCCGGTACTGTAGTCGAACCAACATCTCCATCTAAAGAAACGCTCTAAACTGAATTTGTCTCGGGCTTCGGGTCCCATAAAACGCTTCCATGCTCCCGAATTCATGTAGTTTTCGTATTCGGCAATACGATTCGCAGGCCCATCAAACTGTTTCCAATCAATGGTTTCGGGCGATGCCGTTTCGTGAATTGGGTACACCCAAGCTCCATTCGGATCATTCCGATTGGTGGTGACTTCAATTAACGAAATAGGACCCAATAAACCTTTGTCGATAATATTTTTGGCCACCTGATAGCTATCGGTTTGACGTCCTTGATGCCCTAGCTGAAACACAATATCTGTTTTTTTGATCACATCACGCAATTCGTACGTCTCCTCAACAGTCCACGAGGCAGGCTTTTCACAATAAACATGTTTTCCTGCTTTTGCGGCATCAATACTCATTTGCGAATGCCACTGGTCGGGCGTAGCAATAATTACGGCATCAATATCATCGGCAGCAAGCAGTTCTTGATACGTTTTGTAATATTTTACATGTGGGCTAGCCGAGGCATCGTGTCCTAACTTATTGCCATTAGAAGCTGCCATAACAGCTTGTTTACCATAGGTGTCAAATATTTCGCACACACCATTTATCACAATCCCGAGATCTTCTTGAGCAAGGTAATCATCATATCGGCTGTCTTTTTTTTTTGTTTTTCTGGCTTCTATTAGGTCTTGTATCCATTCGGGTTCGGCAAAACCAGCCGCACGCAATAGTTGTTTGCCACGTATCCCAAAACCAATAATCCCGATTCGGATCTTTTCGCTATCCTTTCGCGATTGTATCACCATCGGTTTCGGAGCATCAAACTGAAACACATCGCTCACATCGCGTTGTTTGTAATCGAAACTACGTTTCTTGAGTACCCCATAAGCCATGGCGCCCAAAACGGGTATTCCTACTAATGTGCGTAATGTATCGCGTCTTCCTTTTGAAAACGGTGTGCCTTTTTCTTTGTCTTCGGCGTTATTTTGAGTTGTATCTGACATTTTTATGATTTTTTAAAGATAAACCGATCCAAACCCATGATTTGACCAGTTGGGAATACAATAAATAATAGTAAGGCGAAAAATTCTATTACATTTTTATCAATCCATAAATACGATCCTTCGCTGGGCAACATATATTTAGCACCAATGAACGAGGGGTGCGATAGGATATAAAATGCAAGTAAGCACATGCCTCCCATAGCAGCAAAGCGGGTTAAGCAACCTGTAATTAAACCTAATCCAACAAGTACCAAGCCCCATTTATTCATAAAATCAGCTGTAGCTAAAAGACCAGGTTGACTGGCTAAATTGTAAAATAAAGAAGAAAACAGACCTTGCGAGTCCATTAAATAAGGTAAAGAAGTCCAATTAGGACTGAGTACTTTCAACAAGCCTTCGCATTTCTTAGGATTTACGAATTCCTAATTAATTTCTTATCTTTGCTTGATTTACTTATTTCCGTTAATGCGGAAACAGGATCAAATCTGTTGTTTAGTAGGTGTAATTATTAATAATTAATTTGTTGAGAATCATATTCTTATTGTGTTGCTTGTTAGGATCCATTGCGACAAGTGGACAGAACAAAAATCTTATAGGAGGATTGCGCGGTACCGATTCGTTGTCGCTTACACGGGTGTGGGCAACATCGCTATTTGCACCAGGCTATGCACAGGCTTACAATCGGCAATATTGGAAGCTCCCTACACTGTATGTAGGTGCAGCCAGTATGATTTATGCAGGAAGTTGGCACGAGAAAAAATACAATTCAACAGGCGACAATACGCATTTTCAACAAATGCGACTTTACTATGCTGGCGCAGGTTTGCTATATGTGGGCAGTGTAATTGATGGTTTGCTGAATTACAAAACGCCAGTTAAAATATATCCACGTAAAGCCACGTTCCTATCCATGATGGTGCCAGGTGTAGGGCAAGCTTACAATGGCGATTATTGGAAGATCCCGCTTATTTATTCAGGTTTCTCTTTTTTGTATTATTGGAAAGATTTGAATGCTATGCAGTACAATCGGTACCGAACAGCTTATAACGAAGAGAGCGCATATTTACTAGACAACACTTTGCCCCCGAGCGAGTTTCATGGCATTATTCCGAAAGAAGGAATTAAGAACCGACGTGATGCTTTCCGACGTGATCGAGATTACGCCGTTTTGTATATGGTATTGTGGTATGGACTGAATGTAATTGATGCCAATGTGTGGGCACATCTCAGTAATTTTGATGTAAGCGATCAACTGGCATTTAAGCTAGTCGCCCAATTTAACCCTCCCAACAAGGTATGCTGAAACGCCTACCATAGGTTTTACTTTAACAATGAAAATGAAATAATTATGAGATCTTTTCTTCTTTTACGGTTTCTTCACAATCGGTTTCCTGACAGGGGCCAACTCAACAGTAACAGCGCAAGACAGCATCAATAAGCGGGCCTTGTTCCAAGCCAGCCAAGAGGCGCGGGAGCAATATATTATTGAACCAGGCAACCAGATGAACAATAATTTAGATAGTTTGCTCTCTGTTTGGTATGCCCAGCGTGCACTGCGCGATACCGATGATGTGGTGCTGTATAAAGAAGAGGAAGTGCCAGCGAATCAAATGTCGGACTCGATTTATATAAATCGATTGAATAACTTTACCCTCGGTAATATCCTTACCTTATAACGACATCATCCGCAGTCACATTGTTTTTTACCTACACCGCATTCCCCAACGGCTCGAAATCATCCTAGGTTTGTCGGAATACTACTTGCCCGAATTTGAGCAAATCTTTGATATGAATAATATCCCGTTGGAGATGCGGGCCTTGCCGATCATCGAATCGGCACTCAATCCAGTAGCCGTTTCGCGTGTGGGTGCTACAGGGATGTGGCAATTTATGCTGCCAACAGCTCGACAATATGGCTTAACGGTCAATTCATTTGTCGACGAACGACGCGATCCCATTGCATCGGCTCATGCTGCAGCAAAATTTCTGAACGATATGTATAAGATGTATGGCGATTGGACCTTGGTACTGGCGGCCTACAATTGTGGCCCTGGGAATGTAAACAAAGCCATCCGACGTGCTGGTGGTACACGCGATTATTGGGAGATATATCCATATCTACCCAAAGAAACCCGCGGTGGATTGGCACCAATCTTAATTATGCAGGTAACAGTTATGCCGAAGTAAATCCGCTCAATTATCTAGTCCCAGTCTTACAAAACAGTGAAGTGGAGGTGGAAAGCGAACTTGTTTTTCCCGATCAAGAAAAAGCTGAAAGCTAGTATGTCGCTCAATTTGTTTGGTGGGTATACTTTCGAGTTTGGTGAAAGGAAGATTAAAGCGTTGGGATTGAATGTCAATTTGCAGAATGCCCTCAACAATAAAGGACATTTGGGTGCTTATCAACCCTTTGGTATTGATCGCAGTATCGATCCAAAAGAAAATACTCGATACGCTTATATTTTAGGGCAAAGTTTATTTTTGACTTTAAGCTTTAGGTTTTAAAGAATTATACGAATTAACAGTTGGTACGCTATGTAGTAAAAGCCTCGCAGGGGCTGGTTTATAAATAACCGTATGCAAGCGTAGCGCAGCTTACGGAAAGGACTTCCACACAGAACTAAAGCCCCTGGTTTATGATGGTTAGAATAATATTGTTCAGTGTAAGTATGTGACGATATTTAGTTTAACATTTCATGATGCCTTAAAACTTTATATTACCCATTGATATTCAATGTATAAGGTACGTTAAGGAAGTCTTGATACGTGTGTCGTTAAATCTTGTATCGTACTTAAATCAAATACTTTGCGTTTTTTAGAAACATAAACCAGCCCCTGTGGGGCTTTGCTACATTACAAATGAATTCAACTGTTAATTCGCATGAATTATAAATTACGTCTTATAAATTATTAAACATTATTTTTATGAATCAAAAAGCATCTTTAGCCTTTGTTGTCAGTTCGTGGATGGCCTTAGGAATTGGATTTGTTGGCTACCTTTTGGGCTTATTACGTTCCACTATGGAGCTAAACGAAAAAGGGTTTTTACTTAGTAATCATCATGTCGGGCTTATTTGCTGCGGTATCTGTGCAAAAAGCGGTGCGCGATAAAGCCGAGAAGGTACCCGTTACCGATATTTATTATGGGTTAAGTTGGTTTGCAACCATTTTTGCTGTTGCGATGTTGATTATCGGTCTGTTGAATTCGACATTAGAACCAAGCGAGAAAAGGATTTTACGCATTTGCCTTTATTCTTAGTTTATTTGGTGCCATCACTGTGCAAAAAAACACGCGTGATAATCAACCGGTTGTGAGTACTTTTGAAAGTAGATCTCAAAATAACAGAGACCAAGAAGCGCAATAATCTGAATGACTTGGATGCAGAATATGCCTGCATGTATCGGTTTGAAGAGTACGCACAAACGGTTTAATCATTGGCTTTTATTTGAGCAAGAGCTTCAGTTGCAGACTAGTCTGTTTTAAATTCGACAACATAGATATGTGTAGCTGTATTAAGCACGGCATCAATTCGCCCAATAGGTGTCTTCGTTCAGAATATTGGCACCTATTAAGCGAAATAAAGATAGACCAATCATATGACATGAAACAATATCAAGAAATAGACACAAGTTCATATACCTTTGAGGATACCATTAAAGGAAATTATATCTATATTGATAAAACCGACTACATCTATCAGTTAGTGCGTAAACCTAAAGGCATTTTCTTTATGTCGCGTCCACGGCGGTTCGGGAAATCTTTATCAGTATCCATTCTAAAGAATATCTTTCAAGGCAAAAAAGATTTATTCAAAGGCTTGAAGATTTATGATACCGATTATGATTGGCAGATTTATCCTGTAATTCATTTGAATGTAGCCAAAGCCAATTGCGAATCTATTGAATTGTTACACCGAAGTTTATGTGATATGATTCGAGATAGTGCAACCGATCTTCAATTAAGTTTGTCTGATGAGCCGAATTCCGCTTTGCTATTCAATGAGCTCATCAGGAAAGCCCAAAATCCTGATAAATTAGTGATCTTGATTGACGAGTATGACAAACCTCTGACAGAAAGTGTTGATTATGACAATGCCGTACAGATACGACAATTGATGAGTGATTTTTACCTCAACATAAAAAACAATGATGAGTACCTGCGTTTTGTTTTTTCATGACAGTTATTTATCAATGAAAAGGGTGATTTTCAAAATTATTGGTTCGCTACTGGCAGCCCATCTTTTTTGATGAAAGTATTAAAGAAGCGGAATTTTGACATTTTAGATATTCAAAAACCTGTCAGTAATTTATTGCTTGATTCGTTTGATGTAAGCAATATGGTTCCTGAACCCTTACTACTCCAAGCAGGGTATTTAACCATCGATCGGACGGAGCTACTAGAGGGTGATTTGTATTATCGATTACGTTTCCCTAACCATGAAATTGAAGCTGCTTTTGAACTTTATCTAATAGAGAAGTTTTCGGGCACACCAATTAATGAGGTGGCCACTACAATTACTGAAATGAAACGGGCTTTACGTCAAAGCAATACTAAAGCGTTACGCAAACTATTGGAGTCGCATTTAGCTTCAATTCCTTTTGGACTGATCGCCCATGTTGAAAAAAATTATCAAACCATTCTCTTTTCCATATTTCGATTATTGGGTGCCAAGATTGAAAATGAGGTAAATATAAATACTGGTCGCATTGATGCCGTAATTGTTAACGCTACACATGTGTATATTATTGAATTTAAAATTAAACAATCCGCAGCTCAAGCCATTGCACAAATTAAAGAAAAGAACTATGCAGGCCCTTACCGGACTTCGGGTAAAACGATTAAATTGATCGGAATTAGTTTCTCCGAGAAAAAACGCAATATTTCAGATTGGATAGAAGAAGAGGAGGAAGTTAATTAGGGATTATGACTAGGGCAACCTTCTACACGATCGAACCCTCTAAAAATAAAAATAATGAATAATCGAAGTAAGAATAAGTTAGGCTACACACTCATGATATGTGGGGTGTTGCTAAGTGCTTGTGGCGAAAATGTTCCCACACAAGATGCACCAAAAGATGCCGTTCACAAAGATTTTGCACAGCGTATCAAAACCGTTAAAGCCGAGTTAAAAAGTCCCGAAGAGGAGCTGACTTTGACAGGAAAGGTAGATTACGATCCTGATAAATTGGTGCATTATATGTCCTTAGTGGGGGTGGTCGAGAAAAGTTATTTTGCTTTGGGCGATAAGGTCCAAAAAGGACAAGTGTTACCGGATTTAAGAAGTGCCGATTTAAGCGGTGCTAAAGCTGAATTGGCATCTTTGCAAGCCGAATTGCTGATTGACGAACGAAATTATCAGAGCACTTTGGCTTTGTATACTGATCAGATGGCTTCGGAAAAAGAATTGCAAGAGACGCTTGGGAAGGTGACGCAAACAAAAGCTGAAATCGAGAAAGCGCAAAACAATCTATCCTTGTATAGCACTGGTAAAACTGTAGGTACGTTTGGCATCAAAGCCCCCATCAGTGGCTATATTGTGCAGAAAAGTATTGCTTCGGGCAGTCCAGTGTCTGCCGATGGCGATCCTTTATTTACAGTAGCCGACCTTAGTCAAGTTTGGGTAATAGCCAATGTACACGCTGGTAATTTGGCATTTGTAAAAGAAGGCATGCCAGTAACGGTCAAAGTATTGTCGTACCCTGGCGAATTGTTCGAGGGAACTATTCACACACTGTCGCAAGTATTCGATCCCGAAGAAAAAGTATTGAAAGCCCGTATTGTGATGCCCAATCCAGGATTGAAACTCAAACCCGATATGGCGGCTGATATTCGTCTTAAAAACAAAATCGAAACAAAATTGATCGCAGTTCCTTCCGATGCACTCATCTTCGATCACGACAAATATTTTGTGGTACAAGATCTTGGAAATGGTGCTTCGCCCGAACAATACGTCATCAAAGAAGTGGTGTTGCAGGGGCAAAATAATGGCATAAGTTATTTAGTGTCGGGAATATCGGAAGGCGATGCCATTCTTATCCAAAGTCAATTGCTAGTATACACAGGACTTAAAGAGAGATAGCCATGCATAAATTTGTAGAAAACATTATCGGCTTTGCGCTGAAGAATCATGTTTTAGTGCTCTTTATGACGCTTTTGCTGTTTGTTGGTGGCTTGGTTTGTTATTTTAACACCCCCATCGAAGCTTATCCCGATGTGACCAATACACGTGTTCGCATTATTACACAATGGCGGGGACGCAGTGCCGAAGAGATTGAAAAATTTGTGACCCTGCCTGTGATGCGTCAGATGAATACCATTCCACGGAAGGCAGATGTACGCTCCACATCGCTCTTCGGATTATCGGTAGTGACCGTGATTTTTGAAGATGGAGTTGATGATTTCTTTGCGCAACAATATGCTTCAAATAGAATGCAGGATTTAGATCTTCCCGAAGGTGCCGATGCTTCTATCGAACCCCCATCAGGAGCCACGGGCGAAATTTACCGCTACATTATTAAAAGTGATTTACCCATTCGCGAAGTGGCTGCCATTAACGAATGGGTGGTGGAACGCGAATTGCTTTCGGTACCAGGTGTGGCAAGTGTGGCCAGTTTTGGTGGCGAAGAGAAAATGTATGAAATAAAAGTCAATCCGTCCGAATTGCTCAATTATAACCTATCACCATTGGAAGTCTACGAAGCCGTGTCGCGTAGCAACATCAATGTAGGGGGCGATATTATCGAAAAAGGCGATCAGGCTTTTGTGGTTCGTGGTATTGGTTTGTTGGAAAGTGTACACGATATCGAAAATATTCTGATTGAAGTGAAAGGCGGTACTCCTGTGCGGGTGAAGCATGTAGCCACAGTGCAAGTGTCGTCGAAACCCCGATTAGGACAAGTTGGTTTAGATGACGAAGATGATGTGGTGCAGGGGATTGTGATTATGTTGCGGGGGCAAAACCCTGGCGAAGTGATTACGCATTTGAAAACAAAGATTACCGAACTTAACGAACGAATCCTTCCAAAAGACGTACAAATAGAACCCTTCCTTGATCGGACAAGTTTGGTAGATGCCACCGTAAACACCGTCATCAAGAATATGTTGGAAGGAATTCTGCTGGTATCCATTGTGGTATTTGTTTTTCTTTTCAATTGGCGATCTACCCTCATTGTCGCCACCGTTATTCCGCTGTCCTTTTTATTTGCCATCGTTATGTTGCGCATTCAGGGTTTGCCCGCCAATTTAATATCAATGGGTGCCTTGGATTTTGGACTATTGCTGGAGGGGACGCTGGTGATTGTCGAGATTATATTTGTCGAAATGGAAAAGCAATCGCATCGCTTAGGGGATCGATTTACACAAATGGCAAAAGGAGGCTTGATCAAGAAGAGTGCTGGCAGTGTAGCATCGCACATTTTCTTTGCCCAAATCATTTTGGTGGTGGCACTATTGCCCATCTTCTCGTTCCAACAAGTAGAAGGGAAGATGTTTAGTCCGCTGGCTTTCACGCTTGGATATGCCTTATTGGGGTCGCTATTGCTAAGTTTGACCTATGTCCCAGTGATGTGTAAATTGCTATTGCGTAAACCAGTTGTCGAGAAAACCAATTTCATTAGCCGTTCGTTTGCGTCCACTATTTATCGGTTTTATTTACTAAGCAGCCGTTATCGGAAAGGTGCCATTGTGGCGTTCTGTTGCCTGTTGGCTTTGTGCATATTCCGATTTTCTTTTTACGGAACCGAATTTATCCCCAGTCTCAACGAAGGTGCTATTTACATACGTGCCACACTGCCGAATAGCATTAATCTAGACAAATCCTTAGAAGTTACTCGGCAAATGAAAGCCAAATTGCGACAATTTGACGAAATATCTTTTGTACTATCGCAAACAGGACGTCCGAATGATGGAACCGACCCCACTGGATTCTTTAATATCGAGTTTCATGCGCAGTTAAAACCCGAAGGTGAATGGAAAAAGAAGATCAAAAAAGACGATTTGATTGCGCAATTGCGCGATTCGCTAGATATTTACCCTGGTGTGATACTGGCTTTCAGTCAGCCCATTCAAGATAATGTTGAGGAATATGTGGCGGGTGTAAAGAGTTCGTTGGTGATTAAAATTTATGGACACGACCTCCACCAGCTCGAAGATTTAGCCGATCAAGCTGCTGCCGCCATTAAAGATGTTCCAGGAGTGGAGGATCTGAATGTGTTTCGCAGTATTGGCTTGCCCGAATTGCAAATCAAATTGGACGAAGCCCGCATGGCCCGCTATGCCATTTCAATGCAAGATGCACAGGCGGTGGTAGAAATGGCTATTGGCGGTAAAGTAGCTACAACATTTTATGAAGATGAACGAACTTTTGATGTCAGTATCCGCTTTCAGAAAGAATACCGAGATAACGAAGAGAAGATCGGGAACATCCTTATCCCCACAATGGATGGCAATCAGGTACCGTTAAAAGAAATTGCGGATATCCGTTTCATTACTGGACCTACTTTCATTTATCGCGACGGCAGTAGTCGGTATGTGGGTGTTGGTTTCAGTATTCGTGATCGAGATTTAGGGACCACAGTTGCCGAAGCTCAACGAAGAGTGGCAGAAAAGGTGACTTTGTTATCCGAAAACAAGTTGGTGTGGGCAGGCGAATTCGAGAGTCAGCAGCGTGCCACCAAGCGTTTAGCAATGATTATCCCTGCAGTATTGCTCTTGATTCTGTTTTTGTTATACATGAATTTCGGGACAGTAAAGGACACATTGATTGCTGCCAGCGCTATGCCTTACGCATTTATCGGAGGTTTCATTTCCTTGTGGCTCACGGGGACAATCTTTGGAATATCGGCAGGTATCGGCTTTATTATCTTATTCGGAATTACCGCAATCGATAGTATTTTGCTGATTACCATCATGAAGCATCAGTTACAGAAAACCCACAATCTTAAAAAAGCGATAGACGAAGCAGTACATAGTCGCGTGCGTCCAGTATTAATGATTGCCTTGATGGGGTCCTTGGGCTTGTTACCCGCGGCAATGTCCAACGGCATGGGATCGGAAATCCAGAAACCATTAGCCATCATGATTGTTGGAGGGATATTGACCTGTATGTTGTTGTCGTTTACGGTGCTGCCACAAGTGTTTTATTTTGCGTATAAGAATAACAAAAACAACGATAAGGAGAATGAGTAGAGATTCGTACAATGGAGTCTTCGCGTTAAAAGAGATTATGATATTGAGAAAAACCGTAAAGAAACAGTAATTATGACAAATCGGTAAGTAATTATGAAACAATATAAAGAAATAGACACAAGTAGATATACCTTTGAGGATATCATTAAAGGAAATTGATCGGAATTAGTTTCTCTGAAAAGAAACGAAATATTTCGGAGTGGAAGGAAGAGCTAGTTACTGATTGACTGAATGCGAAGCCATTCAATCAGTCAGTCAGTCAATCAGTCAATCAGTCAGTCAATCATTCAATCAATCATTCAATAACATGGCAAAAAAAAGAAAAACCTTACCCAAAGATTTTAACGAGCTAATAAAAGCTAATGATATAGATGCTCTAAAAGCCGTATTTAATAAGTGTGAATTAGATGCTTATGGTGGTTACGGAAAACAAACTGCACTTTCTGCTTTCAATGTTCCTAATGAGCTTGTCAGATGGTTGGTAGAACAAGGGTTTGACATCAATAGTCGAGATATTTATGGGGAGCACTCCTTTACACAATCATGCCTCTTGTAGAAGTGGAGATGTCAAAATATTTCTTGATCTTGGAGCTGATATTGAGCTTGTGGATAATTCGCATGATACCGCCTTACACTCCGCAGCTCAAGTGAACAATTTGGAGCAAATAAAACAACTGGTTGCCCATGGAGCAAATGTATTGGCTAAAAATAATAAAAATCTGACACCTCTAGAAAAAGCCATCGTGAGACCAGTAATATTGACATTGTCAATTTGGAACAAATCGCTAAAATATTGCTGAGTGCGGGTACGCCCATAACTGAAACCATGGGTAGTGCGTTGAAAAGAATAGGCGAAGATTTCGAGTTTCACCGAGCTAATTTCAATAAAGATTACCTCGAAGAGACTTCTAATGCGCTATTCAATCTGTACGCAATGTTCAATGTTCCACCGATCCCTAAACGGATGATGCATGATGGCATATCGCCTATGGTACCTACAACCACAGAATGGAAAGCGCAATATGCCGAACTTTGGGATTTATTGATCCCATCGCAAGGACCTGCGCAAACAGTTCAAGGAGAAGTGATGCGTATTACGGGTAAAGTTCGAGACGAACTTTACCGAAATGGTGGTGCTAATTGGAATGTTGATTTTAGAAAAATGCTCAACGCGCTATTGACATATTTAGCATCGGCAAATGCCTTAAATAAGGAATTATTAGAAGAGGCTGCACATCTTGCAAAGCAAATTAAAGGTACCGGTAATGAAGAGGAAGAACCAAACCGACTATGTAAACTGGCTTTAGAATGGGTTTTATTAAATCCTCAGCCTATTTTGTTGGGCGAAGTGCCGTATGTCAGGTAATTATTAATTATGTGAATTAACAGATGAATAAGATTCGCTTCGCAGCATTACAATGCGAAGCGATCATGCTTTCTCCTGTTAACTTCAGTTATTCAGTCAATCAGTCAGTTATTCAGTCAATCAGTCAGTTATTCAGTAAACTTATGAAACGAAGACATTTTTTACAAACAAGTATTTTATCCACCATCTCGTTGGGTATGATCGGCTGCAAAAAAGCTGATACCAATAATGCTGATAGTGCCATTAATGTAGTTTCGCACATCGGCAATACCACAACAGTGTACAGTAATATGAGTTTTGAACCGATTAAAATTTTTCATATTACAGACACCCATCTGTCTCTTGATGATGATCGAGGAAAAGAATATCAGCAATATAGTGAGCGAATGGCTAAGGCTTATCAACGAAATACATACATAAAAACTGGCGAAATAGTATCTGCTCAAACAGCATTTTTAAAAACTTTAGCACTCGCAAAAAAAAAAAAGGCAGATTTATTAGCTTTGACAGGAGATATATTCAGTTTCCCTTCAATGAAAAACGTGGAATGGACAATTGCCCAATTGAAAAAACCGAAATTCCATATATATTTACTGCCGGAAATCATGATTGGCATTATGAAGGAATGCGTGGAAGCAGTAAACATCTGAGGGCAGAATGGATAGAAAAAAACCTGCAAGACATGTACCAAGAGAAAAATCCGCTATGCTCCTATACCGATTATAATGGAGTGCGATTTATAACTATCGACAATTCAATTTTCGAAATAGTATCGCAACAACTGCAATTCTTTAAAGAGCAACAAAATTGTGGGCTACCTTTGGTGTTATTAATGCATGTGCCACTGTATATGCCTGGAGAGAATATTGATTACGCTTGTGGAAATCCTGAGTGGGGAGCCGAAACTGACGAAAATTATCAGCTAGAAAAACGGGAACGATGGAGTGCCGATGGACCGTCGAAAATAACAATGGAGTTCTACAAAGAAGTATTTCAAACAAATAATCTGCTTGCCATTCTTACTGGACATACACACCGCGCAGCGTTATATATCAAAAATAAAATTCCTCAAATTACCGCTGCAAACAATTCTACTGGTGCATTTGGCATACTCGAATTAAAGTCGCTTTAATTCGAGTATGCTTGTAAATAAAGGGTTAACGCTTTTAATTTGTTTCATACAAAATAACGACTTACCTTTGTTGCATAAAAGTTGGTTTTCATAGGTTAAGTTTTTAGGTTAAGTAAGAAAGGTAGGCTCCCAGCCTACCTTTTTTGTTTTATGGCAATTGATCAAAAATATTACACAATTTGTGTTCTGGAAGTCTTGTCCCAAACCTTATTAATAAATCCCAAACTAAACAATCTCAAAAAAGGAAAATTATCATATACCCTTTTAATCATTACCTTTGCATTTAGTTTATTTACATTACATTAATACATAAAGAAATGTTTTTAAAAATATATCCGGAAAACCCTAACCAACGCGATATCGACAAAGTGGTTGATGTACTCCATAAGGGTGGGATCATTATTTACCCTACCGATTCGGTATACTCTATGGCATGTTCTTTACAGAGCAGAAAGGCATTTGAACGGATGTGCTTGATGAATGACAAAAAAGACATCAACAGTTTTTCCCTAATTTGTGCCGACCTCAGCAATTTGTCGGACTATGCAAAAGTGAATAATGTATGCTTCAAACTTCTAAAAAAGAACCTTCCTGGTGCTTTTACATTTATTTTACCAGCCTCCAGTAAAGTGCCTGACAAACTGCTAAGCAAACGAAAAACTATCGGATTGCGTATTCCTAAAAACACTATATGTCAAGCCATTATCAAATCTTTAGGTTCACCATTACTATCTTGTTCACTAAAAGTAGATGATGAGCATTTAGAGGATCTTGGTGATCCTGAATTAATTTATGAATTGTTTGAAAACAAAATCGATGTTTGCATTGATGGTGGTATAAGTGGACTTATTCCTTCTACAATAGTGGACTGCACTAGCGATTTCTTCGAAATCATTCGCCAAGGAAAAGCATCCCTTATGTAAATTAAATCAGGTCCTTACCAACATCCGTTTATTTTTTTGTTAACAAATACGGTTAAATACAAGCACGTTTTGTATTTGAATTCACTAAATATACAATCATGACTATTTTTTCACGCATCATTCGGGGCGATATCCCTTGTTACAAAATCGCCGAAACAACTGATTTTTTTTGCTTTTTGGATATTCATCCTCTTAAAGAAGGGCATTGTTTAGTGGTAAGTAAAACGGCAACCGATTATTATTTTGATCTTGAACCAACACAAATTGCAGGGATCAATATTTTTGCTCAGCAAGTAGCCAAAGCTATCCAAGCTACCATTCCGTGTAAAAAAGTGGCTTTAATGGTTTTAGGATTGGAGGTGCCACACGCCCACATTCATTTAATCCCAATTGAAACCGAATTGGATGCAAATTTCAAGAAACCTAAATTAGAATTGAGTGCAGCGCAATTCGAACAAATTGCGCACAATATCCGAACTGCTTTTGACGCATTACACCAATGAAGTCGGAAACAATCATTTGTGCCTATTGTGGCCACGGACCAGAAACTTCGATTGGTGTGGAAGTACAAACCAATCCGTTTATGCTGGATTAAAGATAAAGGCAAATGGGTGTCAATAAATAAAATGAAGACACACCTCATTACAAAAAAGGCAGGATCGATGTTGTAAAAGCGTTTTACAATCATTCGATCCTGCCTTTTGCAGATCTATTACAACCGACTCTGATCTCTTTCTTTTGATAGCAGGAATGATTTGTTTTTACATGAGCCGATATTCTCACTGTAAATCTCAATATTCTCACTGTAAATCTCAAGATTCTCACTGTAAATATTGGCGCATATAAAGATGATTTCGGATCCGAATCAAGTTAACTCAACGCCCTAATCCACAGTACGAAAACATTTCTATTCCATACGGGTGTACGACATTTTTTTATTATTTCCATTATTCAAAACCATTACTCCTCATAAAGATAGTTGGTTTTCGTAGAAATTGATGTAGATCATTTAGCTTTAAATCGTTGATATCTATCTTTGTACTCAACAAATAAATAATTAAAAAACATATAAAATGAAAATTGAACATTTAGCAATTTGGGTAGATGATATAGAGTTGGTTCGCAACTTCTATATGAAATATTTTGGAATGGAGTGTGGCGATAAGTATGTTAATTATAAAAGAGGCTTTAGCTCTTATTTTCTATCTCTTGGTGAAGGTACAACTCGCATAGAGTTGATGAACATAGCAGGTTTAGATAATCCGACAAGCAGAGGGAACCTTAAAGGATTGGCACATATTGCTATCGCAGTAGGTAGCAAAGAGGTTGTAGACGCTATGACCGAGAGGTTTCGTGCAGATGGTTGCACAATTGCAAGCGAACCACGAACGTCTGGTGATGGATATTATGAGAGTGCTGTTTTAGATCCCGAAGGTAATTATATTGAAATTATAGCATAAAAAATGAGTCCACCGCTAAAGTCGACTTTAGCCCATTTTTTATGTAATGAAGTGTACTGAAGAAATACGCAAACGAGTGTCTTGGTGGTGAATTCCTAATTAAATTCTATCTTTGAGGCTTGAAAGAACTTAATTTACTCACAAAATAATATACAATGGAACGACGAGATTTTATTAAAACAAGTGGTATGGCTATTTTAGGAGCCAGTTTATTGCCCAATATCTTGCAAGCTCAGCCTAATATGGCACAAGATGGTGTGAAATTAGCCATGAATTATTTTAATGTAAGTGAGAAAGATTTGCAACAGGTACTCCAAAAAGCTTTGGCAAAGGGAGCTGATTATGCCGACTTGTATTTCGAAAGCACTCAGAATAATCATTTAACCTTACGTGATGGAAAAGTGAGTAAAGCCAGTACACAGGTGGACTTTGGCGTGGGAATCCGTGTGGTGGTAGGCGATAAAACAGGCTTTGCTTATACTGAAAAAGTAACCCTTACCGATATGTTAAAGGCTGCAGAAACAGCATCCTTTATTGCCAATCAAGCCCCAAAAACCAATCCTGTAAATTTTCAAAAAAAGATATTTGATAATTATTATCCTGTAGAACAAGCTTACGAAGGAATTAGTATTCACGACAAATCGCCTATCCTACAGCAACTCAACAAAGATATATTTGCCTTAGACAATCGGGTAACCAAAGTTACGGTCAGTTTGAGCGATAGTAGTTCGTATATTTTGTTTGCCAATTCCGAATCCTGTTGGTGTGCGGATTATCGCCCCATGAGTTCGTTAAGTGCTACTTGCGTGATGGAAGAAAACGGAAAGATTGAAAATGCACGTGCCGCCCTCAGTTTCCGAAAAGGATTTGAATGTGTGCGACAAGAAGAAGCCCGAGGCTTGGCGCAAAAAGTGGTCGACCAAACCGCTATATTGTTTAAAGCTATCAAACCAAAAGGCGGAGAAATGCCCGTAGTGATGGGTGCAGGAGGATCGGGGATCCTATTGCACGAAGCAATTGGGCACTCGTTTGAAGCTGATTTTAATCGTAAGAACACATCGATTTTTTCCGATCAGTTAGGAAAAAAGATTTGTAATGCCGAAATCAATGTGGTAGATGATGGTACAATGATGGGCAACCGCGGAAGTATTAATTTTGATGACGAAGGTACCCAAAGTCAGAAAACATATATTGTGCAAGATGGTGTGCTGACCTCGTATTTGCACGACCGCATCAGCGCAAAGCATTACGGAGTAGCCCCCACAGGCAACGGCCGCCGACAATCATTTCGTTTTCCACCACTTCCCCGAATGCGGGTGACTTACATGGAAAATGGAACCAGTAACGAACAAGATATTATAGCTGGAGTGAAGCAAGGGGTATATGTCGACAACTTCAGTAACGGGCAAGTCCAAATTGGAGCTGGTGATTTTACTTTCTTTGTGAAATCGGGCTATTTGATCGAAAATGGTAAACTAACACAGCCCATTAAAGACATCAATATCATTGGGAATGGTCCGAAAGCATTGGCTGCTGTAAGCCAAGTTGGTAATAATTTAAAGATTGATAACAGTACTTGGACATGTGGAAAAAGCGGACAAGGTGTCCCTGTATCGCAAGGTCTCCCTTCGGTATTGGTTGATAAATTGACTGTAGGTGGCGTGAGTTAGTTGAATTAGTAACTGAAGTTTCCCACACCTCGTAAGCCTTGCAAACACTCAAAAACATATTCGACAAAACTACTCTATTGCCAATGTAAAATACTATACTCCAAAGGTTTTTTGCTTACTTTTTACCTCCAAAAGTGAGAAAGAAAGAAAAACCTTTAATGTATTTAATAGGATCTTACAACATTATTTTTAGAATACTATTTATAGGAAGTTTTTTTCTTTTCTCACTTTTGATACCAAAAGTAAAGCAAAAAGCCTTTGGCTGTTTATTCGATACCTCATGTTGATGCAATGAACTCGCTCCGCCTCGGGAGAGCTCTCGGACTACGCCTCAAACAGAAAACAGCCGATAAGGTATCGTTTCATGATGGAGTGCTTCGGCTTTATGGCGTTAGATAAATAGAGGTACACTATGTCTGTAAAGTAGGTGTCTTGGAAATGCTGTGTTTTAGCGTTCATTTTATTGACTTTAGAGACCTAAATCGGTACATCTTGTAAGCACCCTTGCAAGTAACTTATTTGCAAATAATTAAATCGAAAATTCAGGCTTTATTCCAACCATAATTTTGAGTGTTTGCAAGGGTTGAGAGGTGTGGGAAACTTCAGTTATTAATTACATGTTTATGGCAAGAGATGAATTCAGTGCGCGAACAAAGACAATTTTAGCAAAGAGAGTCGGCTACAGTGAAAAACATAATATGCTACAGAGTTACAGACTAAAAATTATAAATGATACACTTATTGGCTTAGCTGCTATATTCTTGCTATTTCCATTTTTGTGTGGCGTATTCATCTGTGGTGGACTCCTGAGAAAGTATATAAATGATGGTTTTCTTTCCGATTTATTTGATATGTCCATTTGGCTTAGCCTCATTCTGTTTTCACTATTGTTTGTTTGGCTATATAAAAAAGTATGCCTCAATTTCCATTGTAAGTGTCAATAAAGATCATTTACTTGTAGTAAATGATCGAAACAAGAAACGTAAACAATATCCTTTTTGGGAATTAGCTTTCATTGATATTCAATATATGTCTGAAAAAGGCTTGATGATCCATATTATTTCCGATAAAGGAAAATGTATTCTGTCGTGTCTTTACAACGAACAATTTCGCAATTCTTTAATAAAAGCAAATACAGACCACGGAAGATGTTTTTATATCAACCCGATATTTTTAGACTCAGGAATTGTCAAGACGAAAATCAAACGTGCGGCATATTATTACCCTTTGTTTATCATCATACTAACTTTTGTTGTTCTGTTTATTATAGGTGGTGTTTATCTCTATCTTTTTGAGAAATGAGTTACAGTTCTATTTTTAAAAGCTCTAAAACAGCACATCTTGTAATCAGCTTAGTCAACTGTTAATTCGCATGTAACAATAAATTCCCTTTCTTGAGTTTTCTCGCCAGTGCGAAAACCCAAGAAAGGGAATTTATTGTATACAAGAATTGAAACTTCAAATAATTACTTCAAATAAGCATCTACCCAAGCAAAGAACTCTCTTTGCCATACTATTGCATTCTGAGGTTTAGTAACCCAATGGTTTTCTTCAGGAAACAAGAGTAAACGTGAAGGGATCCCTTTCATTTGAGCAATATTATAAGCCGCTAAACCTTGTGTATAAGGCACCCGATAATCTTTACCGCCATGGATCACTAAGATGGGAGTATCCCAGTTATTCACAAAATTGATGGGCGATTGCGCAAATACTTTCTGAGCCACTTTGTTTGACTTGTCCCAAAATGGTCCACCCATTTCCCAATTCTCGAAAAACAATTCTTCCGTAGTACTGTACATGGCTTGCAGATCAAAAATACCACAATGCGATACAAAGGCTTTGAATCGTTTATTGTGATTACCGGCTAACCAATACACCGAGTAGCCACCATAACTGGCACCCACAGCAGCCAATCGATCTTTATTCACCCAAGGCTCTTTACTGATATCGTCAATGGCTGATAATAAATCGCGCTCTGGCTGACCACCATGATCCTTACTTACTGCATCACACCATTCTTGACCATTGCCACTTACCCCTCGACGCGAAGGATAAATCACCACATAACCATTCGAAGCCATTAAAGCATAATTCCAACGATAACTGTACGACTGACTTACGGGACCTTGTGGGCCACCAGTACACATCATAATTACAGGATGCGCTTTGCTTTTGTCGAAATTAGGAGGAAGAATTACCCAAGTCAACATCTCTTTTTTATCGGTAGTGGTCACCATGCGTTTTTCTACTACAGGTAAATCCAATTGATCGAGAATGTGTTTGTTAATAAACGACAATTCTTTATCCTCGCCAGTAGTGGGGTCAATGAAATGTATTTCGGATGGTTTCACAATTTGCGATCGGTTGGCAATTAAACCTCCTGCAACCGTTTGAACCGATTGGAAAGTCGCAATCTTGGTCCTTGGTGATTTGTGTAACTGTTTTAGTCGCCAAATCCATTTTGAATACTCGGAAAGTTTGTGCTATACAAGCCGTGTAATGCAGCGCGCTACCATCTTTTGTCCATTCGATACTAGATGGGCTGGTATCTAAATTGTCAGAATAATTAGTTTTGGTTTTAGACGCAAAATCATATACAAAGATTCTTTCTTTGTCGGCTTCAAAGCCAGCACGTTCCATACTCAACCATAACAACTTTGATCCATCGGGCGAAAACAGAGGGTGTTTATCATAACCCATCATGCCTTCGGTAAGCATCATGGTGCTTTTGTCGGCCAGCGAATATAGATAAATATTGGAATTAGTAGCTTCGGCATAAGCCTTTCCTTTCAATTTTTTACACGAATAAGCCAGCGTTTTTCCATCTGGCGACCACGACGTTTCGTCGATTCCATCAAAAGGTTTCATGGGTGCATCCCAAGCTTCATTACTCATAATATCTTCCGCCACACCAATTTTTCCATCAGTATAGGAGGCTATGTAAAGATGGCTATACGATCCATCTTCCCAAGTGTCCCAGTGTCGGTACATTAAATCACTTGCTGTGTAGGCTTCTGCTAGTGGCATATCCGGATTCAAGTCTTTAGCCAATACTTTTTCCACTTTTGTTTCTACAGCCAAAAGCATTTTGTCGCCAGTGGGGGCATAGTTAAATTCGCCCACTTCAAGTCCTTCAATTGCTAATGTTCGTTCGCCTGTTCCATCAGGTTTTATTTCCATCAACACGCCATTGCGTAAAAATCCAATATAAGCGCCATCGGGTCGCCATTGTATACCCGATTCACGTTCCACCGATTGGGTCAATTGTTTTTGATCTGTTCCATCAGCATTCATGATATAAATTTCAGAGTTGCTTTTGTTTTCGGCAATGTCATACCAAGTTAAGGTATATGCAATTTGTTTGCCATCAGGTGAAACCGATACACTTCCTAATCGACCGAAATACCAAAGTGTTTCGGGAGTCATCAGCCTACTGCTGAGTTTAACGTCTTGTTTTCCAATCATTTTTACTGATTTCTTTTCGCTGTTTTTCGATTCCGAACCGGCTCCACACGCTTGCATCAGCAAGGCTAGAAGCAGAATTCCCAATGATGTTTTCATTATTTTATTATTTGTTTGTTTTTGTAAGAGTTTCAAATTGAATAAGGAGTGAATTCAACTGTTAATTCGCATAATTCATAATTCTTTTCGTAACCTGCCTACTGGTATTTTAAGCAATTCTCGGTATTTTGCTACAGTTCGCCGAGCAATTGGGTATCCTTTTTCTTTGAGAACATTCATCAATTCCTCGTCGGTCATCGGATTTTGTTTGTTTTCAGCAGCTATACACTCCACAATAATTCGTTTAACTTCTCGGGTTGATACTTCTTCTCCCGAATCGGCTTGTATTCCCTCGGAAAAAAAAGTGTCGTAAAGGATACACACCCCACTCGGTTTGTATGTATTTGCTATTCACAACACGCGAAACAGTAGAGATATCAAGCCCATTAATTTCCGAAATATCTTTCAAAATCATGGGTCGCATCAGGCTTATCTCCAGTTTGGAAATACGCTTTTTGAAAATCCATGATACTGTGCATTGTGCTTAATAGCGTTTCTTGCCGTTGTCGGATAGCATCAATAAACCATTTTGCCGAATCTACCTTGTGCTTTACGTAGGTCACTGCTTCTTTTTCTTTTTCGCCTGGTTCGTTGCCTGCCAAATTAGAGATCATTTGGATATAATCGCGACTAATTTTTAATTCTGGTAAAGTAAAGGAATTCAGACTCAATTCGAGGGTTTCGTTTTTCTGCTCTAGTATAAAGTCAGGAATCACTATTTGCGCCTGTTTGGTATACATGTTTTCGTATCCATTCCCTGGTCGTGGTGTTAATTTCACAATCTCGTCACTTGCGGCACGCAACTCGTCATCCGAAATGTTCATTTTAGCCAGTATTTTATCATAATGTTTCTTGCCAAATTCCTCAAAATAGCTTTGTACTATAATTTTAGCATGATTAAGTGCTTTTTGGGAAGCTTCCGATTGGTGTTTTTTTGTTTGTAATTGGATCATCAAACACTCTTGTAAAGATCGAGCCCCTACACCCATGGGGTC
Organism: Drusus annulatus; assembly: GCA_022651775.1. NCBI lineage: Eukaryota > Metazoa > Arthropoda > Insecta > Trichoptera > Limnephilidae > Drusus > Drusus annulatus. The sequence goes on along the minus strand of JAGWCC010000253.1, from coordinate 828 downwards.
AAATTGTTGAATTATTTTGAGTACTGTTTCTAATTCCTCAACAGATACTTCAAGACCGATTTTAAATGCCAAGTCGTCGCTAATTGATAGCAAATCGCGTCGTAAATACCCATCATCATCAATGCTACCGATAATAAATAAACCGATATTGTGTGCACTGTCATCAAGATATTGAAATCCCAATTGCTCTTCTAACTGTTGTTGCAAACCTCCATTGTTAGCCAAAGACGCATATTCGGTATAGTCATCTTTTGCCCGATTGTTGTTACTAGCCAATCGATATGATGGCGTTACGTCTTCCTCATTCAGATAGTCTTCCAAACTAAATTCGTCACCCGTATCTACATCATCCTCTTCCTCAACAAGCGGTAAATCTACTGGTTCTTCCTCTTCTAAAACAGGGTTATCTTCCATCTCCGCTTTAACCCTTTGCTCGAGTTGCATCAAGGGTAATTCCAGAAGTTTAATGGTTTGTATTTGCTGAGGCGATAGTTTTTGTATCTGTTTTTGTTGTAATCCCTGTTTGAGCATGAAACATATTTAATTGATAATCCGTTGTAAAATTAGTATAAATTTCAGAACTTGTAGCAAATCCTCCCCTGCGACCTACGGAAGCTCATTTTCTCACACGAATTCAATTATGTCACACAATTGAATTATGTCTTCACACGATTGAATTCTATTGATATAAAAACAATTGTTTTAGTTGGAATCGTGTTTCGATTTTTAGAATGGAAAATGCATTGAACATAAACAAGCGAGATAGAGTTTAATGAACTTTACTCTGGTTCTTCGCTAAAACCAATGGAATTAGTTTTTAGGTTGCAG